>SJYA01002789.1:2152538-2228396 GCA_006410615.1 Neotragus moschatus
CATGGCTACAATCACCATCTGCAGTGATTGTGGAGCCCAGAAAAATAAAGTCTGACACTGTTTCCACTGTTTCCTCATCTATTTCCCATGAAGTGATGGGACCGGATGCCATGTCTTCATTTTCTGAATGTTGAGCTTTAAGCCAACTTTTTCAATCTCCCCTTTCACTTTCATCAAGGGGCTTTTTAGTTCCTCTTCACTTTCTGCCATCTGCATATCTGAGGTTACTGATATTTCTCCCGGCAATCTTGATTCCAGCTTGTGTTTCTTCCAGTCCAGCGTTTCTCATGATGTACTCTGCATAGTAGTTAAATAAGTAGGGTGACAATATACAGCCTTGACGTATTCTTTTTAAGATGAGCCCTTTAATAGGGCTGCACTCAATATGTCAGCAAGTTTGGAAAATCCAGCAGTGGCCACAAGACAGGAAAAGGTCAATCTTCATCACAGTTCTCAAGAAGGGCAATACTAAAGAATGTTCAAAGTACCAGACAATTACACTCATCTCCCATGCTAGTTAAGGTTATGCTCAAAATCCTTCAAGCGAGGCTTCAACATTACGTGAAACTGAAAACTTCCAGATCTTCAAGCTGGATTAGGAAAGGCAGAGGAACCAGAGATCAAATTGTCAACAATCGCTGGATCACAGACAAAGCAAGAAAATTCCAGAAAAATATCTACCTCTGTTTCACTGACTATTCTAAAGGCTTTGACTGTATGGATCATAACAAACTGTGGAAAACTCTTAGAGAGGTGGGAATACCAGACCATCCTACTATCTTCTGAGAAACCTGTATGCCGGTCAAGAAGCAACAGTTAGAACCTTACATAGAACAACTGATAGGTTGGAAACTTAAAAAAGAACACAACAAGGCTGTTTACTGTCACCCCGTTTATCTAACTTATATGCAGAGCTCTCATACAAAATGCCAGGAGATGTAACAAAATGCCAGGAGATGTAACAAAATGCCATAAGTTACAAGCTGGAATCAAGATTTCCAGGAGAAATATCAACAGTCTCAGATATGCAAATGATACCACTTTAATGGCAGAAAGCAGAGAGGAACTAAAGAGCCTCTTGATGAAAGTAGGAAAAGGGTGAAAAAGCTAGCTTAAAACTCAATATTAAAAAAATTAAGATCATGGCATCCGGTCCCCTCACTTCATGGCAAATAGAAGGGGGAAAAGTGGAAGCAGTGGCAGATTTCTTCTTCTTGGGCTCAAAAATCACTGTGGATGGTGACTGCAGCCATAAAATTAGAAGACAACTGCTCCTTGCAAGAAAAGCTGTGACAAATCCAGATAGTATATTAAAAAGCAAAGACATCACTTTGCCAACAAAGATCTGTATAGTCAAGGTTATGGTCTTTCCAGTAATCATATACAGATGTGAGAGCTGGACCATAAAGAGGGCAGAGTGCAGAAGAATTAATGCTTTCGAACTGTGGTGCTGGAGAAGACTCTTGAGAGTCCCTTGGACTGCAAGGCAATCAAACCAGTCAATATTAAAGGAAATCAACCCTAAATACTCATTACTACTGATGCTGAAGCTGAAGCTCCAGCTCCAATACTTTGCGCATCTGATGTGAAGAGTCGACTCATTGGAAAAGACCTTGCTGCTGGGAAAGATTGAGGGCAGGAGAAGAAGGGGGTGACAAGAGAATGAGATAGTTGGATGGTATCACCAATTCAATGGACATGAACTTGGACAAACTCTGGGAGAAGTTGAGGGACAGGGAAGCCTAGTGTGCTTCAGCCCATGGGGTTGAAAAGAGTCAGATGCAACTTGGCGACTGAACAACAGAAACAACCACCTTCCCATCAGGAAGCTTACACAAGCTCTTAGCCTCATCCACCAGAGGGGAGAGAGAAGATGCAAGAAGAACCACAATCCCACAGCACCTAGAACAAAAACTACATTACAGGAAGTTAATCATTAGGATGAAAAAGCAGACAGTTATGTCCCAGGTGAAGGGATAAGATAACACCCCCAGAAACACAACCAAATGAAGTGGAGATAGGCAACCTTCTAGAAAAAGAATTCAGAATAATTATAGTGAAGATGATCAAGGATATTAGAAACAGAATGGAGATGTAAGAAATACTTACCAAAGACCTAGGAGAACTAAATAACAAACAACCAGATATGAACCACACAATAGACTAAGGAATTAATAGCAGAACAACTGAGCCAGAAGAACAGACAAGTGACCTGAGGACAGAATGGTGGAAATCAGTGCCACAGAACAGAATAGAGAAAAAAGAATGAAAAAAACAAAGACAGCCTAAGAGATCTCTGAGACAACATTAAACACACCAACACTCACATCATAGGGGTCCCAGAAGGAGAAGAGAGGGAGAAAAGACCTGAGAAAATATTTGAAAATATAATAGCCAAAAAATTCCGTAACATGGGAAAGTATATAGTTAACCAAGTCCAGAAAGTGCAGAGTCCCAGGCAGGATAAACCCAAGGAGGAACACACCAAGACACACAGTAATAAAACTGACAAAAATTAAAGACAAAGATAAAATATTAAAAGCAAAAAGGGAAAAATGACAAATAACATACAAGGGAACTCCTATCAGGTTATCAGCTGATTTCTCAAGAGGATTCTACAGGCCACAAGGGATTGGCACAATATATTTGAAGTAATGAAAGGGAAGAACCTACAACCGAGAATACTTCACCCACCAAGACTCTGTTCAGACTGATGAAGAAATCAAAAGCTTTCCAGACAAACAAAAGTTATGAATAGCTAACTTTTAAGTTATGAATAGCACGACCAATCAGCTTTACAACAAATGCTAAAGGAACCTCTCTAGGCATAAAGTTCCTTCTTCAGGCAGAAAACACAAAAGAAGGAAAAGATCCACACAAAATAAACCTAAAACAATTAAGAGTGGGAATAAGATCATACATATGGATAATTACCTTAAATGTAAATAGATTAAATGCCAGAAGAATGGACAAGTGACCTAGACTGGCTGGGTGGATAAAAACATGTGCGTGCATGCACTTCCATTTAACCACATCACTCTACTTAACCCCTCAAATTGATGTTATCATTTTATATTGTTAGGTCAATCATGTTTCCATTGTAACTTATAAATATAATTATCTTTTATTTGGATGATTTGGAAGAATGGCACTGAAACATGTGTAATATCATATAAGAAACGAATCGCCAATCCAGGTTTGATGCAGGATACAGGATGCTCGGGGCTGGTGCACTGGGATGACCCCAGAGGGATGGTACGGAGAGGAATGTGGGAGGGGAGTTCAGGATGGGGAACACATGTACACCCGTGGTGGATTCGTGTTGACGTATGGCAAAACCAATACAATATTGTAAAGTAATTAGCCTCCAATTAAATAAATTTAAATTTTAAAAAATAAATAGAAAAGTTTTACTATTGTGATTATATAATTATTACTCACTTAATAGCATTGTATCATGATCAGTCAACAGAAAATAACTGAATTCTATATCACTAAAGCTACAATTTAATAGAAAAACTTCTAATCACTTTTTAAAATCAAGATACATACCAAAATTACCTTGGAATTTTTTGAAAAATACAAATGCCCAGGTATTGCTTTTTTTCCTACAAAGTTCCAGATGTGTTTCTTATGAGCAACCATATTTAAAAACTGGACTATATGATGATCTTTTACTTTTATCTAGTTTGTTTCATTTTTTTCTTTCATATTCAGTGCTCCCATTTCATTTAGTTTATGTTTTCCAATTTCTCTCTTTTTTTATTCTCTCTCAAGCCTTTATCAAGCATAGCAGAAAAGCCTTTACACATAAATACATAAATACTATGTGTAATTATATATTTTAGAAAACCTATGACTTTTTGCCTAGCTAAAAATGACATTTTGATTCTACCTGTTTGACTTAGTATGAACAGAATGCTAGATATCTAACTTAAAAAACAGATACACAAGAAAGGTTTACTATATAAAAGGGAACTACAGCCAATATTTTGCAATAACCTATAACCGAAAGTAATTTGAAATATAGTATGTGTATATGTAAACAGAATCACCTTGCTGTGTATCTGAAACACTGTAAGTCAACTATACTTCAACAAAATGTATATATTAAGAAAAAAAAGAGTTTGCATTCTGAACCACATAAACATTGTATAGTGGTAAAGAATCCACCTGCCAGCCCAGGAAACAACGAGATGTGGGTTCGATCCCTGGGTCAGGGAGATACCCTAAAGGAGGGCATGGCAATCCATTCTAGTATTGCCTTGAAATTTTTCACGGACAGAGGAGCCTGGCAGTGTGCAGTCCATAGGATCACAAAGCGTAGGACACAACTAAAATGACTTAGCAAGCATGAAACATTGTATATAATATTAAAACAAAACCAATCAAAAAGAAAAATAAAAATCAAAAAGAGAGGCTTCCCTGGTGGCACAGTGGTAAAGAATCTGCCTGCCAATGCAGGAGACGTGGGTTCGATCCCTGATCCAGGAAAATCCCACATGGTGTGGAGCAACTAAGCCTCTGTGCCACAACTACGGAAGTCCACGCATCCTAGAGCCTGAGCTCCACAGCAGAGAAGCCACTGGGATGAGAGGCCTGCACACTGCAACTAGAGAGCAGAGCCCACTTTCCACAGCCAGAGAAAAGCCCATGTAGCGAGGAAGACACAGCACAGCCATAAACAAATAAATCACATAACTTTTTGAAAGGCTAAAAAGAGGCTGAAACAGTGGAATAAATGTTTTCAGAATACTGACAGAAAATTTTCTTAATCTAGACTTCTACATTCAGCAACACCATCTTTGAAAATCAGGGCAGGAAAAAAGTCAGACAAACAAAAACAGAGCTTAAGACTGAACGGCCCTCACTGTAAGAAATTCTCAGAATATAAAAGGCAGAAGAAAAATGATCTCAAATGACAGATTTAAAAAATTTTAAACTCAGAATGTATTATTTATGTCTTTAAGATATAAAAGAAACTGGAGTGTGGAATGGGTCAGGATGAGATAAGAAAGGAAAATAAGTAAATATAATCCTACATTTATACCCAAAAGAGGAGGCTCCTGCCCTAAGTCCTACACTTTAGAGAATTACACCTATCAAAATATCAAAACATCAAAAATGTCAAAAAAAAAGATAGCGAGTAACTAACTGAGTATACAGGAATTAATAGAGAGGGATTCACACACTGAACTGAGGCCTCCCCACCCTAAGAGCAAACAATGAGGAAGAGAAGAAAGAAGGAGGGAAACCAAGATAAAAATATCTAATTTTACTTAAAAATGGCCACCCTCCATTTCCTAAAGAAGCCTCTAGGCACCTGGATTATCCTATAAACTGCATTCTCTCCTCCTCCTGGGCTTGAGTGAGATAGTTTGAGTAGATACTTAGAACTGCCTGTAAATCTTGAGTTTAAAAAGTAGAACTCATTCGCCCAGGGTTTCTGGGGAGTTTCACCACATTAGTGCCCATCCGAGATTCAGAGACCATCCTGGCCCAACTTCCACCCTGCCAACCCCGAGAGAGCATTTCTCCTTTAGGAGCTGGCTGAGCCCTAGGTAGGAAAGTAGGTCAAGCTGCTGACATAAACTAATTTATAACTTTTAAGATTAAGACATTAAGAAAAAAGCTAACTTCCGTCTGTATTCTTGCTCTAGGTCATGCAAATGCTACAAGTGACAGTCTGTGGCTTTAGGGCTGAACAGTACACTCACTGTCAGCTACCTTTACTGCTGTGCTTTATAACACATGTTCCATAGAGTATCTTACAGGTAACAAATATTATATCAAAAAGAATGATGAATGAAAAATGGGAAGGAAGGAAAGGAGGCAGAAGGAGGCTAAAAAAACTAAGGTTAATGTTTAAGGTAAACTGATCACTTACCATCATTTTTTAATTCCTTTCTATGCCAAGATGCTCATTTACCACACAAATCCATGCAGTATGATTCCTATAATAAAAAAAAAATGTAGTATATACTATTAGCCATAACACTGTCATAAAATCATACTTGTCTATAAAAAGATAAAAATTGCATTCCCATTAAGTTTCTCATTATATTCAACAACAAAAACATTACTCCTTTATATTTCATTTGGTTATACTATAGCATGTTTATGGAGAAGGAAGTGGCAACCCACTCCAGTGGTCTTGCCTGGAGAATCCCATGGATGGGGGAGCCTGGCGGGCTGCAGTCTATGGGGTCGCACAGAGTCGGACACAACCGAAGCAACTTAGCAGCAGCATAGCATGTTTTATGCTGAACAATACCTCAATGCTCTCCAAAAATAATTAAATGGAAGAGAAAAAGTATTAATTACATAAACAGTCTCTGATATCCTAATCTGGAGGCTTCAAACTTCTTTTACTATAATCTATAAATACATACTTCATACTGAAACAAAGTTTCATGAAGTTACATTTACCTCTATTGTGAGAGATGCACTCTAATATTTCCTGCTCTATTTCATTATTTAAATACTGTTTTCACTGAATTATGACCCACTAATGAATTCCAACTCAATATATAAAACACCTTGTAACCTCTCCTTAGGAACTTTCAACAACTGAGATTTGATCAGAATATCTTAATTATAGATTACTTAAGGGTCTACACAGAACAGATCCTACTTTTCAGGGAACCTATTTAATGGTGGTCAAATCTTCATTCAAAGAAATCCAAAGCTAGGAAGGCAATGGCACCCTATTCCAGTACTCTTGTCTGGAAAATCCCATGGATGGAAGAGCCTGGTAGGCTGTAGTCCATGGGGTCGCTATGAGTTGGACACGACTGAGAGACTTCACTTTCACTTTTCACTTTCATGCATTGGAGAAGGAAATGGCAACCCACTCCAGTGTTCTTGCCTGGAGAATCCCAGGGACGGGGGAGCCTGGTGGGCTGCCGTCTATGGGGTCGCACAGAGTCAGACATGACTGAAGCAACAGCAGCAGCAGGGCTACAGAGTCAGAGGAAAATGGGAGTTACTGCTAATGAGTTCAGCGTTTCTTTGGGGGATGATGAAAATATTCTAAAATTCAACATGGTGGTGATTGCTCAACTCTGTGAATATACTAAAAAAACATTTTTTAACTGGGTGATCTGTTGGTATATGGATTATATCTCAATAAAAATGTTACATTTAAAAAAATATACCACCTCTGTTCACAACTCTCCAATGCCTCTACATCTCATGAAAAGTCAAAGTCAAAGTATCCACAATGGTCAAAGTCCCCACTCTAAACTTCCTAACTCCTCATACATCTCTGACCACATCTCCCACTCCTCTCTTCTCTGGTGTTCTTTCCAGCTCAGCGACACGGCCTCTTTAAGTTCCCGAACATGCCAGACACACTCCTGCCTCACGGCTTTACACTGTAAAGTCCTCATCTGGAATGCCCAAGACTGACTCCACCTTTGCCCACATGTAACTTTCTCAGTGAGGCCTACGAAAGTGCTCTTTTAAAATGGCAATCTGTTTATCCTGACTCCCACCACTGGCACTCCCTATCCCACTTCTTCTCTAGAGCATTCATTACTTAAACTTACTTGGTGTCCTGTCTCTCTCTCCCCGCAAGCAAGTACACTGCATGATGGCCTTTGGTTTGGGGTTNTCACATAACTTTTTGAAAGGCTAAAAAGAGGCTGAAACAGTGGAATAAATGTTTTCAGAATACTGACAGAAAATTTTCTTAATCTAGACTTCTACATTCAGCAACACCATCTTTGAAAATCAGGGCAGGAAAAAAGTCAGACAAACAAAAACAGAGCTTAAGACTGAACGGCCCTCACTGTAAGAAATTCTCAGAATATAAAAGGCAGAAGAAAAATGATCTCAAATGACAGATTTTAAAAATTTTAAACTCAGAATGTATTATTTATGTCTTTAAGATATAAAAGAAACTGGAGTGTGGAATGGGTCAGGATGAGATAAGAAAGGAAAATAAGTAAATATAATCCTACATTTATACCCAAAAGAGGAGGCTCCTGCCCTAAGTCCTACACTTTAGAGAATTACACCTATCAAAATATCAAAACATCAAAAATGTCAAAAAAAAAGATAGCGAGTAACTAACTGAGTATACAGGAATTAATAGAGAGGGATTCACACACTGAACTGAGGCCTCCCCACCCTAAGAGCAAACAATGAGGAAGAGAAGGAAGAAGGAGGGAAACCAAGATAAAAATATCTAATTTTACTTAAAAATGGCCACCCTCCATTTCCTAAAGAAGCCTCTAGGCACCTGGATTATCCTATAAACTGCATTCTCTCCTCCTCCTGGGCTTGAGTGAGATAGTTTGAGTAGATACTTAGAACTGCCTGTAAATCTTGAGTTTAAAAAGTAGAACTCATTCGCCCAGGGTTTCTGGGGAGTTTCACCACATTAGTGCCCATCCGAGATTCAGAGACCATCCTGGCCCAACTTCCACCCTGCCAACCCCGAGAGAGCATTTCTCCTTTAGGAGCTGGCTGAGCCCTAGGTAGGAAAGTAGGTCAAGCTGCTGACATAAACTAATTTATAACTTTTAAGATTAAGACATTAAGAAAAAAGCTAACTTCCGTCTGTATTCTTGCTCTAGGTCATGCAAATGCTACAAGTGACAGTCTGTGGCTTTAGGGCTGAACAGTACACTCACTGTCAGCTACCTTTACTGCTGTGCTTTATAACACATGTTCCATAGAGTATCTTACAGGTAACAAATATTATATCAAAAAGGATGATGAATGAAAAATGGGAAGGAAGGAAAGGAGGCAGAAGGAGGCTAAAAAAACTAAGGTTAATGTTTAAGGTAAACTGATCACTTACCATCATTTTTTAATTCCTTTCTATGCCAAGATGCTCATTTACCACACAAATCCATGCAGTATGATTCCTATAATAAAAAAAAAATGTAGTATATACTATTAGCCATAACACTGTCATAAAATCATACTTGTCTATAAAAAGATAAAAATTGCATTCCCATTAAGTTTCTCATTATATTCAACAACAAAAACATTACTCCTTTATATTTCATTTGGTTATACTATAGCATGTTTATGGAGAAGGAAGTGGCAACCCACTCCAGTGGTCTTGCCTGGAGAATCCCATGGATGGGGGAGCCTGGCGGGCTGCAGTCTATGGGGTCGCACAGAGTCGGACACAACCGAAGCAACTTAGCAGCAGCATAGCATGTTTTATGCTGAACAATACCTCAATGCTCTCCAAAAATAATTAAATGGAAGAGAAAAAGTATTAATTACATAAACAGTCTCTGATATCCTAATCTGGAGGCTTCAAACTTCTTTTACTATAATCTATAAATACATACTTCATACTGAAACAAAGTTTCATGAAGTTACATTTACCTCTATTGTGAGAGATGCACTCTAATATTTCCTGCTCTATTTCATTATTTAAATACTGTTTTCACTGAATTATGACCCACTAATGAATTCCAACTCAATATATAAAACACCTTGTAACCTCTCCTTAGGAACTTTCAACAACTGAGATTTGATCAGAATATCTTAATTATAGATTATTTAAGGGTCTACACAGAACAGATCCTACTTTTCAGGGAACCTATTTAATGGTGGTCAAATCTTCATTCAAAGAAATCCAAAGCTAGGAAGGCAATGGCACCCTATTCCAGTACTCTTGTCTGGAAAATCCCATGGATGGAAGAGCCTGGTAGGCTGTAGTCCATGGGGTCGCTATGAGTTGGACACGACTGAGAGACTTCACTTTCACTTTTCACTTTCATGCATTGGAGAAGGAAATGGCAACCCACTCCAGTGTTCTTGCCTGGAGAATCCCAGGGACGGGGGAGCCTGGTGGGCTGCCGTCTATGGGGTCGCACAGAGTCAGACATGACTGAAGCAACAGCAGCAGCAGGGCTACAGAGTCAGAGGAAAATGGGAGTTACTGCTAATGAGTTCAGCGTTTCTTTGGGGGATGATGAAAATATTCTAAAATTCAACATGGTGGTGATTGCTCAACTCTGTGAATATACTAAAAAAACATTTTTTAACTGGGTGATCTGTTGGTATATGGATTATATCTCAATAAAAATGTTACATTTAAAAAAATATACCACCTCTGTTCACAACTCTCCAATGCCTCTACATCTCATGAAAAGTCAAAGTCAAAGTATCCACAATGGTCAAAGTCCCCACTCTAAACTTCCTAACTCCTCATACATCTCTGACCACATCTCCCACTCCTCTCTTCTCTGGTGTTCTTTCCAGCTCAGCGACACGGCCTCTTTAAGTTCCCGAACATGCCAGACACACTCCTGCCTCACGGCTTTACACTGTAAAGTCCTCATCTGGAATGCCCAAGACTGACTCCACCTTTGCCCACATGTAACTTTCTCAGTGAGGCCTACGAAAGTGCTCTTTTAAAATGGCAATCTGTTTATCCTGACTCCCACCACTGGCACTCTCTATCCCACTTCTTCTCTAGAGCATTCATTACTTAAACTTACTTGGTGTCCTGTCTCTCTCTCCCCGCAAGCAAGTACACTGCATGATGGCCTTTGGTTTGGGGTTACTGCTATAGCCTCAGAATACAGAGCAGTGTCTGATTTCTGTCATTAAATACTTGTAACAAACGAAACCCATGTTAAAGAATCTTTGTTCAAAATGTTCCTCTCTTCTCACCCTATACATACTCAAACCCTACCAACTCATCAAGACCAACTCAAAAAAGTCCTCTTCATGAAGCCCATTTTGATATCCCCAGCTGAAAGAGATCTTCATCTGAATTCTAAGACTACTTGACCTGTAATCATCACTTCTGAAAAGTAGGGAGAAGTGTGATACAGTAGAAAAAGTGTATACAAGCACTGGAGTCAGCCAAATGGTCATGTAACTATGAGAAGTTATTCAGCCTCTTGAAATATCGGTAGTCTAACCCATAAAAATGAAGGCTAGATTGCTTACCCAAGAGAATTTTTTCCACACAAAGACCTATTTACAAATATTCAAAGGGGCTTTACTCATAATTTCTCCAAACTGGAAACAACCCAAATATCAAAAAGAAAAGATAATCCAATCTTGGTACATCTATATAGTAGAACAGAGAGCAATACAAAGGAATGAATATACAATAAAATAGGTATCTCAGACAGTCTGCTTGGAAAAAGAAGCTGGATGCAAAAGAATACATTCTGAATGATTCCATTTATATCAAGTTTTAGAACACGCAAAACTAACCCCAGGTGGAAATATCAAAAGAGAGTTACCTTAGTTGGAGGAGAAGGACTGGAAAGAAGTACAACGGAACTTTCTGGGAAGATGGATTGCAGCAGTGGTTCATGATTATGTATAACTGTGTTCTTACCCACTGAACTGCCCACTTTAAAAAGTGGGCATACTTTTTGTAAACTATACCTCAGTAAAATTGTTCAAGGGACACACAGTTGGGGGGGGAATGAAGGCAATCTTTAATTTATAAGGTTGTTAGGAGGATTTGATGAGAAACACGTCTACTGAAATCAGCACAACACAGTGAGAAAGCCAGCACAATAATATGGGACTGAATCTCAATTTAGCAAATTATTATAGCTACTAATTACATAACCTTTTGCACAAGTCACGAATCCCTCAGAACTTCAGTTTTCTCTTGAGTAAAAAGAATAGTATCTACTTTACAGTTAAATGGTAGCACACTAGAGTTTCTACTAGTTAACACAATACCAGTTACATAACAAATCCCCAAATGGTTTTTTAAATAAGACATAAAGACCAGCACATAAAGATGTTCAGCTGGTGTTATATTTTTCCCCCATTTCCTTTGGATGACAATTTTCTCCTCTATTACATTTTAGAATCTTGAAAGACAAGATCAGCATTTCAGTGATCTTCCTTTTCCTCTATTTAAGATAGTATGTTTAAAATGCTAGGCATTGAACAAAGATTTTTAAGGAAAGGAAGGAAGTAGGCTGGCTTGTTGATTAAGCAGAATTACCTCTTTTGACCTTTCTCTTTTAGTCATTCCAGAATCAATTAGTGAACTTTCCAATAAAGACAACTGTAGGCTAGATACCAACAATTTTTTAAGGGAGACACAAATTTACGTATTAATATTGTATGATCCATATGTGCTGGACAACAGATGGAAATAGACAAGCAGCAATGTGGAGCCTGGTGGAAAGACTCTTAGATAACAAACGCCATAAAGAAAGATCCACACAGTCAAGAAGGAAAGCAAAGAGAAGTGATTAGGTGGGAACCCACACCTGAAGGCGGGGACACAGAAGTAGGGGAATTACTTGGGTTTGGAGATCCTCTTTGGAAAGAGAAGGGTTTGAACCACATATTGGGCACCCCAGGCCTAGAGTCTGAGACCGGAAAGACAAATCTCCTTCACTGGTGTGCAGACCAGTGGGACTGGCAGGGGAACTGTGAGAAACTTGAATTCCACTCATTAAGGGCTGGCATACACTTGCTTCCTTGCTCCCAAAACAAGGCAGAGGAAGCAGACTGAGACTGCCTGTGGCTCTAGCTGCTCTCCACGACCACCCCAGTGCACGTCCTGGCCCATCTTGCTCCACCACACAGCTCCCCACTAGGGTGAAGGTCGACACTGTCAAGGGGAAGGGCACAGGTGAAGGGATGGTGCCAACTCAGACCCAGCTCTGTATCTGAATAAGGCAAGGGTAGCTATTACTGGCACTCCTAGAGGCAGCAGATGCAGAGTAGTGTGGACTCTGATGTGCCAAGACAGTCCCAGCGCATGCCCCAACCCACAATGAGTGCTGCTCCCGCCCCTCTTGCCCCAGTGTAGCTCCTTTCTGGGGAATGATGCCAATGCTGTGAGAGGAGAGAGCATACACTAAGAGGGAATAGAAGCAGTTTGCCCCACCCTTAAGGCTTCTCCAGCACCCTGGTGTGTCCTCTACTGAGCACCAAAGTCCTGGCTCACACCTGGTTCTGACTCTTGCTCTTCCTTCTACAGCCCCACCTCTCACCACAATGACAGCTGCCAGCAAATCTGGGGTAAGATGTGACTCATGCTCACTTCAAATCCAGCTCTCCCACCAAAGCCAACAGGCATACACAGACTGCATAAGGACACACCTACAAAAGGATACCCCTTTAAGATCACCATACTTAACAGTTTCACCTAAT
Organism: Neotragus moschatus; assembly: GCA_006410615.1. Taxonomy (NCBI): domain Eukaryota; kingdom Metazoa; phylum Chordata; class Mammalia; order Artiodactyla; family Bovidae; genus Neotragus; species Neotragus moschatus. The sequence goes on from SJYA01002789.1 coordinate 2,165,658, forward strand.
TTTACAGAGACAGAAAGTTGATCAAAATGAGAAGACAGAGAATTTATTTAAAGTGAAAGAAAAAGAATAAAACAAAAAAATATAAACAATTTATCAGGAAAAGAGATCAAAACAGGAATAAGAATGCTAACTAAATTAGGGGGAAGAATAGATGAACACAGAGAGGGTTTTAAAAAGGAACTAGAAAACAAAAAGAACCAGTTAGATCTAAAGAATGCAATAAATGAAATTTTTAAAAAACACAAAAAACTAGAAGTTAAGAGTAGACTAGGTGATACAGATGATTTCCCAAGTTATCTGGAAGATAGAAAAATGGGAATCACCCAACCACAACAGTAAGAAAAAAAAATTTTAATCAGAACAGTTTAAGCAACATCTAAGAAAACACCAAGCATACTGAGATTTGCATTATAAGGGTCCCAGAGGGAGAAGAGAGAAGAAAAACATTCAAAAGTGTATTTGATAAAACTATGGCTGAAAACTTTCCAAACCTGAAGAAGGAAACAGATAATCAGATACAGGAAGCACAGAGGGTCCTAAACAAGACGAACCCAAACAGACCTATACCAAAACATATCATAATTAAAGTGGCAAAACTTAAAGAGAGAATTCTAAAAGCAACAAGAGAAAAACAGAGTCACATACAAGGGAACACCCATAAGGCTTCTGCAGAAAGCCTGCAGGCCAGACAGGAGTGGCAGAAAATATTCTAAATGCTGGAAGGGAAAAACTAAGATACTCTCTACCCAGCAAAATTATGAGTCAGAACCGAAAGAGAGATAAAGAACTTCTCAGACAAGCAAAAAGTAAAAGAGTTCATCAACTCTAAACCGATCCTAAAAGACATGTTATAAGGTCTTCCCTAAGTGGAAAAGACTACAACAAGAAGTAAGAATTTCTATTAAAGGAAAATTCCACTATTACAGTAAGTGACCACTTAGCCCTTATTATTAAGGGCTGTGGTATGGTAAATATACAGCAAAGGCTGAGGATCAACCATTTAAATAATTCAGCATAAAAATGCAAAGATAAAAACTGTAAGATCAACTATAACTACAATGAACAGTTAAGGGATACATATGAAGATGTAAAATAAAATGTAAAGAATACAAAATATAGTGAGAGCGAGAAAAATGCAGATCTTTTAGAATACGTTTTGATTTAAATGACTACCAGTTTAAAACAAGTAGATATACATCAACACATTCTTTTCAAGTGCACAAGGAATGTTCCCCAGAACAGATCATATGCTAGGCCACAAAACAAGTCTAAACAAATTGAAGAAAGTTTATATCAAGCAATTTTCTAACCACAATGGTATGAAAAAAGAATTACAGGAAGAAAAATGAGAAAAACAAAGACACACGGGGACCAAGCAGCACACTAATAAAAACAAGGGATTAATGAACAAATCAAAAAGAATATCAAAAATTACCTTCAGACAAATGAAAATAAAAACACAACTCTCCAAAACCTATGTGATACAGCAAAAGCAAATCTAAGAGGGAAGTTTACAGCAATATAAGCCTATGTCAGAAAACAAACAAAAAAAAAATTCACAAATAATCCAATCTAGCATCTAATGTAATTAGAAAAAAAAGAACAAAATCTCAAAGTGAGCAGAAGGAAGGAAATAATAAAGACCAGAGAGGAAATAAATAAAACAGAGACCAACAAATAGAAAAGATCAATTTAATCGGCACCTGGTTTTCTGAAATGACAAAATTTAAAACCTGCCAGGCTCATCAAGAAAAAAAGAAAGTGGATCCTAATAAACAAAATGAGAAATTAAGAGAAGAAACTACATCTAATAAGTCATATGAGAATATGGCAACAAACTGGCAACAAACAGAACAAATGGAAAAATTTCTAGAAACAAACTTCTAGGACAGAATCAAGAAATAGACAACCTGCACAGACCAATCACTAGCAGTGAGATTGAATTAGTAATCAAAAAAAACTTACAGCAAACAAAAGTTCAGAACTGATGGCTTCATCGTGGAATTCTACCAAACACATGAATAACTAATACTTATCCTTCTCAAACTATTTCAAAAAGTTAAAGAGGAATAAATACTCTGAAATTCATCCTACAATGCCACCATCATGCTGATACCAAAAAGAAACAGATACTCCAAAAACAGAAAATTACAGGGCAACATCTCTGATGAATACAGATGTAAAAATCCTCAACATAATACTAGCAAAATGATTTCAACAATATATAAAAAGATCACACACATGATCAAGCAGGGGTTTTTCCAGAGATACAAGGATGACCCAATATGTGTAAATCAATCAATGTAATACACAACATTAACAAAAGGAAGAATAAAAATCACATAATCATAGACGCAGAAAAAATATCTGATAAAATTCAACATCCATTCATGACAAAAACTTTCATCAAAGTTGGTACAGAAGGAACACATTTTAATATAATAATGGCTATTTATGACAAATCCACAGCTAACATCATACTCAATGGTGAAAAGCTGAAAGTTTTTCCTCTGGGATCCGGAACAAGACAAGGCTTTCCACCTTTACAACTTCTCTTTAACAAAGTAGTATCGCAAATCCTACACATAGCAGTTGGACAATAAAAAGAAATAGGACACCCAAATTGGAAAGAAATAAGTAAAACTGTCCCTATTTCCAAATGACATGATGCTATATACAAAAAACCCTAAGGTCCCAACCAAAAAAATATTACAACTGATAAGCAGGTTTAGTAAAGTTACAGGATACAAGGCTAACACACAGAAATACGTTGCTTTTCTACACACTAATAATGAATTATCAGAAAGCAAAAAAAAAAAAAGTCCCATTTAAAATCACATCAAAAATATAAATAGAGAGGAATAAACTTAACACAGGAGGTAAAAGACCTACACTCTGAAAACTACAAGACACTGATGAAGGGAACTGAAAATGATATAAAGAAATGGAAAGATGACCCATGTTTATGGACTGGAAGAATTCATACTGTTAATATTACCCAAAGCAATCTACAGATTTATGCAATCCTTGTCAAAATACTTGTGACATGTTCACACAGAACAAGACCAATAATCCTAAAAAATCATTTAGAATCACAAAAGAAACTGAATAGCAAAAGCAATCTTTAGAAAAAAAGAACAAATCTGGACTCACACTCCCTGACTTCAGACTACACTACAAAACTACAATAACCAAAACAATATACTAATGGCATAGAAACAGATACATGTATGAGTGGAATGGAATAGGGAGCCCAGAAAAAAACCCATGCACTCATGGTCAGTTACTTCCCAACAGAAGAGGAAGGAATATACAACAGAAATAAAGACAGTCTCTGTAATAACTGGTGATGGAAAAACTGGACAGCTACATGTAAAGGAAAAAATTGGGACCTTTTCTCACTCCAAATATAAAAATAAACCCAAATGGATTAAAGACCTAAATGTAAGACCAGAAACCATAAAATTCCTAGAAGAAAATGCAGGCAGAACACTCTGATATAAATTGAGGCAACATATTTTTGGATCTGTCTCCTAAGACAAAGGAAACAAATGTAAAAATAAGCAAATGTGACCTAATTAAACTTACTTGGGTGAACTATAATTTGTAGGTTAATAAATACATTAAGGGACAAGTGTAGCACAAATTTAAATACGACAAAGAATTTCTGAGGAGCCATCTATTTGAATAAAAAATCAATAGAACGAGCAAGCACAGAAGTGACAGCAAGAGCTCATGTCAGGTTAAATGTCACCATTTCGTCAGGTTAAAAATACATTAGGGCTTCGCTGGAGGCTCAGTCATGGAGAATCCACCTGCCAATGCAGGAGACATGGCTTTCCTCCCTGCACTGGCAGGCAGATTCTTTACTACTGAGCCACCTGAGAAGTCCTCACATGCCATTATACATTTGTCCTAATCCATAAAATGTACACCAAGAGTAGAGAGTAATGTAAACTATGGACTTTAGGTCACAATAACTTGCCAGTGTAGGTTCATCAATGGTAACGAATATACCACTCTGGCAAGGTATGTTGGGGAGGCTATACTTGAGTAGAGACAGGGAGTACATGGGAAGTCTCTGTATTTTCCTCCTAATTTCCCTGCAATTCTAAAACTGCTCTAAGAAAAGATTTCTATTGGAAAAAAAAAAAAAAAGGATGGGGACGGTTCTTATACTGCTACAGGAAGATCCTGAACTCAACTCCTCCTATGTACACAACAAATCTAAAACTATACATGAAAAATTTCCTTGGAAAGGGACATAAAACTTGGTAAAAAGAACTTACACAACAAAGGGCAGAACATCAATACAGGCATGAGAGGCAGAGGATGACAGAGGCAGAGATAGTTTTGCGAAGGAAAACCCCAATACCAGCTGCGTCAGTTCACAATCAGGAGGTACCAGAAGGTACGGATCTTTTCTCTGAAAAGTGAGGGATCTGAGCTTCCCATCAAGCACTCCAACCCCTAGATCCTGCACAGGAGAGATGAGCCCCCAAAACAATGGTCTTTAAATAACAATATAAAATATGCCCAGGAAACCTATAGAACTTCTGGGAATGGACAGTTCAGTTCAGTTTAGTTCAGTCGTGTCCAACTCTTTGTGACCCAATGAATCACAGCATGCCAGGCCTCCCTGTCCATCACCAGCTCCCAGAGTTCACTCAGGCTTATGTCCATCGAGTCAGTGATGCCATCCAGCCATCTCATCCTCTATCGTCCCCTTCTCCTCCTGCTCCCAATCCCTCCCAGCATGAGTCTTTTCCAATGAGTCAAGTTTTGGCATGAGGTGGCCAAAGTACTGGAGTTGCAGCTTTAGCATCATTCCTTCCAAAGAAATCCCAGGGCTGATCTCCTTTAGAATGGACTGGTTGGATCTCCTTGCAGTCCAAGGGACTTTCAAGAGTCTCCTCTGACATCACAGTTCAAAAGCATCAATTCTTCAGTGCTCAGCTTTCTTCACAGTCCAACACTCGCATCCATACATGACTACTGGAAAAACCATAGCCTTGACAAGACAGACCTTTGTTGGCCAAGTAATGTTTCTGCTTTTCAAAATGCTATCTAGGTTGGTCATAACTTTTCTCCCAAGGAGTAAGCGTCTTTTAATTTCATGGCTGCAGTCACCATCTGCAGTGATTTTGGAGCCCAAAAAAATAAAGTCTGACACTGTTTCCATTGTTTCCTCATCTATTTCCCATGAAGTGATGGGACCAGATGCCATGATCTTCGTTTTCTGACTCACAGGTAGATTTACTCAACCCAGGAATAGCACAAAAACACCTGATTAAAAAGTGCATAGACCGTAAGTGATGAGGACTCACTTTCTAATCTTGAAGTATCTGCCAGAGACCATAAGCGAATTAGAACACGCTCCAGGGACTGAACCATTGGCAGGAGGCTTTTCTAAGATTTATTTTTTATTGAGGTAACCTTGGCTTATACTGTTACATAATTTCACATACACAACATGATATTTCTACTTGTGTATACCCAACACTGTGCTCACCAAAAATTTAGATTCCATCTGTCAACACAGTTAACCACCTTTATACACTGTACCCTACTCCCCTCCTGTCCCTTCTCCTCTGGTAACCATTATTCTGTTCTCTGTATCCACGTTTCTTCTGGTTTGGATTGTTCACTTATTTTTTGTTTTTATATTTCACATAAGTGAAATCTTACAGTATCTGTCTTTCTCCCATGCGACTTACTTCACTGAGCATAGTACACTCAAGCTCTATCCATGTTGTTGCAAATGGCAAGATTTCATCTTTTTATGGCTGAGTACTATTTCATTATGTGCATATACACATATATATATATATCATATCTTCTTTATCCATTCATCTATTGATGAGCACTTAGACTGTTTTCACATCTTGGTGATTATAAATAATGTGGCAATGAACATGGGGCGCACCGTTATCTTTTCAGATACGGTTCAGTTCAGTCACTCAGTCATGTCCGACTCTTTGCGACCCAATGAATCACAGCACACCAAGCCTCCCTGTCCATCACCATCTCCTGGAGTTCACTCAGACTCTTGTTCATCGAGTCCGTGATGCCATCCAGCCATCTCATCCTCCGTCGTCCCCTTCTCCTCCTGCCCCCAATCCCTCCCAGCATCAGAGTCTTTTTCAATGAGTCAACTCTTCCCATGAGGTGCCCAAAGTANCCTCTGCCTTTTCTAAAACCAGCTTGAACATCAGGGAGTTCATGGTTCACATACTGCTGAAGTCTGGCTTGGAGAATTTTCAGCATTACTTTACTAGCATGTGAGATGAGTGCCATTGTGTGGTAGTTTGAGCATTCTTTGGCATTGCCTTTCTTTGGAATTGGAATGAAAACTGACCTTTTCCAGTCCTATGGCCACTGCTGAGTTTTCCAAATTTGCTAGCATATTGAGTGCGGCACTGTCACAGCATCATCTTTACGGACTTGAAATAGCTCAACTGGAATTCCTGCACCTCCATCAGTGTTTTCATATTCCTTAAATAAATACCAGAAAGTGGGATAGCTGGATCATACGGTAGATCTATTCCTAATTTTTGAAGAATGTCCATAATGTCTTCTAAAGTGCCTGCACCAATTTATAGTCCCACCAACAGTGCATAAGGTTTCCCTTTTCTCCATATCCTCACCAACATTTGTTATTTCTTGGCTTTGCAATAACAGCCATTCTACCTGGCATGATGATATATCTCATTATAGTTTAGATTTTCATTTCCCTATTAATTAATGATGTTGAACACCTTTTCACGTGTCTGTTGTCATTTTCATGTCTTCATTAGAAAAATAACTATTCAGATCATCTGCCCACTTTCCAATGAATTGTTTCTTCTGTTATTGTTGAGCTGTATTAGTTCTTTATACATTTTGGATATTGACCCCTTATCAGATACATCATTTGCAAATACCTTCTTCCACTCAGTAGGTTGTCTTTGTTTTGTTGATGGTTTCCTTTACCGCACATACGTTTTTTAATTTAATGTAGTCCCATTTGTTTACTTTTGCTTTTGTTTCCCATTGCCTTTAGAAACTAATCTAGAAAGATATTGCTAAGACTGTTGTTAAAGAACATACTACCCACAGTTTCTTCTAGGAGTTTTATGGTTTCAGGTCTTACATTTAAATCATTAATTCATTTTGAGTTGATTTTTGTGTACAGTGTGAGATAGCAATCTAGTTTCTTTTTTTTGCATCTTGCTGTCAAATTTTCCTAGGACAATCTGTTGAATAAGCTGTCCTTCCTCCATTGTATGAGCTTTGTTCCTTTGTCATAAATCAGTCGTCCATATATGAGTTGGTTTATTTCTCAAATCTCTTCTACTGGTAAGTGTATCTATTTTTCTGCCAATGCCATGCTGTACTGCTTACTATGGCTTTTCAAAATAGTTTGCCATCAGGGAGTGTGATACCTCCAGTTTTGTTCTTTTCTCTCAGGATGCTTTGGCTATTCAGTATCTTGTGCCTCCATATAAATTTTGATATTATATAAAGTTCATAATTTTTGGCTTTATTTCTCTGAAAAATATCCCTGGAATGTTGACAGGATTGCACTGAATATGTAGACTGCATTGGGTAATATGGCCGTTTTAACAATATTAATTCTTCCAATCCATAAGCATAGAATATCTATTTATTTGTGTCTTCTTAAATTTCTTTCAACAATGTCTTATATTTTTGAGTTTACAGGTCTTTCAAATCCTTACTTTTATTTCTATTTTATTATTTTATTGCAAATTTAAATAGGATTCTTTTCCTAGTTTCTCTTTCTACTACCACATTGTTAGCATATAGTAATACAACAGATTCCTGTATTTTTATTTTGTATCCTGCAACTATACTGTAGTTATTATTTCTCTTCTTTCTTTTCTTGGCTTATCGGCATGTGGAATCTTAGTTCCTCAACCAGGGATCAGCTGTGCCCCCTGCAGTGGAAGTGTGGAGTCCTAACAAGTGGTCTGCCAGGGTATTCCCTGTATTTATTTCTAATAGTTTTTTAGTGGCATCCTTAGGGTTTTCTGTTTATAAAATGTTATCCACAAATAGTGATGAATTTACATCTTCTTTCCAATTTGGATGCCTTCTATTTCCTTTTCCTGCCTGAATGCTCTAGCTAGGATTTCCAATACTATGTTGAATAAGAGTGGCAAGAGTTGGCATCTTTGTCTTGCCCCGATTTTAGAGAGATAGTTTTAAGCTTTTCACCATTAAGTATGATATTAACTGACGGTCTGTTTCATATATGGCCTTTATTAGGTTGACGTATATTCCCCTTAAACACACTGTGTTGAGAGTGTTTATCATAAATGAGTGTTAAATGGTGTCACACGGTTTTTTCTGCCTTTATTCTCAATAAATGATTTTCAGCCTTCTTTTTGTGAAAGTGGCATGTCACATTTATTGATTTGTAGATGCTAATTTTTTATAAAAACCACTGAAATGTATACTTTAACGGCTGAATTTTCTATGCGAAATATCTCAATAAAGCTTTTTTAAGAAAAGGACTTAGAATTTCCAAAATCTCAGTTACTACTTTCATACTTATCCTAACTATCATCTGCACTATTATCTACATAACATTTCTGTATGAAAAGAACTACATTTTTACTTAAATTTTAAAAGAACCATAACATCACCATAAATGAAAATCAACTAATATAAAAAAATGAATATGGCAAAATACTGAGAGTGTTACTCAAATTAAATTTGAGAACTACAGGCTACAGGAAAACAANTTCATACTTATCCTAACTATCATCTGCACTATTATCTACATAACATTTCTGTATGAAAAGAACTACATTTTTACTTAAATTTTAAAAGAACCATAACATCACCATAAATGAAAATCAACTAATATAAAAAAATGAATATGGCAAAATACTGAGAGTGTTACTCAAATTAAATTTGAGAACTACAGGCTACAGGAAAACAATGGCCAAGCAGAAAATAGAGTACACACACACAAAAAAAGTAAGCAGGGAATGAACACTAGGACTAACTGGGCCGAAGGTTTCTGAACAGGTTGCTGCCTGTGATGAACTGAAGTCTCACCTGTCGCACCCTGCCCTGCAGTCCCAGAATGTACAGACACCTGAGAGTCCTAGAGATAAAAATGGGAAGACTCGCTCAAGTGCCAGGGAAGGCATCTGTCCCCTCTGAGTTCAGGCGCACAGGTTCTGAAAAGGCAAGAATCAAATGGCAGGCCCAAAATAGGAAGAAGCCTGCTATCAACATAACTCTAAAAAATATAGGCCTAACTAACCAAAGTAACGACAGTACTTCTATCTACGAACTGTCTCGTATTTGTCAGTAAATTCTAGGAAAATCAGGGTTTCAATTAGTTACTCTCCAATGTTCATAAAATTTTTCACTCATGTCTTTGCCTCTTCTAAAATAAAAGAAAATCTTGAATATTTACTTTCTGAGACTGGAACTTTAAACAATGCTGATGTCAGCACACTCAAAACTATTGGTAATTTTTCACATTTGCCAACTGGAAAATAAGTGTATAACAGTAAAGAAAGTATTCTGAAAAGCAATATGGATATTTTATAATTCCAAGTTATTTAATGAAGTTTTCAATTCTGATCACTCCTATATTTATTGCCATGAATACATCAACTAAGAGGTATTTCATGCTTGTTTTAGAAAAGGCAGAGGAACCAGAGATCAAATTGCCAACATCTGCTGGATCACGGAAAAAGCAAGAGAGTTCCAGAAAAACATCTATTTCTGCTTTACTGACTATACCAAAGCCTTTGACTGTGTGGGTCACAATAAACTGTGGAAAATTCTGAAAGAGATGGGAATACTAGACCACCTGACCTGCCTCTTGAAAAACCTATATGCAGGTCAGGAAGCAACAGTTAGAACTGGACATGGAACAACAGACTGGTTCCAAATAGGAAAAGGAGTACGTCAAGGCTGTATATTGTCACCCTGCTTATTTAACTTCTATGCAGAGTACATCATGATTTGAAATGCTGGGCTGGAAGAAGCACAAGCTGGAATCAAGATTGCTGGGAGAAGTATCAATAACCTCAGATATGCAGATGACACCACCCTTATGGCAGAAAGTGAAGAGGAACTAAAACGCCTCATGATGAAAGTGAAAGAGGAGAGTGAAAAAGTTGGCTTAAAGCTCAACATTCAGAAAACTAAGATCATGGCATCCAGTCCCATCACTTCATGGCAAATAGATGGGGAAACAGTGGAAACAGTGGCTGACTTTATTTTGGGGGGGCTCCAGAATCACTGCAGATGGTGACTGCAGCTATGAAATTAAAGACGCTTATTCCTTAGAAGGAAAGTTATGACCAACCTAGACAGATATTAAAAAGCAGAGACATTACTTTGTCAACAAAGGTCCATCTAGTCAAGGCTTTCCCAGCGGTTTTCCGAGTGGTCATGTATGGATGTGAGAGTTGGACTATAAAGAAAGCTGAGTCCCAGAAAATTAATGCTTTTGAACTGTGGTGTTGGAGAAGACTCTTGAGAGTCCCTTGGACTGCAAGGAGATCCAACCAGTCCATCCTAAAGGAGNAGCAGAGACATTACTTTGTCAACAAAGGTCCATCTAGTCAAGGCTTTCCCAGCGGTTTTCCGAGTGGTCATGTATGGATGTGAGAGTTGGACTATAAAGAAAGCTGAGTCCCAGAAAATTAATGCTTTTGAACTGTGGTGTTGGAGAAGACTCTTGAGAGTCCCTTGGACTGCAAGGAGATCCAACCAGTCCATCCTAAAGGAGGTCAGTTCTGGGTGTTCATTGGAAGGACTGATGTCGATGCTGAAACTCCAATGCTTTGGCCACCTGATGCAAAGAACTGACTCATTTGAAAAGACCCTGATGCTATGAAAGACTGAGGGCATGAGGAGAAGGGGACAACAGAGGATGAGATGGTTGGATGGCATCACCAACTCAATGGATATGAGTTTGGGTAAGCTCTGGGAGTTGGTGATGGACAGCGAGGCCTGGCATGCTGCAGTTCATGGGGTTGCAAAGACTTGGACATGACTGAGAGACTGAACTTAACTGAACTGAAGAGGTATTTATTTTCTTCCATAAACCCATGCCTCTTAGAAAATATCAAAATTACCTCTCCTTTCCAACAATATATTAAAAGCAAGCTTGACACATAGAGAAATCTTTACAAATGAAATATGATGTCTGAGATTTGCTTCCAGAAGAATGGGAAGAGACAGCTTTTGTGGGGCAAGACTGTCCGTGCATAGGTAATTGCTGAAATAGATTGGTACACAGAAATTAATTTTTCTATTCTCTCCACTTCGCATGTTTTCAAAATATACAATAAACTTACTTTAGGAAGTTATCGCTAAAATATAGAAATTATTTTAGTAAAGTTTCATGAAATCTTTAGTGTTTCGTGTCACAGAGCAAAAAAATACTTCCTTCTAATATTTTTTAAGGATGTCTCCACCAATGGACTGTAGATCTTTCTCTTTATATTCCGTAAGACCTACCACCAAAGCCAGACACACATTTGTGAAAAAGGTTACCATCCCAGCATAAAGCTGGAAACAGATTTTTATTAGTGACTTGTTTTGTTATACATGCCGTTGGCCGTTTTCATTTCTACAATTTCAGAAATGCTGATTTCACAAAGGATATTAGACTGCACCATTACAGAGAATCCTATTTATCTTTCCATTAAATACCACTACCACTTTCTAAGTGTTTAAAGAATGTTCCTATATGATTTCCCAAAGAATTTTTGCTTCTTCTTTAAACTAGGTTGGGTTGTGATTGGGTGTGAAGGTGAAAGAGGACAATGTCAATCCCCTTCATATAGTCGTTAAATGAAGGAATTAGTGAAGTCAGTATCAAATCAACATGTAGAGATTCTTAAATATCTATGAAGCTGGAAGAACAATTTTGAAGTCTATGCTTAAAACACCAGATCCTTTGGAGCTCAATTAACCAATTTCTTCATAACTGTATCTATATAGCCACACTGATTATGCTTCCATACATATCCACCAGGTAAACTGANGGTGAAAGAGGACAATGTCAATCCCCTTCATATAGTCGTTAAATGAAGGAATTAGTGAACTCAGTATCAAATCAACATGTAGAGATTCTTAAATATCTATGAAGCTGGAAGAACAATTTTGAAGTCTATGCTTAAAACACCAGATCCTTTGGAGCTCAATTAACCAATTTCTTCATAACTGTATCTATATAGCCACACTGATTATGCTTCCATACATATCCACCAGGTAAACTGACCTAAACCATCAGGGTTCAGAGAATGAAAAAAAAAAAAAAAATTGCACCTCAAGGGACTGGAAAGAAAGAAAGAAAAGGAAAAAGCATATGCTGAGTGCTTAATATGGGCCAGAAGCAGTTCTAAANCTCTGAAATTGCTTCAGAAAAGTGCAGTCCTAAGCCAAACACAGCTTACCCTCAGCCGCAAAGCTTTATTCGGCACCGCCCGTGTGCCAGACTTGAAAGGATCAAAGTACAGACCTAACAATTGTGTTTTCTGTACTTCAAAGACGTACGAATTAAGTAATTCAACGATGTCAGAACCATTCAGACCTTAATTATCACATAAATATTGCCCCAGTCACTTCTCAGCCGGCTGAGAAACTCAAGCTCATTATACCTTTCCTTCCCCGTTTTTACCCACAGTATGCAGGAAGTTATGGAATACAGTGGCGTCTACCTCGCAGCTAGACTGTAAGTGCTGTGAGGGTAGGAACCACACTGTTGGTGGTTCAGGCCGTTCCCACCTCCTGCCTTCTTAGAAAACTTGCTCTTTCATTTAACAAGTGTTTTTTGAGCACCTACTGTATGTCAGGTGCTATTCTAGGTGCTTGGAGTTAATAAGTAAACAATAGATAAAAATCCGTGCCTTCCTAGAGCAGGGTAGAGATGATAATTAAATAAAAAGAGTAGGGTAAAGAGAGCACATACTGCCCTTTCATAAAAGGTGGTTAGGGCCTTATTCCTCTTATCATTGTCCCCTTTCTCCTCTCACTCTCATTTCCCTAAGCATCTAAACAGCCATTCCTATCTTGAAATCTCTCACCCAACCCACCAAACCCACTGAACTGAACAGCAAGCAGTAAAGACTCTGACTTTGGGGTCAGGTCATGTAAAAGTGTGTGACCTTGGGAAAATTACTAAACTCTCTAAACTTCATTTTTTCTCATCTGTAAAATGTAGTCTTAAGATACACCTTAATGGGTTTTTGTGAGTCTTAAGTGAATCAATTTTTAGAAAGCACTTAAAATAGTTTAGTGTACAGTTAGAGTTCAGATTGTACCAGTGACTGTTTATTTTTTTCCTTTAGCCTTAAAACATATATTCGGTAGGTACTATCATATAGAGGGTTCCCTGGTGGCTCAGATAGTAAAGAATCTGCCTGCAGTGCAGGAGACATGGGTTCAATCCCTGGGTCAAGAAAATCCCCTGGAGAAGGGAATGGCTAACCCAGTCCAGGATTCTTGTCTGAGAATTTCATGGACAGAGGAGCCTGGTGGGCTACAGTCCGTGGGGTTGCAAAGAGTCAGGCACAACTGAGTGACTAACACTTTAACTTTCACTTTTTTCTATCATATAGGGCTTCCCAGGTGACACTGGTAGTAAACCAGCCTGCCAATGCAGGAGACATGGGTTTGATCCTTGGTTCAGGAAGATCCCCTGGAGAAGAAAATGGCAACCCACTCCAGCATTCTTGCCTGGAGAATCCCACAGACAGAGAAGCTTGGCAGGCTATAGTTCAGGGGGTTGCAAAGAGTCAAACATGACTGAAGTGACTTAGTACACAGGCACGTACTGTCATACAACTGTCCCTTTTTCTTTAGCTGCCTGTCTTGCCCCACCTCTTGACTTCTGACATGCTGGTCCCTCCAGTATACACCTGCTCTTCTTTTCCACCTGGCAAACTCCCTCTCACCTCTGGGACCTCAGATAACCCTTCTTGCACACCTGCAACAAGCTTGGCTGCTCTCTCCACCGGGCTTCCAAAGCACTTTGTACAAACTCTGATAGTTAGATCCCCTTGAAAACAAGGAACAGGGACTCACTCAGTAAAAAGTAAAGTTTACCATAAGACTGGAATTGAATTACAGAGGACTACAAAACCAGCCACTCTTGCTTCTCTCAGGTGAGTCCCCTGGCTTCACTGCTTCTTTTTGCTTTCAGCAGTAGGCGAGGAAAAGCCAAGAGATTGCTTCTCTCTTGCTCTCCCTCAAGCATCATCTCCAGTGGTTAATACAACATCTCTGTGACTCCAACTCCAACTGGAAACCTCCTGCCATGGCTCTAGATTCTGCCTGACAGCCTTAACTTTGAGGTTCTGATAACATCACATCTTTCCATTGTTCACCAGGAGTTTAATTTGCTCACCTGTTTAACTTGAATGCCCTTATCACCTCCAACAAGTGGAAAATAAAATTCTAGTAATCCAGGGCAAGCAATGGTACTATAATTGCTTGAATTAGTATCTGCAGTTGCTTGTAAGAAAATACCAGATGAAAGTAAGGAAATAAAATTTGGAGCTACTGTACTTCACTATGTGTTAGTCATGATAATTATAAGGACTACAGAGTAGGCTGACAACTTCACAAGCATTAGGCAGCTTAGAGAGGGAGAATATTAAATTCAGAGCTTTAAACTCTCAGCTAAATGTGTGATCAGAGAACCAGAAAGCTTCTACAGTAGCGCGAAGAATCTCTTGTTTCTTACCACTTAAGGACAGACCGTGGTTGAGGATCAGAACCAAATATACTTGTTCAAGTTGCTAAAATGTGATGACATTGAATTCACAGCCTAAGTCACTGCCTTAAAGTTAGAACATCAACTAGAAACTAGCATGGTCCTGTGACTTAAGATGGAGACATTTGAGGTGACCTCCAACTAGCCCCATAAATATCCCCAAGCCCCATCTCCTTACTGACCTTCCCCTGTTGAAAGAATATATATGCAGCAGTTGCCTTGAAAAGAGATAGCTATTCTCTCCCAAATCCTATCCCCCTACCACCTCCAAACCCACTTCTAAAGTTAAATCCAGGGAACCAGGAGAGAATTATAAGGTATATTTCAGATAATAAATAGATAAATGAGCTTATACACCTAAACAATTACAGTATCTCTTGTATTTACATTAGCAATAGCCTAGAAAACTGTATCACTGTAGATTCTAAGGGTATTACAAAAGAAAGGCTAGAATATAATATGTCAGATTAAACACAGGTGTCCTTCTGCTCTTAATGTTCTAAAGGGAGCACCTCTAGCAACCTGCCTGATCTGGTTGATTGAAACCAGGATTCAGTAGTGGCCTATGTTTAATGAAACTAAGCAGTCAGAATTTCACTCAAATAATGGGGAGAAGGAGGGCTTCCCTGGTGTAGCTCAGCGTAAAGAATCTTCCTGCAATACACAAAGTGCAAGTTTGATCCCTAGGTCAGAAAGATCCCCTGAAGTAGGACATGGCAGCCCACGCCAGTATTCTTGCTGGGAAAACCCATGAACAGAGAAGCCTGATGGATCCATGGGCTCACAAAGAGTTGAACTCAACTGAATTGACTGAGCCTGCATAACGGGGAGAAAGAAATGTAAAGATTCACACAACAACGTCAAGCTACAGGGTCACATGTGAAAGAGTCAAGGTGATGGGAATGTTGGAGTAAATTATGTGAAACCTGCTCACCCTTCTGACTATATTTTATAGAAGGGGTCAGAAGGCACTAAGACTGAGAAAACATTAGCGAAACACAGGCCTCCTTGGAAGCTCTGCAGTGCCTCTCCTCCTTGGACCAAGGATGATTGAAATGGGTTTTTTGGTTTCAGTGGGAATGTTGCCAGAGTGGCAGGGGCCATGTGCCAATAATAAACCATAGAGACAAGGAGCCACAGTTACCATGATGGACCACAATGGACAGCAGGAGCAGAGTGGTAGTCGGAATGTTTTGATCCTCAGGGACCTGTGGGGGTACCAACTTGATGACAGGGTCCCTAGGACTGAAATATTAATGGATGGGTAGCCTACTAAAGTTTTCCTTGATATACACAACCTGGAGAACTAACATTTTGGTACACAGAAACTTCACTTGAATTGTCACAAGAGGAAGTCTTGGCCCCTAATTCAGTTCCTGGTTATAGCACATACCCAGGGTCCAGTGATTAAAGGAGAAACTGGATCCTCTTGAGGAAGGACACTGCAACATTGTCACAACTGTAAACCATAAATCTTTCTCTTAAGACTTTCCCCAAAGGACCTGTGGCGTTTAAAAGAATGAGCACGCACTGAAGGCAGGGACATATCCAGACTTTGAAGGATTATTAGACACTGATCTGAATTTATGCTAATCCTTTGGGACCCCTGGATAGATTGAGGGCTTCGGGTAACCAGATAATAAGCTTATATCCAAATCAATCACACAGAGGGCTCAGAGAGTTCTGTAAACCCATGCTGAGTTAATTTTCCAGGTCCTAAATGCATGTTTAGACTAGATAGGCTTGGAAACTGGCAGATTTCCTGCACTAGCTTCCTGACCCATGCGAAAGGACTGTTACAATAGGCAGAGCCCAGTGGCCCCTGGAACTGTCCTTCCCTAACTAAATGGTAAAGTGAAACTGAAAGTGTAAGTCACTCGGTCGTTTCCAACTCTTTGCAACCCCATGGACTGTACTGTCCATTGAATTCTCCAAGCCAAATGCAATATCACATTCCTCTGGGAATTGCAGGGATTGGTGCCACCATCAAAGATTTGATAGATGCAAAAGTGATGAGACTCATCTCACTTCTGTATAATTCCTGCTTTTGACAGTGGCAAAACTAGACAGAAATTCAGATTATCCAAGCTTC
This sequence comes from Neotragus moschatus, assembly GCA_006410615.1. Classification (NCBI taxonomy): domain Eukaryota; kingdom Metazoa; phylum Chordata; class Mammalia; order Artiodactyla; family Bovidae; genus Neotragus; species Neotragus moschatus. The sequence goes on from SJYA01002789.1 coordinate 2,182,508, forward strand.
TATTCAGGAGATTTTGAAATGTTGTTTATATGTGCCACATCTTCTTTATCTGTTCCTTTGTCAGTGGACATTTGGGTTGCTTCTATGTCCTGGAGAAGGAAATGGCAACCCACTCCAGTATTCTTGCCTAGAGAATCCCATGGACAGGGGAGCCTTGTCGGCTGCTCTCCATGGGGTCACACAGAATCAGACATGACTGAAGCGACCTAGCATGCATACATGCATTGGAGAGGGAAATGGCAACCCACTCCAGTATTCTTGCCTAGAGAATCCCAGGGACAGAGGAGCCTGGTAGGCTGCCATCTATGGGGTGGCACAGAGTCCGATACGACTGAAGCAACTTAGCAGCAGCAGCATGTTTTGGCTATTGTAAACAGTGTTGCAATAGACATTGGAGTGCATGTATCCTTTGGATCATGTTTTTCTCCAGATGTAGGACCAGGAGTGAGATTGCAGGGTTATATAGTAGCTCTATTTTTAGCTTTTTAAGGAACTTCCATATTGTCCTCTCATGATTGTACCAAGTTACATTCCTGCCAACAGTGTAAGAGGGTTCCCTTCTCCTCCACACCCTCTCCAGCATTTGTTGTTTGTGGGTTTTTTTGATGATACTCATTCTGGTTGGTGTGAGGTGATATCTCATTGTAGTTTTGATTTACATCAAACTAATGTTAATAGATAAACATAAATCATGATTCCTTTGTTCACAGGTACGTTCTTAGTACCTANAAGAGGGTTCCCTTCTCCTCCACACCCTCTCCAGCATTTGTTGTTTGTGGGTTTTTTTGATGATACTCATTCTGGTTGGTGTGAGGTGATATCTCATTGTAGTTTTGATTTACATCAAACTAATGTTAATAGATAAACATAAATCATGATTCCTTTGTTCACAGGTACGTTCTTAGTACCTAAAACAGTGTTGAATGTGTGATAGGTGCTTAATAAATATTTGTCAAGTCAAAAAAAAAAAAGAAAAACAAAACTAGGCAGCGACTCCACTTGCACCTTTTGATCCAGATATGGCATCTTTGCTGAGACACATCAACCTAGTCCTGCCCATGTAGTATGCAGCTGTTGATCTGGCAAGTCATTTTCCCCTCAAATCAATTAGCACAGAAAATCAAAGCAATGCATTTTCATATGTCAGGAACAGTAACTGACTTTTACAGTTTTACTTCAAGTCCATGTCAATTCTCAAATACTGTCACAGTGTAGCCCACATGGACCTTGACCATCTGGACATCCCGTGGAACATTCATCTGATCCAGACACTAATAGCATCTGTTGACTGACTCAGTGAAGAGGAAGTAGCAAATATTCTCAGTAAAATACAAGAGTGCCAGAGACACACAACTTCTGTGTAAAGGGTATTGCACTACTTCTGTACAGTAGTGGTTCTCAACCAGAGACAATTTTGTCCTCTACTAAACATTGAGCAGACACTATCTGGAGACATTTTTGGTTGTCACAGCTGTAGGGAAGGGAGTTAGTGGCTATTGGCATCTTGTGGGCAGAGACCCAAGGATGCTGCTAAACATCCTGAAATGTACAGGGCACCTCCTCACAATCAAGAACTATCAAGTTCAAAATGTCAAGATGAAAAAGTCAAGAATCCCTGTGTTAAAGCTAAAAACATGTTTCTGCACCTTGTGCATCCGGACACTAAGAAAGAGGTACATCATGGTGGGCCCATTTGGATTTTGGAGGCAACATACACCACATCTGGATGTATTTCTCTGAGCCATTTACTGAAAAACCTGTGTTCCCAGAAAATAAAAAGGCTCTGCAGCAGGTCCAGGCTCTGCCAATCAAGTCTAATAATCCAGAAGATCTAAGTTTCTGTGGCGAGTGAGGATGCTGTATAGACCCTTGCACAAATCCTGGTAAGGGATTCAAAGCACAAGACTTCAAGTTTTTTATATTATACCATGCTCTCTTATGCTAAAAGAGCACTAGATTCTGATAGACTGGATAGTGATGACATAAAGACTGATGTTCTCTGATCTGCCAGTCTTGAAGCGCCATGACATGAGACGTGCATGTGTGCGAAGTTACTTCAGTCATATCCAGCTCTTTGTGACACATGGATCACAGCCCGCCAGGTTCCTCTGTCCATTAGATTCTCCAAGCAAGAACACTGGAGTGGGTTGCTGTGCCTCTAGCAGATCTTCCCAACCCAGGGATCAAGCCCAAGTCTCCTAAATGTCCTGCAATGGCAAGTGGGTTCTCTTAACACTAGCACCACCTGGGAAGCCCAATATTAGACATACATACCAACAAACCATCATCAATTAAAAATAGCATAGAAAGATTACCCTTCATTGGGTCAGGAGGACACAAGTAAGTGGCACAGGCAGATGGCAGGGACTCTAGGGCCTCATGAGGAGTTCCCTATGACCATCACTTAGAGGGAAACAAAGCAGAATAAAATAAAACTTGGGCCTAGTTTAAAGATGAGCCTGCACCATATGTTGGCATCAGCTGGAAGTGGATTGTTATATTACCCAGGAGCAGCTTTGAAACAAAATGCGAAAATCAACTCCCAGTGGGGAGAGCTTTGGGCAGGACATGTGGATGTCCACTTAGCCTATAAGGATCATGGTCTGAGGTACAGATCTACTCTGGCTCATAGGTAGTAAGTAAAATTTGCCTAAACTCTGGCTCATAGGTAGTAAGTAAAATTTGCCTACTGCTCAGAGACTTGTAAAGAATAATACTCGAATATTAGTAACAAGGAAATCTATGGAAGAGGAATATGAACACCATGAGTAACCATGTGTGCATGCTCAGTTGTGTCTGACTCTTAGCAGTCCCATGGACTGTAGCCCACCAGGCTCCTCTAACCAAGGCATTTTTTAGCCTGTAATACCGGAGCAGGTCGCCACTTTCATCTCCAGGGGTTCTTCCTGGCCCAAGGATCAAACCCTTGTCTCTGTGTCTCTTGTGTCTCCTACATTGGCAGGCAGGTTCCTCACCAGCTGAGCTACTAATGGATCTCTCAAAATTGGCCAACAGTATTTTTGGGCTTTCCTAGTGGCTCAGTGGGCTTCCCTGGTGGCTCAGTCAGTAAGGAATCTGCCTGCAATGCAGGAGACCCAGGTTCAATCTCGGGGTTGAGAAGATCCCCTGGAGAAGGAAATGGCAACCTACTCCAGTATTCCTGCCCATAGAATCCAATGGACAGAGGAGTCTGGTGGACTACAGTCCATGAGATTGCAAAGAGTCAGACTGAAGTGACTTAGCATGCATGCATGAAGATTTTTGCTTCTCATTTGAAAGCTTACCCAAAGGCATCCACTGAAGAGAAAGTTCTTCTACCATATGATTCGGCAAGCCCACTCCTGATCAAATATCCAGAAAAGATGAAAACTCTAATTGGAAAAGAACATGCTCCCCAGTGTTCATAGCAGCACTATTTATAGAAGCCAAGACATGGAGGCAAACTAAATGTCCATCAGCAGATGAACAGATAAAGAAGATGTGTGTGTGTATACGATGAAATATTACTCAGTCATAAAAAGAATGAAATATTGCCATAGCATTAATGAACCTAGAGATTATCATACTCAATGAAGTAAGTCAGGCAGAGAAAGTCAAATATCATATGATATCACTTAAATGTGGAATCTAAAAAATAATACAAATGAATTTATTTACAAAACATAAATAGACCCACAGACATAGAAAACAAAGTTATGGTTACCAAAGAGGAAAGGGAAGTTGTTATTCAATCAGTCATGTCTGACTCTTTGTGACGCCACGAATGGCAGTATGCCTGGCTTCCCTGTCTTTCACCATCTCCCGGAGCTTGCTCAAACTCATGTCCATTGAGTTGGTGATGCCATCCAACCATCTCATCCTCTGTCGTCCCCTTCTCCTCCTGCCCTCAATCTTTCCCACTGTCAGAGTCTTTTCCAATGAGTCAGCTCTTTGCATCAGGTGGCCAAAGTATTGAAGCTTCAGCTTCAGCATTGGCCCTTCCAATGAATATTCATGGTTGGTTTCCTATAGGATTGACTGATTGGATCTCCTTGCAGTCCAAGGGACTCTAAAGAGTCTTCTTCAATACCACAGTTTGAAGGCATTGATTTTTCGATGCTCACCCTCACCCATCAGCAGAAAATGGAAACAGAATAGGGAAGGATAAATTAGGAGCTTGGGATTAGCAGATACTAACTACCATTTATAGAATTGATGAAAGAAAGAAGAAAAACAAGGATTTACTATAATGTAACAATCTATAATGGAAAAGAGCCTGAAAAATAAGGAAAATAAGCATAACTGAATCACTTTGTTGTACACCTGAAACTAACACATTATTGTAAATCAACTTTACTTCAGTCGGTTAATTAATTTTTTGAAAAGAGAATGCTGTTAATAATCAAGGAGAAGACCCATTCTGTGAGTGTTTGTTGGCTCTGTTGTTCAGCCTCCCAGTCTTTGTTCACCAGGCTAGTGTACTAGTAGCCATGGCAATAGGGATAAGGGCTCCACACTGTGGACTTTCCTCCCCAAGGCAGAGAGCTCAGACTGCAAGAGCAGAAGCCAATATTGAACCCTTGTTATGGCACTCTTCCTCAGGGCACTGAGGGCATGCTGATTATATTTGACCATTTCCATCAAAATGGGCCAGAGATTTATTCTCACTTAAATAGATACTTTCTTCTTTCCTTATCCAAAATGGTTCTACCAGCAACAAATCTGTGGAGTTATGGAATGTGATGATTCCATGACTCATTATCATTATATCCATATAAGGTTGCTTCTCACCAAGGATCTCATTTGAAAGCAAGAGAAATTGGCTCAGACTCTTGTTTTTCACTATTATTACCACCGTACCCCATCATCTGAGAACATCTAATCCAACAGATTGATGGAATGACCTACTGAAGTCATAATTACAGCACTGCGTTTNTGGATGGAGGTTCATAACATTGTATGGGAGGCAGTAAGCAAAGCCATTCCAAAGAAAAAGAAATGCAAGAAGGCAAAGTGGCTGTCTGAGGAAGCTTTACAAATAGACAAGGAAAGAGGAGAAGCAAAAGGTAAGGAAGAAAGGGAAAGATATACCCAACTGAATGCAGAGTTTCAGAGAAGCAAGGAGAGATAAGGCGTTCTTCGATGAACAATGCAAAGAAATAGAGGAAAACAATAGAATGGGAAAGTCTAGAGATCTCTGAGAAAATTGGAGATATCAAGGGAATATTTCATGCATGGATGGGCATGATGAAGGACAGAAAAGGTAAGGACCTAACAGAAGCAGAAGATATTAAGAAGAGGTGGCAAGAAGGCACAAAAGAACTGTGTCTTACAAAAAAAGATCTTAATAATCTGGATAACCACCATGATGTGGTCACTGACCTAAAGCTAGACATCCTGGAGTGTGAAGCTAAGTGGGTCTTAGGAAGCATTACTACAAACAAAGCTAGTGGAGGTGACGGAATTCTAGCTGAGCTATTTAAAATTCTAAAAGATGATGCTATGAAAGTGCTGCACTCAAACAAATGCCAGCAAATTTGGAAAACTCAGCAGTGGCCACAGGACTGGAAAAGGTCAGTTTTCACTCCAGTTCTAAAGAAGGACAATGCCAAAAAATGTTCAAGCTACTGTACAGTTGCATTAATTTTACCTGCTAGCAAGATTATGCAGAGAAGGCAATGGCACCCCACTCCAGTACTCTTGCCTGGAAAATCTCATGGACAGACGAGCCTGGTAGGCTGCAGGTCGTGGGGTAGCTAAGAGTCGGACACGACTGAACGACTTCACTTTCACTTTTCACTTTTCATGCATTGGTGAAGGAAATGGCAACCCACTCCAGTGTTCTTGCCTGGAGAATCCCAGGGACAGGGGAGCCTGGTGGGCTGCCGTCTATGGGGTTGCACAGAGTAGGACACGACTGAAGCTACTTAGCAGCAGCAGCAAGATTATGTTGAAAATCCTTCAAGTTAGGCTTTAGCAATACATGAGCTGAGAAATTTCAAATGTACAAGATGGGTTTAGAAAAGGCAGAGGAACCAGAGATCAAATTGCCAACATCTGTTGAATCATGGAGAAAGCAAGGAAGTTCTAGAAAAACATCTGCTTCATTGACTACACTAAACCTTTGACTATGTGGGTCACAACAAACTGTGGAAAATTCTTAAAGAGACAGGAGTACTAGACCACCTTACCTGTCTCCTGAGAAACCATTCTGTGGGTCAAGAAGCAACAATAAGAACTGGACATGGAATGACTAACTGGTTCAAAATTGGAAAGGAGTACAAGGCTGAATATTGTCTTCCTGCTTATTTAACGTATATGCAGAGTACATCATGTGAAATACCAGGCTGGATNAGAGACAGGAGTACTAGACCACCTTACCTGTCTCCTGAGAAACCATTCTGTGGGTCAAGAAGCAACAATTAGAACTGGACATAGAATGACTAACTGGTTCAAAATTGGAAAGGAGTACAAGGCTGAATATTGTCTTCCTGCTTATTTAACGTATATGCAGAGTACATCATGTGAAATACCAGGCTGGATGAGTCGCAAGCTGGAATCAAGATTGCTGGGGGAAATATCAACAACCTCTAGGAAAAAGCAGATGATACTACAGATGTGTAAATGACACCACTCTAATGGCAGAAAGAGAAGAGGAACTAAAGAGTCTCTTGATGAGGGTAAAAGAGGAGAGTGAAAAAGCTGGCTTAAAACTCAACATTCAGAAAACTAAGATCATAGCATCTAGTCCTATCACTTCATGGCAAGTATACAGGACAAAAGTGGAAGCAGTGACAGATTTTCCTTTCTGGGGCTTCAAAATCATTGCAGGCTGTGACTGCAGCCATGACATTAAAAGAAGCTTGCTCCTTGGAAGCAAAGTTATGACAAACCTATATAACATATTAAAAAGCAGAAACATCACTTTGCTGACAAAGGTCCATTAGTCAAAGCTATGGTTTTTCTAGTAGTCATTCATGTATGGATATGGGAGTTGGACCATAAAGAAGGCCGAGTGCAGAAGAATTGATGCTTTTGAATTGTGGTGCTAGAGAAGACTCTTGAGAGTCCCTTCGACAGCAAAGAGATGAAATCAGTCAATCCTATAGTAAATTAAACCTGCATATTCATTGGAAGGACTGATGCTGATGCTGAAGCTCCTCTACTTTGGCCACCTGATGTGAAGAGCTGATTCACTGGAAAAGACCCTGATGCTGGGAAAGACTGAAGGCAAAAGAAGAGGATGGCAGAGAATGAGATGGTTACATAGCATCACCGACTCAGCAGACATGAATTTGAGCAAATACCAGGATATAGTAGAGGACAGGGAAGCCTGAAGTGCTGCAGTTCATGGGATTGCAAAGAGTCAGGCACAACTCAGTAACTGAACAACAACAAAATGTGATTTGTCTAGTGAGTTGCCTAAATCCTCATCCCCGAGTATCCTGAGCTCCTGATTATCATGCCATTATCAGGTCATGGTTGCTGAATTTTTCCACTTACATTTAAAACTGACCATGGAATATCAAGAGGTTCCTTACTGGGTCACCCAAGTGCCAAACATTCCTGCTTGCTTCATACGTAGCAACAGGTCCACCTCCTCATGATTTATCAAAGTCATTTTCCCCCACAAGGTAGTAGCTCCTTTTCACTGGCACAAAGACCCCAAAGTGGCAAGGTAGCAGTCATAGTATTAAGTTAAATAGGATTCTTTGTTCCCTGGTGGAAGTGTACTCTTTCTGGAGTCTGAGATCTACAGAACTGCAGGACCTAGACATTGTGGGGCCAGGAAGAACAAATTCTTCAAATGAGTTTTTGGGAGTGATGGTGAGTTGGCCCTCCTACTTCCACTCCTTGATCCCCAGACTCATGTATTGTACATTGTATGAATACAGTAACATACAATGACTATCGCTTTAAGGTAAAAAAGGATAGAGACCTGTCCTCACAAATGTCTTCATAGGCAAATGTTCACTCTTTAGCAAGGCACAATAGCATAACTGTAGATGATTTTCAAGGTTAAAATAGAGTGCAACTCTCTGCTCAATAAAATTATCTGCTACAGATATGGCTCTATTCTAGAACCCAAGTGGTTTCACTATGACTCTCTTACCAGAATTGCTATGATAAATATGGGGTTAATTCTAAATAAATATGGATTTATGAAATCAATAAACAGAAATTTATTATTTCTAAAGGTCCTATGGGATTCTTCTTACCTTTTTATGAGATTAAGATATAATACTTAAATGAGAACATCTGTATCATTTTATCAAAAATGAAAAAGGAAATCAATCACCTTCAGATATTCCACAAATTTAAAGAGCACTGTGTGCCTAAGAAAGATGAAATATTGAGCTTTTAACATTATGAAATGTTATCTTTATCTTTATTAAAGCCTTTCATCATCAAGACTACCTTGTCTGATATTAGTATAATAACATCAGGGTTCTTTTGATTACTGGTTGCAGATATATATTTTTGTCTTCATTTATTTTCAGCATCATTGTGTTTTTATACTTAAAGTGTATTTATTGAAAGCAGCAAATATTTGAAGTTTTACATTGTCTTAAATTTTTTGCTTTTCTAATTGAAGTATTTATTCCATTCATATTTGATACAGTAACTGAATTGGGCTTAAACCAACTATCTTATGGTTTCTTTTCAACCTGTCCAGTACATTCTATGTTCTTTTTTCTCTCTTTCCTTGCCTTTTTAAAATTAAAATATTTCTTTTTATTATTTTATTTTTTCCTCTGTTAGCTTGCTTGCTTAGTTATGCATTCTCTTACTGATTTATAGTGTTATAAAATGAATTATAATATGCATCCTTGACTTATGGAAACTTCTTTAGGACTTTCACCACCTCTTGAACAATGCAAAGATTTTAGAAACCTTTAGTTATAGTTACTACCCACCAAGTTACTACCTTACTGCTGCTATTGTCATATATTACAGTTCTTTCCGTATGTTAAGCTCTATATTGGACATGAGTTATGATATTGCTCTTATTATTATTCTATACATCAATATTCCTGAAATGGAATGTGGATACTTGCTGAGGATTTTTAAGAAGTCTCTAGACCTTGTAGGTCATACTGGGCTATGCTCCTTGGCTTATCTTGAGCTATTTTATTGATAGTAGCAGCTTCCTTTTTAATCCTATTTTTACATAAGATGTATCTGCCTTTAAAAGTGTATATAATGCATACAGAAAACCTCTGTAAAGTTCAACACCAATGTTTATAGTAGTCATTTATATGAATGGGATTTCTGGGCTTTCCTGGTCATCCAGTGGTTAAGAACCTGCCTTGTAATGCAGGGGACACAGTTCGATCTCTGGTGTGGGACGATCCCACGTGCTGCAGAACAACTAAGCCTATGTGCTACAGCTGCTGAGCCCAAGTTCTAGAGTCCTAGAGACGCAACTAATGAACCCATGTGCCGCAACTACTGAAGCCCGTGTACCCTAGAGCCTGTGCTCCGCGACAAGAAAAGCCACCGCAATGAGAAGCCCGAACAGCTCGACTAGAGAGTAGCCTCTGCTCAATGCAACTAGAGAAAGCCCACGTGTAACAACAAAGACCCAACACAACCAAAAACAAAAGATATATTTTTTAAAAGAATGGGATTTCTGATCATTTTTTTCTCTGTTTGTATATACTGATTTCCCTAAAATAAATAAGTACTCATGCCATACTTGTGTAACTCCTTTGTTTCTGTACTACACTGTAGGACAAATCTTTTTTTTTTTTTTCCTACAGCAATCAACCTCAAAAGTGTCCAGATAAAGAACCAAGAAAAAAAAAAAAAAAGGAGGCACAAATTTCTCACAAGCGCCCCCGAACAGCATCTTGTACGGAGTTGCAATCGGAGGAATGCTTTTCTCTTTGTCAGCGGATCTGACAACACGTAAGTCTCGAATGCCTGATGTGCTTACAAAGCAATCTTGTGTTTTGTTCCCATAAACACTCCAAAACTTACAGGTTCGGGAAGTGGCATCTTTCAAAGAAGTCACTCTGCTTTCAAAGAAGGCACTCTGTTTGGGGTTTCCTCTCACAGAACCATCTTCAAAACTAGTTTCGAAATAAATTTCATGATAATTTGTAAGAAAACCTTAGTATACAATCTTCCTCCTCTTTTTACTCCTTCACTGCCTTCTTTAACCAACTTTCATCCCTTCCTGCTTTGCATTCTTGATGTTTACTGCTGATGTGTTTGAGTAACACTTCAAGGACTAATTGATGAGAACTTGAAGGAAAGAGTGTGGGAAAGGGTTCTGAGGCTTAATAAAGCGTGGGATGTGGGGAGAGGGGCGCTGAGAGAGGACTGGATAGTTTGTGTGTGAGGCCCAAATGTAAGGTGACAAAATTTGTCAATTCATTTTGGAATATTTTTGAGTNTTGAGTAACACTTCAAGGACTAATTGATGAGAACTTGAAGGAAAGAGTGTGGGAAAGGGTTCTGAGGCTTAATAAAGCGTGGGATGTGGGGAGAGGGGCGCTGAGAGAGGACTGGATAGTTTGTGTGTGAGGCCCAAATGTAAGGTGACAAAATTTGTCAATTCATTTTGGAATATTTTTGAGTGTGAAAGTGGACACGATTAATAATTATGCCAGGCCAACCAGGAGGTATGGTCACCCTATGTGTGCAGGGAGTAAGTCAGGGAAGGCACTCTAATATCTGTCCTCTTAGGCTGCCTTTAGGGCCAGAGATGGGTGTAACTGCTGTAGGGCCATAAATGTGAATTGCCGGATGTAGAGGATGGCTTCAGTTTCAGGATGGAGCTATCATTACATTTGATCATTGGGACAGATCCTTGTTTAATTGAGGGGAATCACATTCAATAAAAAACAGTTAAATTGAATTTGTTGCAATTATGTCTAACAGGTTATTACAATTTTATGACTACTTAAGCCCCGATCCTGGGAAATATTGAAGACAAAAGGAGAAGGGGATGGCAGAGAATGAGATGGTTAGATGGCATTGCCGACTCAATGGACATGAGTTTGAGCAAACTCCAGGAGATAGTGGAGGACAGAGGGGCCTGGTGTGCTACAGTCCAAGAGGCCACAAAGATTCAGATGTAACTTAGCAACTGAACAGCAACACACACTTTAGATACTCCTTAGCAATGAAAGTATATTCTAAGTATATTTAACATGACAGCCACCCACCTACATATTTTGTGTCATCTTCTAAGATTCCATTGTAACCCTGGAATTTCCACATCTTCTCTTCTCAAAAGACTAATAAAAGATTAAACAACCAACAAAATACCTCTAATTGTGTGACCATTCAGTATAAGTTGCTCCTTCATTTCACTCTAGTCTATTCCTTTGTCTTGTGTTTTCGAACTTTGGAAAAGCTACAAACTCATTCCATTTGTTAGCCTTTCCACGAAATTTGTTTATTGTGCCAAACTTCACTTATTTTCATGGAAATGCACCTGTAACACAGTGTCTGTACCATGTATACTAAGTATTGCTTTGTTTTTTAAGCCACTAATCATTGAAACACATATTTTAACAAACTCAAAATCTACACATTCTTTCTCTTAATAGTTTCAAAGTTAATCCTTGCTATCTACAGTACATACTTCTAAAAGAATGCTGGTAGAGNCTCTCCCTACAAGAGGCAGTATCACTGAGGGGATCATTGGGGGCAGGGCCCGTGGAGAGCAGATATGGGTCACCCCAAAAGCCCTCCGCAAGGGAGGTCTCTAATAGCTCTGTTTTTCTCCACCATTTTGCCCTTCTGATAGTAATGCTTGATCCCCCCTGTATATCGCTTACCTCCCAAAGGAAGAAGTCGATGAATATGTTAAACTCTCCCCCGAAGAGCAACACAAAAGACTGAAGTCAATCATAAAGAAAATTGACTTGGACTCAGATGGCTTTCTCACCGAAAGTAAGGACGTCCTACACAACTAACAATGGAGACATCCCTTTGTAGGAGACAAATACAAACATTTAAGCAGGGTGTCTGTTGAGTGTAGATGACTAGTGTTGCAGTCAATTAGAGATGCTATGTGAGAGGGGAAAAAGGACATGGTGAGTAGGTTTTATACCTCCAAATCTTTAGACATAGGCTACCAAGTAAAGCTCAGTGCTTTCTCCAGTAATACATAAGCATCATTGACCCTGGTGTTCAGGTCATACCTAAAGCAATTGCTGGACTCCTCACATGACTTTTTATCAACAATGTGATTCATTTTGGAGAAACAAACTAAAACCTTAAGGCATTAAGTTTATTGCTCTTTTGATAAATGCTTCATTAGAATCTTAAGAACTTGCTTCTTTTTATAAGCAAGTAGAAAAGGACCTGTTGCGTGTGAATTGTGTTTATGACAGATTATTATAACTCGGTAGGAACCGTATAGTCATTATATCCACCTCTTTTGTAGGGGTGAAGAAACTGAAACCCAGAGGCATTAGTACCTTCCTCCAATGAGCGGCAAAACCAGGATTAGAATCCATATCTCCTGCCCTTAATTCAGTCTTTAATATCCTTCACTTAAAAAAAAAAAAATGAGTGCTCTTAGATAGGTTCTAGAGTCAGGAACGAAATGCACAGATTATTAAAAGAATATTCTAAACAAATAGCTGTGCACCTGCCTCTCCCCATTGCGTAATTCATTTGAAGAACCCTATCAACTTTTCCAAATTGATGCTCAACAAAAATTCAGGAGCTGTTTTGCTATAATTCTTATTTAAATGCTGCTTAACATCTGAAGAATGAAGTTGCTAGAGAGAATTACAAGCTGATTGGTAAATTCAAGATGTGTTGTCAATGAAGTGCCCTCGGTGTGGTCACCAATATTAAGGTTTTGTTCCTTCTATATGAACAACAGAGCCTCTAGACTATCCAATAAGAATAGGTCCATCTTTGGATACATTAGAGAATGCACAAGACGATTTGGAAAACTTGGTGGCATTTATCTGTAAGGGTCTATATATTTTCAAATATTTAATAATACGCTTTTAAAAAATTAAAAGGAACTTAGTCCAAATCTTCATTTAGTAGATGAGAAAACAAAACCTTGAAAGGGTAAACTTAGCTGTAACAGCAGAGCTGAAGTGTGAAGCCCTGTTTCTGGCCTCTGTTCCATTCTGTATCCTGTTATGCCTGGATGATCATTCCGCTTGAGGACTCTTCAGGAAGTTTTGCTTATTTGCATGTTAAGGGCCAGGACTGGACTCAGGTTCTTGAGAGACAGCAGAGTTCAATGGAAGGAGTTTGGGCTTTGAAGCCAAATATGGGGTTTGAATCTGGACTCTGCTACTTATCAGTTATGAGTCCTCAATTTCTAACGTCAATTTCCTCAACTGTAAAGCAGTTATTATAATTGCTTTGTTTTGAGAATTAGAGACAGCATCTGTAGAGGACTTGGTATAAAGTAATTGTTCCATGGTTACCATGATTATTCTATCCCAATTTAAAGTTTCAGGAGAGACAAAGTATCTTTATTTTTCTCTGTTCATCTGACTTCCCCCAAACTAACAGAGGAGTACCATTCTTTAAACTAGATGGTGTATTATCTTTAAACCAAATGGGTACTCTTGCTATTCTTACAAAGATGCACGTTTTTCTCCCCTCACCCCCTTTTTTCTATGATGCATATACTAAATATCTCTGCTGCTGCTGCTGAGTCGCTTCAGTCGTGTCCGACTCTGTGCAACCCCATAGACGACAGCCCACCAGGCTCGCCCGTCCCTGGGATTCTCCAGGCAAGAACACGAGTGGGTTGCCATTTCCTTCTCCAAAATATCTCTCTAGATATTTAAAAGTATTTTAAGATAGATTTTTAAAAGCTGATTTGAAAGTGGACATTTCAGATTTAGAAACTTTTCCTCCATGTTTTCAGATACCCAGTTAAGACAAAGCTATTACAAGACACTCATAAATCATAATTGCTACCCATAACTTTATTAAAATTTCCTCCAGATGATTTGACATAGTTAATGGTAATATACTGTAACAACGTTTCTCAAACTTCAGTCACTTGAGTGCATTTTTCAGAATTTAGATCATACTTACTTATCTATTATTTCCTTAATATAGTCTTAATTCAACTCAATGTAAAATGTATTTTAAACTTTATATTTTGTAAATGAAGAACATTTTTTCTAATAGGTATTAAAATAAGTGGGTAGCTATTCAAATATTTGTGCTTCCTGAGAGATCTGTGGTAATTAACAAAGGAAACCTTGCTCAGTCATGTCCAACTCTTTGTGATCCCATGGACTATACAGTCCATGAACTCTCCAGGCCAGAATACTTGAGTGGGTAGCCTTTTCGCTCTCCAGGGGATCTTCCCAACCCAGGGATCAAACCCAGGTCTCCTGCATTGCAGGTGGATTCTTTACCAGCTGAGCCACAAGGGAAGCCCAAGAATACTGGAGTGGGTAGCCTATCCCTTCCCTAGTAGATCCTCCCAACCCAGGAATCAAACCAGGGTCTCCTGCACTGCAGACAGATTCTTTACCAACTGAGCTATCAGGAAAGCCCAGTTAGCAAAAGTTATCTGCAGTTTTTTGGATAATATGTTTTAAAAGTCACGTGCTTTCTCGGCCAATTGGTAGTTTATTTAATAAATACTTGTTGAGCCCGGTGCTTTCTAGTCATTTGGAGTACCTCAGTGGACAAAATATACCAAAACTCTTCGTACTCAAAGGGCTTACATTCTGGGTAGATCACACATAACATTTTTAGATTCCAAACAGCTCTCCTCGTCTCCTACTCCTGTTTCTATGAACGCAGCTAAACCAGTTCTCACTCATATTTATAAACACTAAAGTTTGTATTTTTTTTCTTTTAAAGAATGTTTAGAAATCCTCACTTCTCTTAAGTATCAGAATTATTGTCACATTCATTATGTTCTGGGAAATTCTCATAGGTGAACTCAGTTCATGGATTCAAATGTCTTTTAAACATTATGCTATGCAAGAAGCGAAACAACAGTTTCTTGAGTATGATAAAAACAGTGATGGTAGTGTGTCATGGGATGAATACAACATTCAGATGTATGATCGGGTGATCGACTTTGATGAGAACACTGCTCTCGATGATGCAGAAGAGGAGTCTTTTAGGCAGGTGAGTATGTGCGCACAAGCTTTTTCTTTTGATCATATCAGTGCAGTTTCCTGCATGAGTGAGCACAAGAAGCCTGAGGTCATCGACTGGATTGCCTTTTTCTCTAGGCAATCACCTGTTCCACCTCAGTGATCATTTTGATGTTTCCTTTCTAGCCAGATTTAGCACTCTTATTCTGGACTGCCTCAATTATCTCTACATCTTTTTCTTAGCTGAATCATTTGTTCTCATTTCCTGGTTTGCTTTTTTAGTGTATTTTGAATATGTTTCACAACATTTTATTTTATTGTGTTATTGAACGGTTGGTTTTGTATCATATTGGAAGATTATAGAGACCTATTCCCATTTTTAAGTATCTAGGTTTATATAAAGTAACTAAACATTTTTAAAATTGTGGTAAGATACACATAAAATTTACCATTTTACTATTTTTAAGTGTGCAGTTCCATATTTTTTTATTATATTCACACTGTAGGGCAACCAATCTCCAGAATTTATTTCATCTTGTAAAACTGAAACTCTAAACCCATTAAAGTGTTAGTCACTTAGTCGTGTCTGACTCTTTGCAACCTCATGGACTGTAGGCTGCCAGCCTCCTCTGTCCATGGAATTCTCCAGGCAAGAATACTGGAGTGGGTTGCCATTCCCTTCTCCAGGGGAATCTTTTCCACCCAGGGATCAAACCCAGGTCCCTTGCATTGCAGGCAGACTCTCTACCGTCTGAGCCACCAGGGAAGCTTCAAATAACTCCCCGTTTCCACTTCCTCCAGCCCCTGGCAATCACCACTTTGCTTTGTGTCTCTGAATTCAACTACAGTAATTCCCCAATATATGAACGAGTTCCATTCCAAAAATGCATTCATAAGTCCAACAAAGTTAGCCTGTACCCAACAAACAGAATCAGCTATACAGTATTATAATAGGTTTATAATATTTTTTGCACAAATAATATACACAAAAATGCAAAAAAATAAAACAACTTTAATCTTACAGTATAGTACCTTGAAAAGTACAGTAGTACCAGCCACATCACTGGTGCTTTTATGCTTGCCTCTGGACCTCTTGGGCTTGAAATAAGGAGACTATACTACTGTATTTTATACAGTGCCTGCATGCATGCTTAGTTGCTTCAGTCATATCTGACTTTGCAATGCCAGGCTCCTCTGTCCATGGGATTCTCCAGGCAACAATACCAGAGTAGGTTGCCATTTCCTTCTCTAGGGCATCTTCCGACCCAGGGATCGAACCTACGTCTCTTACGTCTTCTGCATTGGCAGGCTGGTTCTTTACCTTTAATGCACCTTCAAAGCCTGTACTCTGTACAGTAAGGTACACAAAAGCATAAGCACTTGGAGAGGATGCATGCGTGTGACAGTGGACACCAGACATGTGAATTAGCTTAAGTGACTGGACACAAAAACACACGTTCACATCTTTGAAAGTTTGCAACTTGAAGGTTCATATGAATGAGACTTACTGTATTCTAGGTACCTCATATAAGTGGAATCATACAGTATATTTTTTGTGATTAGCTTATTTCACTTAGCAGTCTCAAGATTTGTCCAGGTCATAGTATGTGTCAAAATTTCCTTTTAGAGACAATAATATTACATTATATGTATATATCACATTTTGTTAACCATCCATCAGTCAATGGTGAGTTGAGTTGCTTCATCTTTCTGGCTTTTGTGAGTAATGTTGCTATGAACATGGACGTACAAATATCTCTTTGAGATCTTGCCTTTAATTCTTTTGCAGGTACATCCAGAAGTGGAATTGCTAGTTCATATATAATAATTCTGTTTTTAAATTTCTGAGGAACTGCAACACTGTCTTCCATAGTGGCTGCACCATTTTAAATAACTTATTTTTAAAGATTCAGTGTCATTGTGACTTGTGTTGTGTCTCATGGTTTAATTTGTTGAAATATACTTCTTAAGCAGAGTTGAGGAAGACATATTTAGGAATTAATAGGAACTTTTAAAGACTTTACTTAGTAATTAGTAGGAACTCTTTAAGACAAATTATTAAAAGCCTTAAAAATTGATATTGTGAATACTTTGTATTTCAGAGGTAATTTTAAAGACTTTTTTTTAAAAAGAGATTTTTGTATGTGGAAAAAAAAAAAACTCAACTGTTTGCAAAGGTTGTGTCCCAAAATATTAGTCAAGGATGCTTTGAAAACTTTTGAGCTTCCTCTGTTGCTATCTACAATTTAGTTTTTACTGTGGCCATATTGTTCCATTGTATATGCTATTTATTTTAGAGCCATATTGGCCACTTGAACTCTGTAGGTCATCACTAACTCAAAACTGGTTGTTTCTCTTCTAAGGATTGTTGACTAAAAACATGCACAACTTGAGAGTTGTGTGTTAAGTTTTGTTTGAGGCAGTATGAGGACTGCAGCCTAGCAGACAACGCCTTAGCTCTGAGAAACTGCTCCAAAGATGTAGGGGGGAAGGGAAGGACAATATGTATGTGATTTTGGTAAAGGGGGAGTACATACAGTCAAGCACATTCATTTTTTTAGAAAGTTTCTGCTGTTCTTATGAAGCTTCTGCTAGTCATGAGAAACAGTTGTCAACCATGAAGGATTTTGCTTTTCTAGAGATGAGGAGATATAAGAATTGGGCTCATAAGATTATCTCCTGAGAATATCTAACTATCTGAAGACCTGTCCTGCCAGTTTTCCCAGAACTCAGAGTGCCTGGCTTCTGCTGTCCATCCTGAGCTCCTTCAGAGGGTGCTGGAGGCCAGCAGCTGCAGCAGCACAGGATTTAATTCTTGTAGAGGTAGAAGGCAAGCGCCCATGGCAAGTGCCAATTTGTGGTTGATATGATTATGCATTTTTTATGCCTGTACCACCAGTGTGGAGGTTAAGGACTCCAGCTTTGGGGCCAGTCAACTTGGCTTTACATTCAGCAAGGGCTTCCCCAGTGGCTTATCAGCTAAAGAATCCACTTGTGATTCAGGAGCTGGAGGAGATGCGAGTTCAATCCCTGGGTTGGGAAGATCCCCTGGAGGAGAAATGGAAACCCACTCCAGGATTCTTGCCAGGAAAATCCTATGGACTGGCGGGCTACAGTCCAAAGGGTCGCAAAGCATCAAACGGGACGGAGCATGCACGCAACACGACATGACAGTGGTATACCTTTAGGTTAAATTAAACCTCCTATGCCTCAGTTTCCTCATATCTCAAAATGGGGATGATAACAGTACGGAGAAATAGCAATAAATAGCAGCAGTTGAACTGGTAAATCCTTCTATGTTAATTTGAAAGAATATTGTTGAAGAAAGCACGTGAGTCACATGTTTATCTCTAACACTTACATACAATCAGCTTTTGGAAGTTGTTTAAGCATTTGTTAACTGTATCAGCTTTAGAACAGACAAGATTTAATATATAGGAAGAAAATATCCTCTTTTTCTCCTTATTTGGGTCTTCATCTTACAGCAGACTGAAAAGAGTATAAATCAGTCTTTTCACTACTTAGTGCTAAAAAGAAAACAAATGAAGATGATGAGACCTAGAGTTTGTCTGTCTGCTGGTTATTCTCTTTTACTGTAGGAATTAACTCATCTTAAAAGTATCGTTCACATTCCAAGATTTTTTCTAAAACCAAACCATGATACGACATTATGACTTCTTTGCCAGGGAATAATACAAACGTTAAATACAGTATTTTAAAATCTTACCAGAAGTAGATTCTGTGTTTGTTTGTTTTTCACTCAAAAGATTTAATTATTATCCCACCAAAAAGTAGGAAAATTGTGTAGTTTTTTGAAATCTATATTCTTTGGAGAGTGGAGGCTAGAATGTAATAATACATGATGATATTGAGAAGAAAATCTTCACTTTGAAGAAATACGTGACTGGTTACATAAACTGTTTATGAGCTGGTTTTTTTTTTTTTTTTTTTTTTTTTTTTTTTTTTTTGTTTTTTTTTCTTTGTGCTTGATATTTGTTTATTTTCTTGTATCTCTTGTATTATATTTTCCATTATATTTAGAAAATTTTCAGCCATTATTTTTTTCAAATATTTTTTCTACCTGCCTCCTTCCATAGGGACTCCAATTACATGTATTTTGGGTTAGTAGATGGGGAAACAGTGGAAACAGTGTCAGACTTTATTTTTCTGGGCTCCAAAATCACTGCNGTACTCAGGACATGTTGATTATAAGCCTGTACTTTTAAAGAATGAATTAGATGGACCTTATAGCCTAAGGGAATTAATGGATCCCTGAAATGAACACTTCTCAATGGGAGTCCTGTTGGTCCTATTGCTTATTCTTCAACAACATAGGAATATGTCTCTACATGAAATTCTACTTATAATACTTTGTTAGAATTATATATGTATATATATACATATATATTTACATATATAACCCACTAAAAGTGGATGTGGAATGTAAAAATGAACCCAGACACAACTGCATGATTCTGCAAAATAAAAAATAAAAAGATGAAGAATGCATCAATCTTGATCAAAGTTACAGCCTAAACATTGTACCATAAAATAATCATAAAAAGTAATTGGATATCCAAATAAACTGTTTCTGTATGGAAGCCTATTTAAAAACAAAAATCAATTTGATAGCTGAATTATATGTTACTTTTAATGTTTTCATATAGAGAATAGAGATAACCTGGAATAATGACTCGCAGGCTGTGAGATGCCGGAAAAACGTATTTCTTTATGACCTAATGAACAAGTATAGTCAGCACTTTTAAGCAGGATAATTAAGGTTTGAGGACCTACCTGGCAAAAGCTCAATTCCTATAACTTCTAAAGCCAGCTGCTGAATGTGCATATGTAAGCAGGATTTATTTGTGTAAGATATAATCATGCATGTGGCTAATCAGAATTTTAAGACCTAGACTTTTGTTCTGTTTTCACAGGTTATATATTTCCTCATGTAAAATCTTTAGTCTACCAAAAGATGGCAGTTTTGTTCTTCACAAGTTTCTGTTACAATGTAAAAACAAATGACTCTGGTAGTTTCTGTCTTTTTACTACTGTGCATAGTACTTTCTATGCACTAGAACACAAGGGTTTTATACAGAAAAAAAAAGTGTTGAGGTTTTATGAAACTGACCGTCCTTTGTGGTCATCTTTTAGAAATTTGCCCCTTTGGAAAAAGTCTTTTGGTGTATTAGCTTCTTTAATATGAGTCTCTAATGAATTGTGTTCTTTAAATGACCATAAATAAAACTTTTAAAAATCACATTATTTTTTAAAAACCTGAGAAATGTAAATGAGAAAAGTACTTTTTTAAAAAAAAAAAAGAAATCTCAGCTGTTGAAAGAGATCCTTTCTTTCTTTCCATAGGCAAATTTGGCCAAATTCAGCTCCCTCTGCTGAAACATGAACCTTTTTGCTCCAGATTGAAGGGTTCTTTCATAAGGAAATCTAAGCACTTTAGTATTTTGAATAGTGATTTATTCAAAAAACTTGATTGACTCAGCTAAGTACCTCAAGTTCTTGTTTTTCTACTTTTCCCCATGTTAAACCCGAACATAACATGTACATTATTTAGTCTAGTTATTTAAAATTATGAAACTTTAAGTTAAAAGCAGCTATTTGGAAACATTTTTTTTTTCTCTGTCGTGATTGGGTGAGTATAACTGGCTAGTGGAATCTGGGTGTTTAAAAGACAAATTCCTTGGGGAAAGAAATGAGCCTCTCAACTGTAAATCAGTCATCATAAAAGAACTAGTGTTTCAGTAAACGAGTGCTACCTAACCTCTAGTATTCTAAAAAATTGAAAAGAACATTTCTTTCCAACAGTAAAACACATAAATTAAAGGTTTCTAAAATATTTGAAATTGTGCTTTTTAAAAAAATATGCGATTTAATACACATCAGTTTATAAAAAGGAAAATTATTCCTAGAAATTTCTGAAAATAAAATGTATGCAGGATTAGCAATATGCCACTATTGGCTTCCAGTACTCTTAACTACAGAATTAACCTTTGAGAAAATTGATTAAAAGCAGCTTTTTCCCTAATAGTCCCTGCTGCTTGGTTTGCTACCAGAGTGTACCTGAGGGGAAAGGAAAGGAAGATGGGCACGAGAAAGGAGAAAACAGTATGATTATTTAACTCAACCCCAAGATAAGGGCTTTTCAGCTTTTGCTGTATTTATCTGGACATACAGAATTAGCACTGTAAAGAGCTTACAGAGAGTAGACTTCCAAATATTTACCAAAAGTATTCTCATAAGAGGACTATTTTTTGAAACCTGTTCCAGTGATTTTGAAAAGTCATTTTGAAGACCAAAAACAGAAATAGGCACACCAAGAACTAATACATAGTCTAAATTCCTTGCTTTGGGGGCATTCAAAAAATTACCGCGATTGTTAAAGAAGGTAGTGTGTAGTATTGTAGAAAGAACAGGAAGGATCCATGTTCAATATATTTTAGCTGTTTTTCTGACATCCCTTTCAATAAATCATTTTAATCTGTTTTTCTATCAATAATAGTAACATGTAACATTTATTGAATACCTAATATGTTTTCTAATTGCTTGATAGGAATTCTCATCCCAGTTGCTTAATAGAGATTTTTTTTTCTTATTATGAATTGTTCAGTTTATTTAAACTAAAACAAAAAACAGTTCACTGATTTCTCTCACTTCACTACCAGCCACTTCTGGCAGGCACCTGTCTGTTCTCTCTCTCTGTGAACTTTGATTTAGAGGGATTTTTTTGTTTGTTTTTAGATTCTACATGTGAGAAGTCATGCAGTATTTGTCTTTCTCTGACTTATATCACAAAGTGTAATGCCCTTGAGGTATATATCCATGTTGTCTTAAATGGCAAGATTTTATTCTTTATGGCTGAGTAATATTCTACTATATATATATAGTGGAATATATTATATAATTTCTTTATCCGTTTATCCATCAGTGGATATAGGTTGTTCCCATGTGTTGGCTATTGTAGATAATGCTGCAGTGAGCACAGAAGCTTGTATATATTTTTGAGTTAGTATTTTCATTTTCTTTAGACAAATACCCAGAAGTGAATAGCTGGATTATCTGGTTGTATAGCATCCAGGTGTCAGGTGTACTTCACTGTGGTTTTGATTTGCATTTCCCCGATGATTTCTGTTGCTGAGCATCTTTTCACGTGCCTGTTGGCCATCTGTATGTATTTGGAAAACATCTCTTCAGACCTGCCCATTTTTTTAGTTGGACTGTTTATTTTTCTATTGAGTTGCACAAGTTCTCTATATATTTTGGATATTAGCCCCTTATCAGGTAGATGATTTGCAAATATTTTCTCCCATTCAGTAGCTTTCATTTTCTTGATGATTTCTTTGGCTGTGCAGAAGCCTTTTAGTTTGATGTAGTCCCACTTGTTTATTTTTGCTTCTGTTGTTTTTGGTGTCCAAATTATCCCAATTGTATATTTGAGGAGCCCAAAGAGGTTAAGCAGTTTGCCCTAAGTAACAAATTAATAAGTGGCATTGCTGAAATTCAGATCTGAGTCTCCCTATGTCACTGTACTGCTTCTAGTAAATGCTTGTTTTTTGCCCAACTTACCATCAAAGGGATGATGTCAAGATAAAATGTGATAATGGATATAAATGTACTTTAGAGTTCATATAGCTTGTATTTTTCAAAGTATTTTTAATGACATTATGGGATGAATGAGAAAACCTTTAAATGTTCAATATTTAATTTTCAAAGCTTCATTTAAAGGACAAGAAGCGATTTGAAAAAGCTAACCAGGATTCAAGCCCTGGTTTGAACCTTGAAGAGTTTATTGCTTTTGAGCATCCTGAAGAAGTTGATTATATGACGGTAAGGAAGAAAAAATTTCAAGATAACTATTGAATAGCCCAAACTTTAAAACTTACTTTTACACAGTAATGAAAATGAAATACAAAACAGAACTTTAGGAAATGATCTAAACTTTTCCTTGCTTCAGAAAAGGGGTGGGAAGAAGGAGGTTTTCTGGTGGAGTGGGGTTGTGTACAGGGCGGGAGAAGGTAAGGAATGAGGTTTTCTTAATCTCTGAAGTATGTATGTGTATCCGGCTTTCCCTGGCTACTTTCTCTTTCATAACTGGGTTATCTTCAGCCTTCCTTGTTGTTTTGTAGCTTTCAGACTTTTCTCAGGTGTTTCAATATCAGTAACACTGGAACTTCCTGTTTAGTTTACAAGGTTACTTTGAAAACTTTTGGTCTGGGAACACTATCACATTTAGATCCCTTTTCACAGGGTATGGAGGCGGGATGAGGTGGGGGATGCAACTGCTAATGACTAATAATGTTTTTGCAGCTTTAGGCATAATGAGTCCTCTCATCCCCTTAGTACTTAAAAGAAGTACCAGCTCTTCAAAATTTTGTTGAACTCTAGGTATGATTCAACACTAATTAAGTCCCTGCTATGATTTGGTAAACTTCTTGAGAGCAGAAACTATGTATTGGAGAGTAAACATTAACATAAGAAATGGGTTTTAAAAAACAGACTAAACATTTACATTGAGGTCTGCTGCCTGGCATCAGCCCCCAGCTGTGTGGCTTGGTTCCCTGGACATTTCAGGGAGGGAAGATGTCGCTTTTTGCTTAATGGGTCATGGTTGAATGCTGCTGCCTTGAGAGCAGGACTGCAGATACATTTTTCTCTCTAGCTCAGTGGCAAGACACCACCACCAGTGCCATTTCTCTTGCGATGTGAGGCTTTGGATTTCTTACTCTCCACAAAGTACATGACCTAGTTTGAGAACATTGCTGGGCAGTTTGTTTAAGGGCCAGAATTAAGTGGCGATAAGCTAATTGAGCCCTAGCATGGTAGGCAGAGGATGTTGGATCTTGATTATCTGGAGAATAAGGAACAGTTGAAGACTGAGGAGGGAAATGACCAGTGATAGCAATGAAATAATTTAGGCATTATGTGTATGGCCCTGGAATATAAAGTGGCAATGGAATGAATTGATGAATGACCAACATTTTGAAGAACGCACAGATAGGAATGTTGACTGATGTACCATGGGAGGGGAAGAGGGCGGGAATCAGAAATGACTCCGAGGTTGGAAGCTTGAGTAACAGTGATACAAAAACAGTACCACTGCAGAATGGGATATGTCAGGATGGGAAAGGATGGTCTCTGTGCTGAGTTGGAGTTGACGGCAGCACACAAGATGGGTGATCCTAAGACGGTGTCTCATTCAGAGCAGCTTCATTAATTTCTGTTTACCTTAATTGTCTTTGTGGATCCTTTTTTCCTTTTTTTCCCCTTTAAGGGTATATAGGATGGGAAAGGGCAGAATATAAGATCAACTAAGTGATTCTACTTTGAATTGAAAGTTGGAATTTAAAAATATTTTCATTCACATAATTTTTAAAATTATTTTAACCAAGGCAGCATTCTTGAAATAAGTCTGTTGTTTCCCAAGAGGATTACTTGAATGGAGGAATAATCATTTTGATCAGTGATTCTTTTATTGGATCACAGACTCCTTTAAAAAATATATGATGCAAGCTGTGTACCCTCCCCCAGAAAAGTCCTGAACATGTCCATGTTCATACACATAAAATACTGGGTTATAATTTCCAGAGATTCTCAGATCCTCTCTCCAAAACTAATCTTTGGGTCTCTAGGTTAACATCCCCTGGTTTCTGTATCAAAAATCTGTTATATTTGATTTTTTTTAAAAACCAACAACTTCCACTTAAGTGTTGTTTCATGCAGTTGTAGATAAAGCCCCTGGATTTGACTACAATAAGAGACTTTTGAGAATATATTTCACTGTAGTTGTGGTGCTGGAATCCAGGCTGAAAGAGTATTCAGGCAGCAGCAGGTAATGAGGAAATGAGAACAGTAGATGTAACCTCTGAGAGGAAAAGAAAGACCAGGATGGTGGTTAAAGGGTGCAGCAGAGTCATGGAACTTGACTGTTTTTAAAGGCATAGAAGAAGGAGCTAGTGGAAAGGGCTGGAGAGGCTGGAGTTGAGAGTAAAAGAAAGTTCTCAGGAATGGGGAAGTATGGGATCTAGGAAGGCAGCTGAGGGTTTCATCCTAGAGAAGAAGGGCAGAGCTTTAACTGCTGAGATCAAAGAGAAAGATGAGAGGAACAGGCATCAAAAAGAGGTGGTTAAAGGTGAGGATGCAGTGCTGGGAAACAAGGAAGGATTTCAGAAGACCTCTCCCGTGCTTAGAAAAACAGGAAGTCTTTGCCAAGAGCATGTTGGAGAGAGTTGGGGTAAGGCTTAGAGAAAACAGAGATGTCAAAAAAGAGCCATAGAATGTTAGGGAAGCTGAGGCAGAGATATTCCAAGCGTCAGTGAGAGCCCACAGAAGTGGCAAAAAATAAATTTATCAGGATTAGGTTTCTATTTGTGTATCTTCCTCTGATTCTGGAATAAAGGAGAAAGTGATGGAGGTCTGCTGTATAGCATGAGGGCTGCCATAATCAGAAAAGGCTCCAAGGGGGCACAGGAGTGTAGGTAGGGAGGCACTGGAGCAGGTCATCTTGGGAAAGTATAGCTGGAAAGGGTGTGATCTTTGAGTCAGAAGGGATTAGTTGGGAAGGAGCCTTAGAAAGAGTCGGGAACCGATTTGAGGGCAGTCTAGGGTGGATGAGGGTAGGTAGGTGGAAAAGGAAGCGAGGAAGTTAAAGTTATACAAGGTACTGACCCATTTCAGGCAACAGTTCTATGCAGAGACATCTGAGATGAGGGTTCTTTTGGCTTGTTAATGGATTGACAGGAAAGTTAAAGGTAGCATAAGATATATCATTCTTCAGAAGGAGGTAATGTGCAGAAAATAGAAATGTGAGTTTATTGCCAAGGTTATTCAGGAGGGTGAGGTAGAGTGTTCAAGAATAGAAACTTAGGGATGTTAAATTCTAAGCTTTTAATATTTGGGGTTTTATTCCTGCTTCTAAATTCCAGTGTTTAGAAAGATTGTGTGGCAAGTATAGACAAAATAATTATTCCTAAAGAATAATGAAGTTAATTATTTCTATAGTAGGATTAATTAATTATAGTAGAAATAATTCAGTAATTAATTCTGTAGTAGGATTGATTCAGATGGTGATGGGATTGAAACTTGTGACAATTTTTTTTTTCTTGGTGAACGTACATGGAATAGGAATTTGTCATTCAAGAGGCTTTAGAAGAACATGACAAAAATGGTGATGGATTTGTTAGTTTGGAAGAATTTCTCGGTGACTACAGGCGTGACCCAAGTAAGTAGGCTGGGGATGTGTGGAAGGAAGGGGGAAAAAGTAAGACATTGAAAGATAGTCTTGCTCATTGAGAGCTCTGTTTGACAGAGGAAAATGGAAGAATGGGCCTGATACCTCCTTGTTCAGTTCAATAAAATACTAGTGTGACAAAGGGACTTACAGCTTATCTGAGAATGCTGTTTTGCTCAGTTTTAGTTCCACATGTAGAGCCAAGCATTTTTCTTCCTTTTCAAACAAATACAATGTAATTATCAATTCAGATGCCTGAGGAAGTAAAGGTTGATATTTTTAAACAGACTCCTGTACGTCTGTGTGTAGATCTTAGAAGAAAAAAATAAATAAAATCCTATAAATACTAGAGTAAGAGTGTGGAAAGTGGTTTTCTGTTTAAAATTTAAGGAAGTTTTATATGCAGCTTTTCGTATAAGCAGCTGTCTTTTCAGAATTTTTGCTTAGCGTCACTTACTGTGAATGGCACTTTAAAATTACCTATGGCATTATTTTGTAAGAACACACAGGAAGATTTAGTCACATGATGTTCATAAAACCATTACCCAGTTCAGACTTCGGCAAATAATATCAGAACAAGTAGCAGCAGTTAGCAAAATTACTAGTTTGTGATAATATGTAACAGTTTAAATTTTTTTTTTCTCCATGAGATTTTTACATAGACTTTTTTAAAAATCTCCATTTATTTATTCATTTATTTTTAATATAAATTCATCTATTTTAATTGGAGGCTAATGACTTGACAATACTGTGTTGGTTTTACTGTGCATCAGCATCAATCCACCACGGGTGTGCACGTGTTCCCCATCCTGAACCCCCCCTCCCACTTCCAGGTTCGATGCATGATACATAGACTTTCAGCTTTGTTTTTTTTTTTGTTTTTTTTTTTTTAACTTTTTCAGTTGAGTTTTATCCCAGAACAGGTTTATAACAAAGCTGATTAGTTTTTCTTTTTGGCCACACCACACAGCATGTGAGAGCCTAGTTCCCCCACCAGGGCATTGAGTCCACGGTGCCTGCAGTGGAAGCACAGGGGCCCAACCCCTGGTCTGCCAGAGAGGTCCCTTTGCAGCAGTTTTACATACGTCCCCTACCTTTTGAACCTCCCTCTCATCTCCCTCCCTACCCCACCCCTCTGTGCAACAATTGTAAAACTCTTGAGTATCACTTTTGAAAATTACTACAGAGTTTGCGCTTATTTCAGCCCTTTTCAGTTAAGCGCTTTGTTTCTTGGGGCCTCCTCTATGTGGTAAGCTGTAAATTCATTTCCTCTATCTGGGGCTGTATCAGACTTCTTTTGGGATACGTGTGATGTTCTTGTGTACCCATGTTTATGTTCTTTTTTAATATTAATATATTAATAGCCGCAAATGAAGACCCAGAGTGGATACTTGTTGAGAAAGATAGGTTCATGAATGATTACGACAGAGATAATGATGGCAGACTTGACCCGCAAGAACTGCTGTCCTGGGTTGTGCCCAATAACCAGGGCATTGCGCAGGAAGAGGTAAGTATTACAAAATGATTCTCTCATCCCCAGATTCGTGCTATTACAGTAAAGGAGATTGAGAATCTTAAGCCAAAGAAGGAAGTAGTGGAGTTATTTAGGATCAGTGCATTGCTATTTCTTGATTTAAATCTATGATCTGTTTTAGATTGTCCAAGAGACGAGGAAGTTAAGATGGTATTATGTATGAATTCAATAGTACAATAGAATAATAAAAGTTTGTATTTACCTCTGGGTAAATGGGTTATACTAATTTTCCTTGACTTTGAGATATCCTGAATTGGATTTGAGTTGGGAAGAGACAGAATCCATCAGAAATTAAGAAAGGCGGTAACGAGAAATGCTGTAGACAGACCCAGTCATGATAGTTAATACTTTTAGGTACTTAGACAATAATGAGTACTTGGTATACCTGAATGATTTTGACAAATCAGATCCCATTAAAATGTGAACATCTTGCTGAAAAATACTTATTACACTTGACACCTTTTTGTTTTATTTTAAAGGCTCTTCATCTAATTGATGAAATGGATTTGAATAGTGACCGAAAGCTCTCCGAAGAAGAGATTCTGGAGAACCAGGACTTGTTTCTTACAAGTGAAGCCACAGATTATGGCAGACAGCTTCATGATGAATATTTTTATCATGATGAGCTTTGATCCCCGGGTGTATCTGAGTAGAGCACGAGCTCCTTTTATAGTTTGTTACCAGCTTTACTTTTGTGATAAAATGTTGATGTTATATTTTACACTCTTAGGTCTTACCAGAGTCAAAATTATCTTAATGTACATTATAGTTTTGGCCTTTTAGGAGAAAAGTAAAACAAAAGCCTGATATTTATTTCCAAATGCATTGAAGAAATGAAACGATGTTGTGCCATATGACAAAAAAATCTTTCCTAAATAGTCCATCTGTTTAGTACTGTATTGTGAAATGTTTGAGTTCTGTTTCCATACTTGAAAAAAAAAAACAGGATTTCAGAGATGTCTGAACAATATTATTTAAGTAGTATGTGACTAAGCTATCAATTTTTTGTTTTAAGTAGGTTTAACTTGGGAACTGACAGAAGGACATTGTTTTTAGATTTAGCATTTTGTTTTAAAACCTTTAAAGGAACCTTAGAAGGACTTATACCTCACATGTTAATGTTGAGAAGTTCTGCTTAATTTTAAAATGGTTTCTATAAAGGGTTTTATTGTATGAAATAGAACTTTATATTTTTGCATATGTATAGATAGTAATTATATTTAATGTGTAACTATAGCATTATGGTGTGTGGAATTTTACTTTTTCCAGAACTCTTTTTTTTTTGACTGATTAAAAATGAAATGTCCTATCTTTTTATATGTTTGTTTGATTTTTCTTTGCTCTTTCAGGTAAACCTTGAATTCAGCAAAAGTTTTGTTGTATTATATATTACCTTACTTCATTCATTCCTGTAT
Organism: Neotragus moschatus; assembly: GCA_006410615.1. Classification (NCBI taxonomy): domain Eukaryota; kingdom Metazoa; phylum Chordata; class Mammalia; order Artiodactyla; family Bovidae; genus Neotragus; species Neotragus moschatus. Next base: position 2,211,743 of record SJYA01002789.1, read on the forward strand.
TTGAGAAGTAAATGTTCTCAAAACTTTGTTAAATTATATTCTTGCTTCATATTCTTATTTTGGTTTTTTTTGGATAAAAGAATCATATTGTAATTGAATGTACACCTGACACATTTCAGTTGCTAGTATAGCAAATGTGGTCTTGCTCTTTCGGCCTGGAAACAATCATAAGGATTGCACAGGTTGAAATTACCAGCAGAGCCTGAGGTCGGTCATACTGAAATTAAAATCACACTTGATAAGCATTTGTCCATACCTATGCAGTCAGTTTCAGAGAAGGCACCCCACTCCAGTTCTCTTGCCTGGAAAATCCCATGGACGGAGGAGCCTGGTGGGCTGCAGTCCATGGGGTCGCTAAGAGTCGGACACGACTGAGCGACTTCACTTTCACATTTCACTTTCATGCATTGGAGAAGGAAATGGCAACCCACTCCAGTGTTCTTGCCTGGAGAAACCCAGGGGCAGGGGAGCCTGGTGGGCTGCCGTCTCTGGGGTTGCACAGAGTCGGACACGACTAAAGTGACTTAGCAGCAGCAGCAGCATGCAGTCAGTTTTAACCTTATTCAGGAAGTTAGCTTGTTACCTTTGTGGGGAGTAAGAAAAGTGAGAAAGTGAGAAATTTATTTTTTTCCTAGCTTTAACTCACAATTTCTGTTTTCTTAAATTATCTGTATTTGTGGGTGAAGAGGCCAGCTATGCATTCTGTTAATCTTTTTCCAGTCTGAAGTTGTCTCTTTTATAGCATGCACAGCATTGGGAGACTCAGCTAGTCTTTATGAGTATTAGAGAAAACCTGAAACTCTTTTCTGATAAAATTAACTGTCTGCTTACCTCTCTATTGCTCCCATTTTTGCTGATATGAGTTGTGAAAGCAGATTATAAACTCTCACACTTTAGTGATAGCTTGCTTACCCTGGTGGCTAAAGTACATGGCTTTCATTTTAAGTTACAATACTTGCCTGGTTCTTTAAGAATTAAAAGATACATAATNAACCTGAAACTCTTTTCTGATAAAATTAACTGTCTGCTTACCTCTCTATTGCTCCCATTTTTGCTGATATGAGTTGTGAAAGCAGATTATAAACTCTCACACTTTAGTGATAGCTTGCTTACCCTGGTGGCTAAAGTACATGGCTTTCATTTTAAGTTACAATACTTGCCTGGTTCTTTAAGAATTAAAAGATACATAATTATAACTCATCTGCCGTTTGTCAACCTTACTGAAATTAGGATATTTGGCATTACTAGTTTGATTAGCATGATAATCATTTGTTTTTCTTACTAGATTCTCCAAAATCTATACCAGAATTGTTAGAGGATCAGATATAGCTTTTATTTTAATCTGATGAGTTAAGAATTAGCATTCTACATTCAGCCTTGATTTCACGTGGATATAAGAATTTTGGTGACATTATTAGTGGTCGTCCATATCTGTACTTCTTTAATCCCTGGCATAAAGAAATTATACTTTCCAGCCCCCATGTGGGTGAACAAGGGCTGGTTCTAACCAATTAAATGTGAGTGGAAGTAGTATACGTCATTCCCAAAGCAGACCAGTGACAAACCTTTGCCATGCCTTTGCCCTGGTGTTGTAGAGGATGCCTTAATTGAAATGGTGAAGCCACAAGATCAAAGTAGTCTTTTTAAAGGTTTCTTGCTCTTTGGCTGCGCTGGGTCCTCACTGCTGTGCAGAGGCGCTCTCTAGTTGCAGCAAGCTGGGGGCCACTCATCCTTGCTGCGTATGAGCTTCTCTTGCAGTGGCTTCTCTTGGGGCAGAGCAGGGCTCTAGAGTGCAGGCTCAGTAGTTATGTTGCACGGCTTAGTTGCATGTGAAATCTTCCCAGACCAGGGATTGAACCCATGTCCCCTGCACTGGCGGTGGATTCTTTATGGAAAGTCCTGAAGTAGTCTTGATTACTGAGTGACCCCAGGAAGCTCAGGCGGGCCCTCAGTGGACTTTGCATGATCAAAAAATAAGACTTTTATTATGTTAAGCTGCTAAGATTTTGGGAAGAGCACAGCCTATCCTTGCTAAGAGAAGATTTAGTATTAAATAATTGGCTTTTATAAGCATACAGAGAGAATCTGCTTTGAACAGAGTTTCTATAATTCAGAATAGTAAAGTTATTCTGCTAATTCAAAATAGAAAAGTTTATTTTTAATGCTTTCATTGGGATTTAAATTTTAAACAAGCTTCTTTTAAAATAAAGCTTTTATTTTTATTTTAATAGAAATAGGATAATTTGAATTTATTCTTATAGAATGAGACTTTTTGAATTATTTGCTGATTCTGGCTGAAGGACTTAATAACTTCCTTTGTTTGACTCCAGGTACTACTTCAAAATGGAAAAGCTGACAGTATATACACAAATCAGTTCATACATGTTTCTGATTGGGCAAATATACAGGACAGAAAATGACTTTATAGTTTGTGATGTGAACTTAAACAAAGCTAGGACATTCAGTTAGGCTTACTTAGTTGTTTCCTTTGGGTTTTTTTTTTTTTTTAATTGACTTTATTTTAAAGTCTTAGCAGTCTTGAATTCACAACAAAATTGAGCAAAAGGTAATGATTCCCATAAACTCTGCTCTTCACACATGCACAGCCACCTCTGCTATCAAAATCCCTTACCAGAGTGGTGTATTTGTTACAACTGATGAACCTACATTGACACGTTGGAGAAGGAAATGGTAACCCACTACAGTATTCTTGCCTAGAGAATCCCATGGTCGGAGAAGTCTGGTAGGACATTATTATCACTCAAAGACCACAGTTTAGGATTTTTTTCTTGATGCTGTACATTCTGTGGGTTTGGACAAATGTATAATGACGTATCTACCTTTCTGCAGAGTAGTTTAACTGCCCTAAAATTCTCTCTGCTCTCCCTTTATTCATTCGTCCTCCACCCCAACCCTTGGCAAGCACTAAACCTACTGTCTCCTTAGTTTTGCCTTTTCCAGAACATCACATAGTTGGAATTATTACAGTATATGTCCTTTTTAGGTTCCTTTGCAGTTTTAAATTTATGCATTAAATTATGCATTTATCTCTCAGGTTTTTGTGTTATTGTATTTCCTTTTAAGTGAGAAATTTCTTTAAAAAACTATAAGATCTTTTCAAGTTTAAAAGTTATTTGGGAAAGCAAATTAAAGTCAAGTTCTTGAAACAAGTGTGATAACCAATGTGCTTCATTTCAACATTGAGTTTTTGTCAAATAAATATTTGGCCAGACTTTCTGACTGCTGTGAAATTTTTTACAACTGATATCAGTGAGTAGCTCAGCTACCTAAGGGCATCCAGAACAGCTACTAAAATGTCTCAGTTTTATTTGGAAAAAAAAAGTACTCAAGTACAAAGGAAGATTCACTTTCATAATGCATGTTCACGTTCAGTTTAGTTCAGTCACTCAGTCGTGTCTGACTCTGTGACCCCATGAATCCCAGCACGCCAGGCCTCCCTGTCCATCACCAACTCCCGGAGTTCACTTAGACTCATGTCCATCGAGTCGGTGATGCCATCCAGCCATCTCATCCTCTGTTGTCCCCTTCTCCTCCTGCCCCCAATCCCTCCCAGCATCAGAGTCTTTTCCAATNAAAAAAAAAAAAGAGAATTCAAGTACCAAGGAAAACGCACTTTCATAATGCATGTTCACCATATCTTAATTGCAAATTTATTGCAACCTGAAGTTCACCGTATCTTTATTGCAAATTAACCAAAGACAGTTCATGAGCTATAGAAAGTAAACCATTTAAATTCTTGAAACTTTAAAAATGGTTAAAGGGATTTAAAAAATTCACATAGCCTTTAATCTTGGTTTTGTGAAAAATAAAAAAAAGATTAAACAAGAAAAAAAAAACACCCTAGTTTTGTTTTCTGTTCTACAAAGTTATTTTTCTTCTCTTCTGAGGCCAATTTCCAAAGAACAGAAGATATCACTCTTCTGCTCTGTGGTCCCATTAATAATGGTTGGTAACACAGGTAAAGAGAGCATGCCATTACAAGAACACACTAAAAGCAAGAACAAAGGTGGATTTTGCTTGTGCCGGCTGCCGGCCTGTCTGAATTGATGCTTTGTCGTTCCACCTAACAACAAATGACCTCATGCAAGAGACTGATTTTGTTAGCAGACTCTAAAAAAAAAATCTGATTACCTTTAATTGTGATTTTGCATTCGTGATGAAGTGGAACAGGAAGTTGGGCTAAGCTAAGGCTGAGCTGTGACTAGCTGTTTACAGGTATTTCACCTCACCATCCTACAGCAATTAGTCCAGCTGTGCTCCTTCTGCCCTTCCACTTTTTATACCCCAACACCTCAGCAAAACTAACTCCCAAACAACCCACGAAAGCAAAGCAACAAACTGAGAGCCTAGAGAAGGGAAGATGAGGGTGGTTTGTATTAATGCCACTCTCCTGCTCAGTTTAAAAACATGATAAACATTTATAAAATTTCCTGTATGACAAAGAGAAAAAGTATAAAAGTTTATCTACAGATCAATGTGATTTAGATAAATCACTTTATCTAAAAATCCTTGCATAAAGTTAAAGGAATGAAATATAAATTTCTTGAGGACTACTGTATCTTTATGTGATTAGCACATAGTACATATTAACTGAATGAATTTACTAATGGCACAAGATGAGAGAAAGCTGACATAGTATCAGTTTGTTTCAATGACTGTAATTTTTTTTAATGTCTCTTAGCCTATTCTTGATTTGCAGTCTCATTTAAAAAAGATTTCCCCTTGCTTTGGATGTTTATGTTTAAGTATCTTTGAGATTATTTTGTTGGTTCTAGGTGTCGTCCCATTTGTCAGTCTACTGACTCGCCTTCATTATGGTTTGCAAATTTTGACTGAATTCACATTTAGTGAGAGCTGTTTGCATGGAGAGACTTGTATATCCGAGGTTGTAGAAGTCTTCCTTAGGCCTTGTGAGTTTTATCAGTTCTAGACAGGTTTCTGTGTTAAATTTCTTAGCCTAAAAGTTTCTAATTTCACAGTAGTATGAATTTGGACTCCCTGTGTATCTGCATGAGCATGGTTTTGGTGCCTAGCTTCCCTCATCCCTGGTGGTTCATATGGTGAAGAATCTGCCTGCAATGCAGGAGATCTGAGTTTGATCTCTAGGTCAGGAAGATCCCTTGGAGAAGGGAATGGCTACCCACTCCAGTATTCTTGCCTGAAGAATCCCATGGACAGAGGAACCTGGTGGGCTTTAGTCCATGGGATCGCAATGAGTAGGACACGACTGAGCAACTAACACTTTCTCATCGATGACGGTTGGCAGATGTACTTCCTTGTTCCTTTTTAGACCGGTGAGTGGAGTTTTTCTAGTCTTCATCTCAGAGAGAGCCTCCTTCTGGTCCTGGCCAGCTCCCCACTGTAGAAGCATCATCTCCTTTCTTTTTCTTTGGCATTAAGACCTCAGCCCCAGTGGTTGAGGTTCACATTTAGGGTCCCTATCTGATTCCCTGTGAGCCATCATGCCCTTGTTCATTCCTTCTTTATTTCTAGCACATGGAGGTTTCTTTTTCGCTCTTATACTCTGATCTATAATCTTAAATGTTTTGGATTGTATTTTGTCTAGCATTTAAGTGTGTTTGGAGCAGGATTTCAGTCAGCTATGATGACTAAGAAGCCTTACTATTAATTTACATTGATAGAGAGCTGGATTTTTTTTATGTGACCATGAGCTAATAGCATAAAATTGTGCAAAATATACAATGCAATCTTAAATGCTTTAAAAATAAATGCAATGCACAGATAGATCTCATTTGCCTTGTTTCTTAGATTTAGCCATGCTGCTGCTGCTGCTGGTGCTAAGTCACTTCAGTCATGTCCGACTCTGTGCGACCCCATAGATGGCAGCCCATCAGGCTCCCCCGTCCCTGGGACTCTCCAGGCAAGAACACTGGAGTGGGTTGCCATTTCCTTCTCCAATTCGTGAAAGTGAAGTTGCTCAGTCATGTCCGACTCTTGGCGACCCCATGGACTGCAGCCCACCAGGCTCCTCTGTCCATGGGATTTTCCAGGCAAGAGTACTGGAGTGGGGTGCCATTACCTTCTCCAGACTTAGCCATGAGGTCAGAGTAAATCAGGGGCCAGCTGAATCAACTAAATGACTAAACTGGAATTCTTAAAATTGCTTGAAAGAAGAAGAATGGGGACAAATCAAAGGGATGATGGAATCAGTTTGTAGGGGTTCCCACTGGACAAATATGGTATAATTTAAAAATCAAAATAAATCATGATAATAGATTATAAGATTTGAATAAAATAAAAATCCAAGTCCATGCTGAAATAAAGTAAAGAATTAAAAAATAGATGAGTGAGAAAAGAATGCTCTTTGATATAGTGGAATGCCAACTTATAAATATAGAATAAATGCTGGAGTTAAAAAAATCATCAAGGGATGCCAGAACTAATGGGTGAAAATTTGATAAGAAACATATTTACAAATTCAAAGTATTTTCCCACAAATTACTTTTCTCATTATAAAGAGAAAAATAGTAGCTTTATAGCTGAGAAACCTGACAGACAAACTGTAACCAAGTAGTCCAAGTTAATATCACCAATACAGGAACTAACCAACATTGTATGTTTCTAATATGGTCATTGAGAAGGACACACCATCAGTTCTGTGGTATTCCTGAAAAACTCCATCTGATCCTTGAATAACATGAGCTTGAATTATGGGGTCCACTTATATATGGAGTTTTTTTCAATAGAAAACTCTACAGCATTATGTGATCCACTGTTGGTTGAATCTGTAGATGTAGAGGAACGGTGGATCAAGAGAGTCATGTGAAAATTATTCTCATATTTTCCACTGTGCAGAGAGTTGGCACCCTTACTCTCCAGTGTTGTTCAAGGGTCAACACCACATAGTCCTAGAGAAAGGAAAAATAGGTATAAAGGATGTTAATGGAGTAATCCTGACATTTGAAAATGCACTGTAGTTAATATTATTGTATCAATGATAAATGTTGTTACTTTTGACAACTGAACAGTGGTTAGGAGAATGTCCTTGTTCTTACCTACTGAAGTATTTTTAGAAGAGAAAGGCATACAATGGCTGCAACTTATTTGCAAATAGTTCAGGAAAAACAAAAAGGTCTGTGTTTGTCCACTGGAGGAGGACGGAGGGGAAAGAGAGACTAATATGCAAATAGGGCAAAATATAAGCAGTTGACTAAGTCAAAGTTATAGTTCCAAATTTAAGTTTCAAAAATACATGAAAATGTAAGAATTAGCCCTCCCCCTAAAATACATTCTAACAGTGGGATTGATTATACACCATTCAGCAAGGTTGTTTCTGCAGATGGATTTAACTGGGCTGGAGGAAGCACAAGCTGGTATCAAGATTGCCGGGAGAAATATCAATAACCTCAGATATGCAGGTGACACCACCCTTATGGCAGAAAGTGAAGAACTAAAGAGCCTCTTGATGAAAGTGAAAGAGGGGAGTGAAAAAGTTGGTTTAAAACTCAACATTCAGAAAACTAAGATCATAGCATCTGGTCCCATCACTTCATAGCAAATAGATGGGGAAACAGTGGAAACTGTGACAGACTTTATTTTTCTGGGCTCGAAAATCACTGCAGATGGCGATTGCAGCCATGAAATTAAGAGACACTTACTCCTTGGTAGGAAAGTTACAACCAACCTAGACAGCATATTAAAAAGCAGAGACATTACTTTGCCAACAAAGGTCCGTCTAGTCAAGGCTATGGTTTTTTCAGTGGTCATGTATGGATGTGAGAGTTGGACTGTGAAGAAAGCTGAGCACCTAAGAATTGATGCTGCTGAACTGTGGAGTTGGAGAAGATTCTTGAGAGTCCCTGGACTGCAAGGAGATCCAACCAGTCCATCCTAAAGGAGATCAGTTCTGGGTGTTCATTGGAAGGACTGATTTTGAAGCTGAAACTCCAATACTTTGGCCACCTGATGTGAAGAACTGACTCATTTGAAAAGACCATGATGGTGGGAAAGATCAAGGGCATGAGGAGAAGGGGACGACAGAGGATGAGATAGTTGGATGGCATCACCGACTTGATGGACATAGGTTTGGGTAGACTCCAGAAGTTGCTGATGGACAGGGAGGCCTGGGGTGTTGCAGTTCATCGGGTCACAAAGAGTTGGACACGACTGAGCGACTGAACTGAACTGAACAGTCCAAACAGAAGCCCAGCTATGGAATTCACATAAAGTTTCTTGAGCACATGTCTCCTGACTTCAGCCTCCTGAAAAATGCTTTTTTTTTCCTTTTGGTTTTCATGAGGCCATGCTCTTCTAATTTTTCTCCTTCCCATTTGATCACTGCTTCTCAGACTCTTTTATGGGCTTTTTCTCCCTACCATATGGGGTTTTATCCATAGCTTTTTCTCTTTCCATACTTTACCTAAATTATTTTCACTACCTCCATAGCTTGGAGAATTTCTCTAAGATGATATTCCAAAGTCCACAGCTCAGTGCTGAAGGAGCCTGCACATCAACTTTTGGTATATATGAATACTTAAGCTTTTCACAAAAAGTCTCTGAAAATGGGCACATTTTCTCATCTAAGAGAACTGTTTGCTTTGTGGGCCAGCAGTAAGAGGCCATGGGTGAAAGCCTGTGGTGTTTGCAACGGAGAGAATGAAAGAAGTTGAACAGGAGCGGGTCTTCCACATGAAGGGAAGTATGACATGGGGGCAGCCCTTGGAATGTCCATTTAAGAACCCCTATGGGTATAGCAATCAAGTAGTGTAGCACTGACATAAGAGAAAAGAATGGAGAGCTCAGAAATAAGACTGCGGTGATAGACAAGGGTGTCAAGGCAATTTAGTGGGGAAAGAACAGTCTCTTCAACAAATGGTGCAGGGACAACTGGATAGCTAAGTGCGAAAGAATGAAATTGGACCCTTTCCTCAACCCATATATGAAAACCAACTCAAAATGGAACGTAGGCCTAAATATGAGCTGAAACTATACAACTCTTGAAGAAATTGTATAAGTAAATCTTTGTGACCATGGTCAAAAGAAAAAACTAAACTGAATTTCATCAAAATTTAAAACTTTTGTGCTTTAAAGATAACATTAAGAAAGTGAAAAAATAATCCACAGAATAAGAGAAAATATTTGCAAATCATACCTAATAAACAACTTATATCTAAGATATATAAAGGACTCTTACTATTCAATTTTAAAAATAAAAAATAAAATAACTCAACAAATTATCCAATTAAAATGTGGACAAATTATCTGAATAAATATTTATTCCAGGTATATATACAAATGACCAATAAGCACATGCAAAGATGCTCCACATCACTCATCACTGTGTGCTTAGTCACTCAGTCTGACTCTTTGAGACCCCATGGACTATAGCCTGCCAGGCTCTTCTGTCCTTGGGATTCTCCAGGCAAGAACACTGGAGTGGTTTGCCATGCCTTCCTCCAAGGGATCTTCCCAACCCAGGGACTGAACCAGGTCTACTGCATTGCAGGCAGATTCTTTATCATCTGAGCCACCAGGGAAGCCCTCACTAATCATTAGGGAAATGCAAATCACAATCACAATGAAATAGCACATCATACCTACTTGGTATGTATATAATCAAAAAGGCAGATAATAGCAAGTATTTATGTAGAAGTGGAGAAATTAGAACCTTTATATGTTGCCAGTGGGAGTGTAAAATTATGGAGCTGTATTGGAAAACATCCTGGCAGTTCCTTAAAAAGTTAAACAGAGAATTACCACATGACCCAGCAATTCCACTCCTAAGTATTGGGTCGGCCAAAAAGTGTGTTTGGGCTTTTCTGAACATCTTATAGAAAACCTGCTGCTGCTGCTAAGTCGCTTCAGTCGTGTCCGACTCTGTGCGATCCCATAGATGGCAGCCCACCAGGCTCCCCCATCCCTGGGATTCTCCAGGCAAGAACACTGGAGTGGGTTGCCATTTCCTTCTCCAATGCATCAAAGTGAAAAGTGAAAGTGAAGTCATTCAGTCATGTCCGACTCATAGCGAACCCATGGACTGCAGCCCACCAGGCTCCTCTGTTCATGGGATTTTCCAGGCAAGAGTACTGGAGTCGGGTACCGTTGCCTTCTCTGATAGAAAACCTGGAACATGCTTTTTGCCCAACCCACTATATACCCAGAGGAGATGAAAACATACACATACAAAAACTGTACAAAAATCTTCACAGCAGCACTACTCGTAATAGTCAAAAGCATGAAATCAATCCAAATGTGCACCAGCTGACACACAGATAAATTAGAGGTGCTGTATTCATATAAAGGAATGTTATCTGGCTACGGAAGGAATGAAGTACTGATACAAACTACCACATGGGTGACCCTCTATATCATCTGCTAAGTGAAAGAAGTCAGTCACAAAAGCCCCATGATCTATATGACTCCAAAATCTTGAGAGACAGAAAGTAGATTAGCGGTCAGCTAGGTCTGGATGTAGGGGTATGAATAGTGACTGCTAATGAGTCCCTGGTGGTCCCGTGGCTAGGACCCCATGCACCCAATGCAGGGGGCCTGGGTTCAATCCCTGGTCAGGGAACTAGATCCCACATGCTAGAACTAAGAATTCTCATGCCACAACTAAAGATCCTGAGTGCCATAATTAAGACCCAACGCAGCCAAATAAATAAATTAAATTAAAATATTTTAAAAAGAAAAAATCACACTCATATATGAGTTCACACCAGAAGTCCCACAGAAGGCTTCCCTGATGGGTCACTCTGAGCCATAGAATCACGATAACCACCTGAGAGAGGAGAGACTCCTCACTACAGATCGTGATCTTTCCCCACTGCCTGCCACCCTACCCCTCCTTCCAGACTCCAGCACCAGAAAGGGGCAGAGGACAGCAGAGACCACAGTTACTCCATGCCACTGAAATCCTCTGAACTCAGTGCTGGAGGGGGGACACCCTGGGGGCACTTTGTGAGCATTTGAAGTGCAAGATCGGGGGCCCAGGGGCCCTGCCATTTGTTGGGCAATCCTGCACCAGAAATAATTGTACTTTGTCTCACCTGGTTTTAGCCTGTCCCAGTGGACGTTCATGTAGGTGAAACTCCTGCTTATGATCATCTGAGTCTAGAATTTCGCTATTGCAGAAAAACAGGTCCCAAATGACATTGCCACTAGTGGTATGTGTGTGCCTGCATGCGTTGTCACTTTCGTCGTGTCTGACTCTTTGCCACCCCGTGGACTGTAGCCCGCCAGGCTCCTCTGTCCACGGGATTCTCCAGACAGGAATACTGGAGTGGGTTGCCATACTCTCCTCCAGTGAATCTGCCCGACCCAGGGATCGAACCCACATCTCTTATGTCTCCTGCGTGGTCAAGCGGGTTCTTTACTACTAGCGCCATCTGAGTTCCTGATAAAAACCTTGGTATCCTGCTTTTGTATCTAAGCTCTTTCATGGTGCAAACATCTGACAGCAGTACTTCCAGATGTCTTCTGGGATAGTCATTCCCAAGTATTTATGTGTTAAGATAATACTCTTTTCAAATTCATACACTGAAGTCCTAACCCCCCAGCACCTCAGGATGTGACTGTATTTAGAGTTAGCACCTTTGAAGAGGTCATTATCATTAAATGAGGTCACAAGGGTGGGGCGCTAATCCAATAGGATTGGCGTCCATATGCAAAGAAGAGAGCCCAGGGGTGTGAGTGCACAGAGGAAAGGCCAAATGAGGACAGAGAGAAGGCAGCTGTCTGCAAGCCAAGAAGAGAAGCCTCACCAGAAATAAGCAAGTAGACACCTTGACCTTGACTACTAGCCTCCAGAAGTGTGAAAAAGTAAATGTCTGTTGTTGAAGCCACACAGTCTGTGGTTATGGCAGCGTTAGCAGGCTAGTGTACAGTCTTCCGAGCTTCCTAGGTGGCACCAGTGGTAAAGAACCTGTCTGCCGATGCAGGGGACATTAGAGATGTGGGTTTGACCCCAGGGTTGGGAAGATCCCCTGGAGGAGGACATGGCAATCCAGTTGAGGATTCTTGCCTGGAGAATCCCCCAGACCGAGGAGGCTGGCAGGCAGGCTGCAATCCATAGGGCTGCTAAGAGTCAGACACGACTGAAGCGACTTAGCACCCATGCACTCACACCCCCCTCACCCACACACACATGAGCTGTGACTGCAGGTACAGAGACGTGCCAGCACTGTCGGCAGCTCGGTGAGGCAGGGGAAAGTACCCTCATCTCTCTCCTTTTGCTGTGGCCTTGTGTCAGTGCCTCCCATGGGCTTAATGCTGCAGGAAGCCCGGGTGATACAGTCTGTGGAGGTTGCCTCCCTGGGCCCAGAGCAGGCTGCAGGGGCATGGAGAATATATGGAGGGGGGGACAATCAGTATATAATGATTCAGAAAAGTTTATATGTAGTAAGTTATATTACATGTGAGTTTTATTTCAAGATAGTAAAGCAGCTGTTAACAGCATTATTATTACTACAGGGAGCATGGGGTCTGTTTAGGATTGAAAACCACTGCAACAGCCACCAGTGCCTCTAGGGAGGCAGGGAAACAGGCTTTGACTAGACACTAGTTTAAAAATGAAAAAGACCATGTCTTAAATATTGTGTCCTATACTGTGAAGTGGGGGAGTTGTAACCACGAAAATGACAGGCAAGTTTAGGAATCTGACCAAGATATCCTTGCGTGTATGCTCAGTCACTTCAGTCATTTCCAACTCTTTACAACACTATGGGCTATAGCCCACCAGGCTCCTCTGTCCATGGGTTTCTCCAAGCAGGAGTATTGGAGTGGGTTGCCATGCCCTCCTCTAGGGGATCTCCCTAACCCAGGGATGAAACCCACATCTCCTGTGTCTCCTGCATTGCAAGTGGATTCTTTATTCCCAAGAAGGGAAGCCCCAAGATATCTTTAAGAAATCCAATTCCCAATGGGAAAGGTGACTATAATTAACCCAAACACAGCTGAGGGACAATTATTTTCTTAATACTTAAATTATATCAAATTTCTTGTATAATTTTTTAAAAAGCAGTAAAACAGTCTCTCTGGACTCAGTAACATTATATTTAATATCATTTAATCATGTATAATTATAGTTTGGAAGATAAGATAGTGTACCTTATCTAACCCAATTTTAGCAGACTGAAAAAATGAGACTTTTTCTGATCACAGAAGTAAATACAAAGATGCAAAATGGAAGAAGCAGTCCTACCAATAAACTCGCCTCTGGTTACAGTCCAGGAGCCAGCCCTCTGGCTTCTCAGTGCTCAATGTTGCCTTCTGTTTGCTAAAGCCTTTCCTCCACACGCTCTTCACCTAAATAACCCACAACAAGTGATAGTATTTCCTGGTCTGTTCCTCATGCAAACTGCGAGCTCCCTGAGGCAAGGGCGGTGATGTGAACTGCTTTATAAGTCCTTCAGTTTCTGGTGGACACATAGTGAGGAGTAGCTACATTCTTTGGTTGGCTGTTTGATTCATTTTCCAATTGGTAGGGGTTGAACCAGTAATTTTCAAACTTTCACCTGGAGAGTTTTTCAGAAACACCGTTGTTCGACCCCCTCCCTTAGAGATTCTGGCCCAATTGATCTGCAGACACCCAGATGACTCTTAACATGTAGCTGGATCTAGTTCAGGGTTTCTGCACCTTGGCACTGTTGACCTTGGGGACTGAATTATTCTTTGCAGGATGTTTAACAGCATTGTCAGCTTCTACTCATCAGATGCCAGTAGCACCCTCCCTTCAGTTGTAACAGATGAAAAACAGCGTCTCCAGACATTGCCAAAAGTCCCCCGAGGGCAAACTCACCCCATGTAGAAACACTGGTCTAGTTGCTCTGGATATCACTTTAAGAGTCTAGTTTTGAAAGCCCATAATTTTGTTTTCTCTGGTCTGTACTGACAGGAAGCTGCCTCACTGTGTCTGGGAAAAGCACTAGGCTGGTGTCCGAAGGAGGACCTGAGTTTCAGCCACTTAACCTCAGTGCAATCTGGGCAGCTCTCTTTGTTCCCCATCTGGTTCCTCATCAGAGGATGATTGAAGAGTTCAAAGGAGTGGGTCTTTATATTTCCTTCCAGCTCTGAGTCTTTGTCCTTGCCTGCTTTACCTAGCAACCGGTTGGAACTGGAGTGTGTTTTCTATTTAATACATTCATTGAAAAGAATTTTATATTTCCCATTTAATTAAGAAAAAGTAGATGAAATTGCCTTATGGTTATGACTCTACTGATTTCCCACTTCCAGCTCCTGTAGCCACCTCCCAGGAGACAGATGAAAAGTAAGGCATGACATTGTTTTCATTCCTAAGTTACATAACCAATTTCAGGGTGGAATATGATTTAAACAGACAGGAAGAAACGCTGCCTTTTTACGAGAGGAATTTAAAAGTGGAGATGATGGATTTAACAATTTAACTTTCAAAGACAAAAAAATGTCTGTAGGAAATTTGAAAGGTGGATGTTATTTTTTTTAACATAAGGCTTGTATTAAATGAATTTAAATGAAGTATTTCCAGTTTGGGGTGTGTGATTTCAAATGAATCTGTGATAATTTAAGGAGAGCCCTGTATAACTACCTGTACAGGAGGCAGAGTAGACTGGACGAAGGTGGAGTAAAGCAGGCTCCATGGAGCCGTCCCCATGCTCTAAAGTCAAAAACTTTAGCGTCCAATCCAGCCACCTCTCACCCCTTCATTACTACTGCCTGAATTGGTGTAATTGCCTCTTATTCTTTGCACCCATCTTTTGACTTCCCCTTCCCCCACCCACCACCCCCTTCTCCATCGTCTCTTCCCTGCAAGGTGACCGTAGAATACAATTGGCCCCTCTGCCCACTGCCACTTGGAAAAAAGTGCTTGTCTACCAGTGGTCTTAGTGGCCGCATGCAAGGTCTTCGATCTTTGTTGCAGCCTGTGGGATCTTTAACTGCAGCATGTGGGACCTAGTTCTCTGCTCAGCGATGGAACCCAGGGCCCCTGCATTGGGAGTGCAGAGTCAGCCACTGGACCACCAGGGAAGTCCCTGCTTTGCCACTTTACTCGGAATGAAAACCGAATAGCTACAGGATTCAGCCCCTGCTCTTTTCCCTTATTCACTCCTCCCCCTCCACATCGGACACCATTATAATTCCTAAACAGAGCAGGCACTTGGCATGTTCCTGCCTCGGGACTCTTGCTCTTGTTCTTCCTTCTCCCAAGGATGCTCTTCTCCCAGAGAGCCATAGGGTGTCTCCTCTACTTCCTCCAGGTCTTGGTAAAAGGTCACCTGGGTAATGCAGCCATCGTGACCACCTTATTAACACTGCAACCTGCCACCTACACTCTGACTCCCCATTCCTTAAGCTCTGCTCTTCTTTAGTTCCCATCGTACTACTCATCACCTTCAAACACACTAGATAATTCACTTAGAACATCTCTTCTCTTGCCCATTTCCCTCCGCCAGAATGTAAGCTCCACGAGGGCAGAGTTCTTTGTTTCCTTCTCTCTTGTTTTCCAAGTACCTAGGATAATGCATGAACATAATAGTTACTCCAGAGACCATTTGAATGAATAAATGAGTGACGAACTATGAAGCCTGGACTTGGGCAAGGTGCTTAGCTCCTCTGAGTCTCTGTCTCCTTCCTTATATATGGAGGTGATGAGTTGCTTTATTTACCTAATAGAGTCACTGTGTGAATCAAATGAGTTCCTACCTGAAGAGACTTAGTATAGTGCCTGGCATACAGAAAGGTTTCAGTTAGCTGTTTTTATTGTTATCATTAAACTGTTTCCCAGGACTGAAATCAGGGCGCAGCATCTGCTGAGTGAATTAATGTGCTCCTGGCTGCATGACTAAAAAGCAATGCATCCGAGGCAGAAGCTGGACTGTGAGCCTGGGCAAGGTGGAGCTGGAAAGGCAGGTCAGGGGCGGGAAACCCACCTTGAAAATAGCCCGGTGTGCCACCCTGGTATCCCCTCCCCTAAGAGGTGTGAGGACCTTATGTGTGGGTCCTGGGGAAAGATCTGTGTTAGGGAAGTGTGTAGAGAATTATCTTAAGTAAGATGAGATGGGAAGGAGTGCAGAAGTGGGGAGATCAGGTAGGAGGGGGTTGACCCATCTCAGAAGGAGTAATGAGCCCTTGGGTAAGACAACTGTGGTTGGAACAGATGGTGGAGACATTTTGGAGACAGAATCGACTCCTTCAAAGCAGTCTGAGAAAGGCAATCTACTTTTTACACTCTGTCAGGTAGCAGAAATACGATGAACATGAATGATGTGATTCTTACCTACCATTAATTCCTAAATGGATGTTGATTTTTTATTAACAGGCTTTGGGGCCTATTATTCAACAGAGAAGCAGACTGTTTTTCTCATGGGGAATGTTTAGACTAGAAAAAAAGGAAATTCTTTCCTTGCTAAGTAATAATAGAGATGAAGCAGGCATGGCCAAAACACAATGTGAAGGAAAGCTCTGGAACCCACTGTCATGAAACAATTCTTGTCAAGCCTCAGTGAGTACTGTAGCAGTTTCTCTTAGAAGTTAAAACAGGAAATACCTTGTGATTAAAGCTCCTTTAATTTTTGATAGCTGCTGCTGGTTTGAGAACTTTGGCATTTCAAAATCTCAATAAAGTGATTTTTTTTTTTTTTTTTTTGAAGCAACAGAAGGGCAAACCTTTGATAAGGCTGCAAGGTGAGATGAATTC
>SJYA01002789.1:2228940-2316283 GCA_006410615.1 Neotragus moschatus
CCCCACCTCCACCCCCACCCCGTTCAGCTTCTCCTTCCTAGCATCCTCTAGGATTGCAAAGTCAGGCTGCCAGTGTTGTTATTTAAGAGTTTCTCACCTCTTAGGAGCCACATCTCCTGGTGTGGAACTGCAACCTGTCATCTATGTACTGACTCCTCATTCCCTAAGCTCCAATATTCTTTTGTTCCCATAGCTCATTGCCAGAATAGGCCCAGAATTTTGAAATTGCCCTTGTTCAGATCCCTAGGACAGTCTGCAGGGCCCTTAGGCATACACAGGAGTGTTGTTCAAATGCTTGTTGAAGGCTGTTCTCTTGATCACTGCCACCTCCAAGACGAAGTGACTATTTTCTTGCCAAATTTTTCCTCAAGGGCCAAATCTGGGTCTGGAGGAGCAGTTTCCTTTGGTCTCTGAGATGAAGTGTCCGCAAAACAATGTGTCTGCTCCCAGCCCTGGGAGACTCCCTGTGGGGGCGATGCTGTGGGCGGGAGAGGCGGCGCTTGAGGAAGGAATCGGGGTGAACTCAGGCACCTGTGGAGTGTGTGGGTCTCGCTGCACCCTTTTCTACTGGGCACGTAGAAACACTATCATTCCTTGAAACCTTGCTGTCTGTCTCCATTTCATCCAGTGGTTCTGAGAGTAGCTCTGAAACCAGTATCATCAGCATCACCTGGGAACAGGTTAGACATTCAGAGTCTCAGGCCCCACTCTGATCTTCTGATTCAGAAACTCAGGAGTCTGCGTTTTACCAAGCCCTCCAGGTAATTCTGGAGAAGGCAACGGCACCCCACTCCAGTCCTCTTGCCTGGAAAATCCCATGGACGGAGGAGCCTGGTTGGCTACAGTCCATGGGGTCGCTAAGAGTCACACATGACTGAGCGACTTTACTCACTTTTCATTTTCGTGCATTGGAGAAGGAAATGGCACCCCACTCCAGTATTCTTGCCTGGAGAATCCCAGGGACGGGGAGCCTGGTGGGCTGCCGTCTATGGGGTCGCACAGAGTCGGACGCAACTGAAGCGACTTGGCAGCAGCAGCAGCAGCCAGGTAATTCTAGAGGTCAAGTGGGAGAACCCTCCACCTGGCCTGCTAGTCTATGGCTGTGGGTCCTCAGCTTGCTTTGCTTATAGTTTAGAAAGTCTGCTGTGTATGTCCACGCATCTGCAGTCACCTCATGGACCTCGATAGCAACAACTTTCATGGCAGGAGGGAAGGAGGGCAGTGAGTGTTGCGAAATGCCTGGGGAGGAAATCTCAGACATGCTCCCGTCTGCTTGGAATCTTCACACCTTTTAAAAAGGGAGAGCACTCAACAACTGGGAAGGGGAAAAATATCCATTAAAGAGAAAAATAACTGCATTTTGAATCAGTAGCAGAGTCAACTGAAATGATAGCCGTAAAACATTTTTACTTCTGACCAGAGAACCCCTTTAGGGCAGGTAATGATCTGTTAACTATCAAAGGAGCAGACCAAGGACCCAAGAACATTTAATAGGGAGAAGAGGTGAAGTGGAGGTGGCAGGGAGGAGGATGTGGGCTCTGCCTTCAACAGACCACAGCCCAGACCATGGGGAAGAAGACCAGGATCAGGACCAATTCAGAGAACCACAGAGAAGCATCTGTGGGTGTGTGGCGGGGAGGGGTGGGGGGAAGTGTCTCCTTTGGATCATGAGAGCTGCCCAACAATGGCGCAGCATCTTAGAGGTAAAAGAGAGCCCCCTTACTTTGGGACCATATAAGTCTGGGTGGCACTGTTACAGAAACACCATAATAAACGGTATTCTTGTAACACATAAGAAGCTGCTCTAGGGTCAATGTTCTGTAGATTAAAAAAAAAAAAAAAAAAAAACTCTTTCTTTAAGCAAGATAGTCCACCACGATACTTATAAAACAGATCAAAGAGGGGCCTCTTTGGTGATCCTGGGGACATGTCCTCTTTGGAATATCCTAGGTAAGTACCAAGGGCTTCCCAGGTGGCGCTGGGTAAAGAACCTTCTGCCAATGCAAGAGACCTAAGAGATGCGGATTGGATCAAGAAGATCCCTGGAGAAGGGAATGGCAGTCTACTCCAGTATTCTTGCCTGGAGAATCCTAGGGACAGAAGAGCCTGGGGGGCTATAGTCCATAGGGTCACACAGAGTTGGACACCACTGAAGCGACTTAGCATTGCACAGGTGAGTACCAAAATCCCTTTTGATATGAGCGCCTCAGATTCTGTGGTTCTTCGACCTCTTTTCAAACCAGAACGTGTCTCTCTTCTCCCCAGGCTTCTCTTGAGTTGCTCACAAGCTTCCTTGGATATGTGCTACTAAAATATAAATAGTTACAGAAGATGAGAAAAACCTATGAGTACATGCCGTCACACGCCTCACAGGCCCCTCCCCAGGGATGCACACAGTGCGGGCTTCCCATCCTGAGGCCAGGTGAGGGCCGAGGCCCCAATTTGAGCTCACCTGAGAAGCACGTGCCTGTCTTCAGCCACCTTCAGTGTAGACAGGGATAAAAGGCAGGCAGCCTAAAGTCTGAACCAACAGGTAGACCTGAACAGAATGGGTTTTCCAAGCAGTGAGAGACCCATCTTGAAGCTGGCTCAGAATGCTCTCTGAGCCTGCCCTGGTCGGGGGGGTCTCAGAAGTGAAGAGGGGGGTTTCCTTAACTTGAAGAAGGAATTCACAGGGCCTGGACTCCATCTTAGGCCTGTTCATGCTGATCATGCTTGGCCACCTTTCCAATGGACTCTGAACTCTGTGTTTAGTGCCTATGAAAACAACAACAGAAGGATAAGACCCCCTCCGGACAGGGGAACCTTGAAGATCGTATCTAGGCTACTCATCGCCTAAGACAAAACATACACTAATCACTCCTTCCTCCAGACAGGCCATAAATTTTTCTGTATCTATCGGAGTGTAGGCTTATTGATTGTTGGCTAATTGTTTGACTGTTTGAGCACATGAGCACGTGGCCCGTGAATGCTGGGGTTACTGGGATTGTATTTTCCTTGGTTTATATGAGTCTCAAGGAATTTGGGGTGGTGGGTTCAGACACATGCACATGGGGTATAAAAGATTTTCACAAATGCTGGTCGGGGTCCTTGGCTAAGAGGCTACTCTGCCTTGGGCCTGCCGGTATAATAAACTGCACACCACTATCTGCATTGTCCTTCTGACTGAGTTTGTTTCCCAGAATGCATGGCTACAACAAATTCTGAAAGGTCCAAATGTGAGATGGACCTGGGACCTGCTGTGAGGGGGCTGGGAGCCAGGCCCTCCCTTCTCTGTCCAACATTGCTGGCTCTCTGAGTCTGGTTTTTTTCCAACAGAAATTGAGTTTTTGTCATAAAATTCTTGAACCACTTGACTTTCTGGTTTATAACTTCTTCCCCCCCACTCCCCAGTGATGATAGCTTCAGTCTCTCTTGTAAACACCTAACTGAAACTTTTTCCTACAAAAGAGTAACAGAAAGAAAACATCAAGGAGATTTCATTATGGGGCAACTTCTGTGGTTAGTGAGAGGCAGGGCTGTGACCTGGAGCTGATTTTGTTCATTTAAAAGGAAAGACAATATTTATTCATGCAACAAACATTTCCTAAAGCCATGGAACTGCTGGGTTTCTGCTGGGCATTGGGGATATTTGCAGCTTCAGTT
Source organism: Neotragus moschatus (assembly GCA_006410615.1). Taxonomy (NCBI): domain Eukaryota; kingdom Metazoa; phylum Chordata; class Mammalia; order Artiodactyla; family Bovidae; genus Neotragus; species Neotragus moschatus. The sequence goes on from SJYA01002789.1 coordinate 2,232,586, forward strand.
CTGAAGGACCCATGAGGTCAGGGGATAAACATGGGAAAATCACAGTCCAGGATCCATGCATTGATGGCAATTGGTTTACACAGGCTGAATAAAAAAAGGACGGAAAGGCTTTCTTAAAGCCTTGTAAGCAGAGAATAGAGAATGTGTAAGCAGCATGAAGTCAGGGTATTGAAACCGAATTGATTGACCTCTCTATCTAAAATTTTATTTCCTTTCTTGTCCTCTGACGTCAACCTTGTGCTCACTGAACACTAATCAGCCAGAGTTAGATGACTAATACTGCTGTTGTAGGTAATCTCCATAACCTACAAACTTAGGTTGTTTCTCCAGGGCAAGATGAGCTAACAGACCCCAGAGCCATGCACCACCCAGCAAGAGACATCCTGACTCCTGAATCCACGATTAAGAAATGTCACAGAAATGTCACAAGGCCATGAGTAAGCCCAGCTTCTTTGTTTTTCTGCTTTAAAAAGCCTCCAACTCAAAGACCAAGTGTGAGTGGGTCTGAGGCTTGTCTCTCAACTCCCTCGCTTGGCACCCTGCAATAAAGCCTCATTTTGCTGCCAACACCCACTGTCAGAGTTGGACTTCCTGTGCTGTGGATATATGTGAGCCCTTTTGCTTGGTTACAGAAGTATGGACCCATTCTCCTGGGTGGAGATGAGCAGGAGAGGTGCTGGGGAGAAGAGGGCAGCAGATGGCCTGGTGAGCTGGGCAAGCTAAGATCTGCTGGGCACTCTCTGCTCAACTAGGGAGTTGAGACTTTATTCTAAGGGCCAGGAGTAGTCGTTGATGGGTTCCAAGCAGGAGAAGGTCCTGATCACATCTGTACTTTAGAAAGACTCCTCTGTGAAATGACACAACATCTAGGATTTGCATCCAGATAGCCTTAGACCAAGGCTTTGCAGGTAGCACTAATTGTAAAGAACCTGCCTGCCATTGCAGGAGACATAAGAGACACTGGTTCAATCCCTGAGTTGGAGAGATCCTCTGAATAGGAAATGGCAACCCATTCCAGTACTCTTGCCTGGAGAATGCCATGGATAGAGAAGCCTGCTGGGCTACAGTCCAGAGAGTCACAAAGAGTTGGACACGACTGAAGGAACTTAGCCTGCAAGCAACCTTAGACCAAAAGACAAAAAACAATTAGTTGGTAGACTTTGTATTGGAAACAGCCCATATTTCTATCAAAAGGCTGGTTGAATAAAAAAGTATCAGGCAGCTGTAGCTGGGAATGAGGAATTTCTCCATTTATATTCTGAGTAAAAAGGGAATGTGTATATAACAGTTATTTAAGAAAGGCAGGCATCAAATATATAAGCATACAGATGTATCTACCTGTATTTAAAATAAACAATGGAATTACAAACCAATGAGAAGCGGTTACTAATGGGATGAGGGACCATAAGAGGGAAGGGATGGAGATAAAAGCTGAATTTATTTGAATAAATGTTGTTTGGTATATTTGACTTTGGAACCCAGTAAATATTTCACGTGAAACACAAAATTAAATTTAAAAAAGGAATTTCTAAGAGTAAAGAAATAAAATGGAACAAATGAGCATATGTGTGCATATTGTCAGTGGGGTAAGCAGGCAGGGGAGCCATTCCAAACACAGAGATTTGACTGTATATCTATAGAGAGAAAAGGAAAGATACACCCATTTGAATGCAGAGTTCCAAAGAACAGCAAGGAGAGATAAGAAAGGCTTCCACAGTGATCAATGCAAAGAAATAGAGGAAAACAGTAGAATGGGGAAGACGAGATTTCAAGAAAATTAGAGATACCAATGGAACATTTCATGCAAAGATGGGCTCAGTAAAGGACAGAAATGTATGGACCTAACAGAAGCAGAAGATATTAAGAAGAGGCTGTAATACACAAAAGAACAATACAAAAAGACCTTAATGATCCAGATAACCACCATGGTGTGATCACCTAGAGCCAGACATCCTGGAATGTGAAGTCAAGTGGGCCTTAGGAAGCATCACTACAAACAAAACTAGAGGAGGTGATGGAATTTCAGCTGAGCTGTTTCAAATCCGTAAAGATGATGCTGTGAAAGTGCTGCACTCAATATGACAGCAAATTGGAAAACTCAGCAGTAGCCACAGGACTGGAAAAGGTCAGTTTTCACTCCAATCCCAAAGAAAGGCAATGCTAAAGAACATTCAAACTACTGCACAAATGCACTCATCTCACAGGCTAGCAAAGTAATGCTTAAAATTCTCAAAGCCAGGCTTCAACAGTAGGTGAACCATGAGCCTCCAGATGTTCAAGCTGGTTTTAGAAAAGGCAAAGGAACCAGAGATCGAATTACCAACATCCGCTGGATCCTNCATTCAAACTACTGCACAAATGCACTCATCTCACAGGCTAGCAAAGTAATGCTTAAAATTCTCAAAGCCAGGCTTCAACAGTAGGTGAACCATGAGCCTCCAGATGTTCAAGCTGGTTTTAGAAAAGGCAAAGGAACCAGAGATCGAATTACCAACATCCGCTGGATCCTCGAAGAAGCAAGAGAGTTCCAGAAAAACATCTAGTTCTGTGTTATTGACTATACCAAAGCCTTTGACCATGTGGATCACAATAAACTGTGGAAAATTCTGAAAGAGATGGAAATACCAGACCACCTGACCTGCCTCTTGAAAAATCTGTATGCAGGTCAGGAAGCAACAGTTAGAACTGAACATGAACAACAGGCTGATTCCAAATCAGGAAAGGAATATGTCAAGGCTGTATATTGTCACCCTGCTTATTTAACTTATATGCAGGGTACATCTTGAGAAACACTGGGCTGGAGGAAGCACAAGCTGGAATCAAGATTGCTGGGAGAAATATCAATAACCTCGATAAACAGATGATACCACCCTTATGGCAGAAAGTGAAGAACTAAAGAGCCACTTGATGAACTTGAAAGAGGAAAGTGAAAAAGTTGGCTTAAAACTCAACATTCAGAAAACTAAGATCATGACATCCGGTCCCATCACTTCATGGCAAATAGATGGGGAAACAGTAGAAACAGTGACCGACTTTATTTCTCTGGGCTCCAAAATCACTGCAGATGGTGACTGCAGCCATGAAGTAAAAAGAAGCTTATTCCTTGGAAGGAAAGTTATGACCAACCTAGACAGCATATTAAAAAGCAGAAACATTACTTTGCTAACAAAGGTCTGTCTAGTCAAGGCTATGATTTTTCCAGTGGTCATGTATGGATGTGAGAGTTGGACTATAAAGAAAGCTGAGCGCCGAAGAATGGATGCTTTTGAACTGTGATGTTGGAGAAGACTCTTGAGAGTCCCTTGGACTGCAAGGAGATCCAACCAGTCCATCCTAAGGGAGATCAATCCTGAGTGTTCATTGGAAGGACTGATGTTGAAGCTGAAACCAACCTAGACAGCATATTAAAAAGCAGAGACATTACTTTGCCAACAAAGGTTCAAAGCTATGGTTTTTCTAATAGTCATGTATGGACCTGAGAGTTGGAGTATAAAGAAAGCTGAGTGCTGAAAAACTGATGCCTTTTAAATGTGGTGTTGGGAAAGACTCTTGAGAGTCTCTTGGACTGCAAGGAGATCCAACCAGTCCATCCTAAAGGAAATCAGTCCTGAATATTTATTGGAAGGACCGATGCTGAAGCTGAAACTCCAATACTTTAGACACCTGATGCAAAGAACTGACTCATTGGAAAAGACCCTGATGCTGGGAAGGATTGAAGGCAAAAGGAGAATGGGACAACAAAGGATGAGATGGTGGGATGGCATCATTGACTCAACAGACACGAGTTTGAGTAAGCTCTGGGAGTTGGTGATTGACAGGGAAGCCTGGCATCTGCAGTCCATGGGGTCACAAAGAGTCAGACATGACTGAGTGACAGAACTGAACTGAGCCTGCTGTGGCCCCCTTTGCCTGGCAAAGCAATAAAGCTATCCTTTTTTACTTCCCCAAAACTCTGTCTCTGAGATTTGATTTGGCAATAATGTACAGAGAAGCTGAGCTTTCGGCGTCAGGTGGGAGAATTGGTATTGGTATTCTGAGACTGTTGTGTGTGCAATGCAGGATGAAGCCAATGAGAGATTATGTGAAATTCTATATTGTGTGGTGTCTTTGAGAAATGAGACTCTTGGCATGGAAGAAAGGAAATGCAGGTGGAAGAAATAAGAAGTTATACAAAAACCCCATAGTGCTGAATTTGAACTGAAAGTATCAGTATGAACTTACATGTTTTATCTTTAAGACTAACAGAAAACATGTTCTCTAGCTCTGACCTCTGAAAAGACCTAGGAATAATAATCCAGTATCAGCAAGCACCCCCAGTGTGGCCAGAATGTAGTCTTAAAGTTTCATTTCCCAGTGAAAGATTAGGGCTCCATGAAGAAATGGTTGATTCCAGGGCTGGGACAGGAAATAGTCATGAGGAGTTGGTCATAGCAGATGGGAAGGAAGCCATCAGACACTCCTAGGAGAGTGTAAGGGTTATCCTTAGGACTCAGGAGTCAACTTCAAGAGGCTCCTTTTGGCCAAAGATGGACACTTTTAGCATCGATAAAGGTAAAACTGCAATGGGTTGAATACATCAAATAGGTTTAATTCCAAGAGTTCATAATGATATTGAAACAAATCTAATCAGTCACCTTTGGAGTATGCTTACAAGCAAATTCATTACTTTGAAAATTGGCAAAGATGTAAAATTAACTTTGAGCATTTATCTGTCCTTCCTACACAAACTGCACTACTGCGTAATGAAATAACAGATGAGAAGAAGTTTCCCCTGTTTTATACTATTTATTTATATACTTCTGGTTGTACTGAGTCTTCGTTGCTGTGCGCAAGCTTTTTCCAGCGGGAACTGCTCTTCCTTGTGGCGTGCGGGCTTCTCATTGCTGTGGTTTCTCCTGTTGCAGAACCTGGGCTCTAGGTGGGTGGGCTTCAGTGGTTGCAGCAGGCGGACTCAGTAGTTGTGGTGCAGGGGCTTAGTTGCTCTGTGGCATGTGGAATCTCCCCGGACCAGGGATCAAACCCATGCTCCCTGCATTGGCAGGCAGATTCTTGTACTGTATTCTTCTACTGTACTACCAGGGAAGTCTGGGAAGTTTCTCTTTATAGAAATAATTCAGTTCATAAATGAAAGAGGAATGATAGAACTGGAATGTCACCATTTGGCAACCCCCAATTAATTAATGGATAGTGACACCGGACACTGGATTAGCAACATCTGCCAACATCACAAATAAAGACAATCAGATATTGCGTGGCTTCTGTGAAGTCTAAATCTAGATGCAAGTAGCAATTATAGGAAACACATGGGATCTAAGAAAATATTATAAGACACCATGGAGATGCAATCAGTAAAATCTATGTTGTGGAAATCTATAGGATAAATGATCTAGTTTCTTAAACCAATAAATGAAAAAAGTGAGGAGGAAACTGATATTTAAAAGAAACTTAAATGACACATTATTAATTACAACGTGTGGGACTTATTTATATCAAGATTCAAACTGAAAAAAAAGAGATAAAAATTTTGTAACATTTAAAACAACATTAAAACAAATTTGAACACTGGCTGGATATTTGATACTAAAATGATTATTGTTTTTAAGTGTGATATTATTGTGGTTGCGTTTTTTTTCCTGAGTCCTTATCTTTTATAAATATATACAGAAATAGTTATTACGAAGTAATGTATCTGAAACTTGCTTCAAAATAGTAGAGGAGGGGCAGGATGTGGGTGGGAGTAGGGAAGGAATACGTTTAGCAATGAGCTGATAATCCTGGCAGGTGAGTGATGGGGACATGAGAATTCATTCTTCTAGTTTACTTTTGGAAATGCTTGAGATTTTTCACAAGCAAGTGTTTAAAAATATAAAGCACTGAAGAAACGCAAGGACCCCTGCAGCAGCCTGTGGAAGAGGGACGTGAGGGGACACATGGGGGCACTAGTTTTTCTCTACCCTGTAAGTCCCCTTTGCCTCTCCTTCTCTACTTCCCTGCCTTGTAGAACAAGAGAGTGGGTGACTGTACATCAGCCTCACAAAAGAAGTCCTGGGTCAGGCCTGCCCCCAGTATCTGCATGGCCCGAGGTTAGAGTACAAGTGGAGGCCACTGGCCATGGGACATCTACATAAGAAGAGCATAAATCAAGCTAACATATTGCTAAGTAAAACATATTTTATCCTGTTACCCTGACAAATGTGTTCTCTTATAGGCCTGGAAAACCAGGTTTTAGTTAAAAACTCTTCAACTCTGGGGCTTCTCTGGTGGTCCAGTGGTTAAGACTCCCCACTCCCAATGCAGGAGGCCTAGGTTTGATCCATAGTCAGGGAACTAGATCTGCCTGCCACAACTAAGACCCAGAGAAGCCAAAAAAAAAAAAAATCCTTGAACTCTGTGCTGGAACGTGGAGCCTTGAAAAGGCCTCCCTTTTTCTCACCCCCACCCCCCTGCTTTGTCCCACATTGCAAGGAACCTTGTGCACATGTGTGTGGCTATCCAAGCGCCATCCATAGCCTCTGCCAAAGCTGCCCCTTGGCCATCCTCTGGGCCTGTGGCTGCACACACTAACAGTGCAGTTTACCCTTAGGGGGACAGAGTTGTGAGGAAGAGGTCTTTGCAAGTTTAGGGGCCATGTGGGCATGCTATTTCAGAGTCTCAGGGACCTGAAGTTTGTTCTAGAAGATATGCACAGCTCTGTGTGATTATGTGTCCTTGGTCCCATTGACTCCTTATGCTGTGGAGAACCATATATTGAGGGAGGGCCATGGGGGGCTCAGGGTCAATGGGTCCTCAGGGTGATGCTAGCAACTGCTGGTGGGAGGATGGGAATTTTATCTCAGATGAGGCAAAATTGAGAGGTCCCTGGTGTTTCCAAAATCCAAAATTAAACGCTTGACTTTAATCTAAGAGATAATGGAAAAAGGATAATATTCTTGGCCCCCAGCCCTAACCCCACAGTAAGATGACTTGTGGGATCTTAGTTCCCTGACCAGGGATCAAACCCAAGCCCCGGCAGTGAAACCACAGAGTCCTAACCACTGAACCACCAAGGAATTCCCTGTAAGGCATCTTAAAGGGCCTGATTTGTCCATTAAGGATTTAAAATCTGATTGTTCAGAGTAACATTATAAATAACACAATCATTTTGGTTCAATTTGAGGGGAAAGTATAAGATCAACTATACATATCTTACCTTCTAAAAAAACTCACAGCCCTTATTGAAACTGGATTCATATTGTGCCTTCAAACTGAAACTGGCATGCTTTCCAAGACCAAACATCAGGGGATGTTGCCCCCCAAGACTTACTGGCGTGGCTGGCCAAGGTCTCTCGGCCTCATTTGAAGCTGCCCAAAACTCCTCCCTCACTACTTGTTCCTTTGGCATCAGTGGCATTGTTGTCAAACAATAATCAGTACCCAGCCTTCAAAGAACAAAGAAACTTGTGTGGGTCTGAAGAACTGCAATTTGAGGGACTTCCCTGGTGGTCCAGTGGCTAAGACTCCGTGTTCTCAAGGCAGGGGGCCTGGGTTCGATCCCTGGTCGGGGTACTAGATCTCACATTTGCAACTTTAAAAAAAAAAAAAAAAAGATCCTGCATGCTACAATAAAGATCTAAGATCCTGTGCGGTGCCAATAAGACCTGGCACAGACCAATAAATAAATAATGGTTGTTTTTTTTTTTTTTTTTAATAAAAGAATTGCAGTTTGAGAGACACAGATTTGAGTAGAACGGAAAGAGGGTTCTAGGGAAGAAAAAAAAGTCAGGGTTTTATAAAGGCAAAGACCACAGATTGTTAAAATGGTCTGGCAGGAATTATGATGGACTCTGACACGGGAAGGGAAATATTTCTCCTTGAGGAAAAGGCTGTCACGAGTTATTTAGGGTAAGGGTCCAAATGATATCTTGACTGTCTGGAACACTGGGCAGATATTCTGGATGCCCGAGTTGAGACAATACGGGTCAAAGTTCAGATTCCATCTGGGCTGAACATAAATCACACTCACTCAGTGCCTCCCAGCTTCATTTTAGAGAGCTCTCTTAGCAATACTGACTCCATTTTAATTTTCCTTTCACAGTGCACACCAGGCTCTTAAAGCATCGTGCTTGTTCTAGGAAGGGAAACTTTTCAAACCCTTACGCCTTAGTGAGAACAAGTGCATCAGCTCTTTTCACAGGACGGACCCGTACAGCTAGAGAGTCCCTGGCCCAGTATGGAAGGGTGAAGAATGAGCACAGGACTTTAGGAATGATACCGACTTCCACCCAAGTTTGTCTTCTCTATAATTGTGCTGAGGGCTCCTGTATGTGATACAGAATAGATCACAGACATCAAAGGTTGGTAGTTTTTCAGGGCTCTGTAAGAACGGCAGTGCTTCTGAGGCTCATGTCCTTGGAATCCTGGCTGATTTTGGAGCTGGATATAAGGACAAAAAGCCCAGCAGGCTTCCAGTTGGCCAGTGTGCTGCCAGGGCCATGCCATCATAGTCACAGCAGTCTGAGCACTGAGCTGTTAGGCAATCAAGGCTTAGAGGTAGGCCAGGACAGTTTGCCCAGCCTCTATTCTCTTGAAAGTTTTGTTTCAACTCAAACAGACCTCTGACCACCCTTCTGGCCTCTAGGGGGCGCATTTCTCAGTCTTAGTCTTTTTAGGGTGCAATTTCTTGAGCCTTGACCACACGTTCCTAGGAATTTTCTGGATGGGTGGGTGATAAACCAAATGCCACTGTGCTGTTGACTGAAACTCTTGGAAGATCTTTGCCCCAGAGCTGGAGCAGATGGACTTGACTTTGGGCTTGGAGACTGGAGCTTGCAGGGTTTTTCATCAGTTTTGCCCTTGGCTGTGTACAGGGAGATTGAGTTATTAGCCTCATGGTCCATTATCATCTTTGAGTAAGGCCTCTTCCTTCGTTTTGAATTAATGAATTTCTTCTTATCCCATTGTTCAGTTGTGTCCAGCTGCTTGAGACTCCATGGACTGCAGCACACCAGGCTTCCTTGTCCTTCACTATCTCCCAGAGCTTGCTCAAACTCATGTCCATTGAGTCAATGATGCCATCCAACCATCTCATCCTCTGTCACCCTCTTCTTCTGCCCTCAATCTTTCCCAGCCTCAGGGTCTTTCCCAATGAGTTGGCTCTTCACATCAGGTGGTCAAAGTTTTGGGCTTCAGCTTCAGCTTCAGTCCTTCAGTGAATATTCAGAGTTGATTTCCTTTAGGACTCCTTGATCTCCTTGCTGTCTAAGGTGCTTATCTCATAGTTCCCTCCTGTTCTATCCACTATAGGTAAGCACTCTAATGTGTTAATGCATATCTTTTTATTTGTATGTGTTCTTGCATGTGTTTTGTGTGAATATTTTTTTTTAACTCAGAAAATAATTTATTTTTCTTAAGTGTAAGGGGAAATGTAGAAGCATTAATACATTATCAGGACTTTAATCCAAATGTTGAATAAGCATATCATTCCAAATTCAGGGCCTCAGCAATGTGAAAATGAAAAATACTTTGAGGGATAAAAATATATTGTGAATAACACATGAATTTACATTTCCACTTAGGTGTACTATTCCAAAGTCCATTGATAGAAGTTTGGTACATTTGAACTAGTACAGAATTATTGAGAGTAACCACTGAAATACCTTTCAACTATAAGAAGTATGGGAAATTGCAAAATAATTTAACATAGAACTATCATATGATCATGCTGGTCTACAAAGTGAGCATACATATTTTGGTTGAAAAATGTTCCCCTAGTCTCCCAAAAATAAGCAGAGTCTTTGAGATCTTTTACACATTGATATTAGATAGTCATGTTCATTTTATTAATACCAGAGGCAACAGTACAATGCTAAAAATAAGCATCCACCTAAACTTGTATTATGAATGTACGGAAATGGTATCCTGTTATAAAATCTCATCTGCTTTCCTACTTTTTTCACTGAACACTTTTGATTTTAAGATCCACGTTGCTGAGTCTGCCTACAGTGCATCGGCCACGTGTTACTCATTCATGCCCCCGCTGGAGGACTCTCGGGCTGCCCCTCCCTTCTCCATCATGGGCACAGGAACAGAATTTCTGGGTCACAGGACTGAGATGGAGGTTTTAATCTGGAAACCTACAAGCACACAAGTGCCAAAACCCCTTCGCTGTGCCTGGAGGAGACGTTTTGGAAGTCTGAAGAGTCACGACGCCTCCCATCCTCCCTGCAGCACTAGGCTGAACTCCTAAAACTACAGCATTTGGGGTAGGAATGCCAGAGTTGAGGAGCAGCCATTCTCCCCTTCTCTGCTCTCAGAGACGACACCGCAGGGTCCAGTTGAGAGGCCCAGCATCACCAAAGAATTTGCTGGCAAGTCCTGAATGCTGAGTTGGCCCCGCCTGCACAGCTCTGGACATGGGGACAGCCAGCCCTCACCCTAAGGCTGGGAAGTGACTGGGGCCGGGTCTCCACAGGCAGAAGACTTGAGCAGGGACACTCTGGGGTCAGGTGACTCCCTCGCAACTGCCCCTGGCCCCAGACAATCCTTTGTGGGGGCAGCTTCACTAACTGTTGGACTGAAGTCAAGAGGCTCAGGATTCTCACACTAAAAAACACTCAGACTGACTTTGACACAAAGCTCTTCCAGCCATAAGATGGGGGTGAGGGGGCTCTTGCTATTTCCACTGCCCCACACTGCCAGCCTTCAGGGGGCGCTGTTCCTCCAGCATCAGAGATTCTGAGCAAGAACCAAGGGCAGCTCCCAAGTGACAGCTCAGCGGTGCCTCACATGGATGGTAAAGACCCTGCAGATAAAGGCTTGGGGAGAATGAAGGGAAACTGGATCAGGCAGAAACATGGCAGCTCCTTTGGGCGTGTACCTGGGCTCCCTCTTGCCTTGCTCCAATGGCACCACCTGCTCCTCCTTGCTGGAGGAGACCCTCCAAAATGCAGCCCAAGAGAGGCTGAGCCCTCCCGCCACACTGCCTGGCCCTGCACTTCTGTTTCCTGCCTCCTCACCTCCTAGCAGGAGAGCAGGGACCTTCAGGTAGGACCTGGTAGGACCTGAAGATGGCCTTCTCCAGAAAGACACAGCCACAACTTCTGTGAGTGACAGACACACAGTGAGCAGTGGAAGGACAGTGTTGGGGAGGACTTTTCTTTGCCCTCTGGACCTTTGTCCCATGGGCATGACTCTCAGTTAAGGAGAGCCTGGGGCAGGGCCAGTGAGCTTGGGGGTGGGAGTGTGGGGAGACGAGTAGAAGCCCATGGAGTGTAAGCACCTCTGGGGCAACCTAGGGCAAGGGTGGGTGACAGACTCGTAGGAAATAAGCACGGTCCCTGCCTGAAGAAAGGGCACTCACTATGAGGGTAACACCCATTCATGCCACAACTATTCTCTAAGCCTCTCTTATACGTCGGGCACTGGGTGAGTTGCAGCAAGAGCTATGTGGTTCCAATGGTCTGGAGCCGATATTGGAGAGTAGAGACAAATAGTATACTTATGCGTGTGTGCCTAGTTATGTCCGACTCTTTGCAACCCCATTGACTGTAGCCTGCCAGGCTTCTCTGTCTATGGGATTTCCCAGGCAAGAATACTGGAGTGGGTTGCCATTTCCTCCTCCAGGGGATCTTCCCCATCCAGGGACTGAACCTACGTCTCTTCCGTCTCCTGCATTGGCAGGCAGACTCTTTACCGCTGAGTCACCCGGGAAGCTCAAGGAAGCCACTATGTAGTCCTGAATAGCAATATGAACCATGAAGGAAATCGGGAAGGTGCTGAGACAGAGAATAACGGGGAGGAAGGAGACACACTGATCAGGAAAGGTGGCACACAGGCTGAAGCAGGGATTATGGAGGTCTCCCTCTGCCCAACATCCCCTTCCCTCTTTGCCTGCAGCCCTCTCCTTTCCCTCCTCTACTCTTGATCCACAAGGCTCTGGGAGAGGACATGTGACCCAGATCCAGCCAATCACGGCAGCACATCCCACACTGGCCACAGTGATTGGTTCATAGATGGGCACATGACCCCGATCAGGCAAAGGAAAGTCAGGCTGGAACTTTGACTGGACTATTTATTGAATAATAAGAAGCTGTCTCTTTTTTGTTTGAGGATATTAAAACAAGGATGTAAGCCTTGAACAGTCATGAGTGGCCACATGGAAAGAGTGTGCCTGGCAGCACAGCCAACCTCAAGGAAAGCAGAAATGAGAATTTCTCCAGAGAGAGAGAGAGATCTTTGGATCAAGCCCTAAGGCCATTTTTGGAATCTGCAGGAGGGAAGAGGAAAAGAAACATCAGTGTTCCCCGAAATTCTCTTCAGAATCGTCTCCATCAGTCTTCTCTCTGCCCTCACCTGTATATGGAGCCGAAGGCGGGTGTTGGGCAGCCATTCATGGTCCATTTGGAGCCCCTTTTGGCAGGTCCTGCAAGCACAAGTAGTTTCCTGAATTCTCTTCTTGTCTTCACCTTTGGACAGCAATCAAAACTCTGTGGGAGCAGAAAAGCCCCGTCTTTAACATCTTGTTATATGAGTATTGTTGGCTAATTCCTACAAATAAGGAAAAGGAAGCTCAGAGACGTTGAGTAACTTTCCAAGAATACAGAGCTAAAGTCAAGCCCCATTTTGTCTGGCTTCAAATCTTCCTCCCTGTTTCTACTGTCCCAACCTAAGGGGTGTTATGGCTGGGCAGGCAGATGGCCCCTAGCGTTGGGCTATAGGCAGCCTGAGCCGGGATTCAGGGCCATGACTCCAGCTCTGGCAGGCTGTGGGCAGAGTGGTCCCACATCCAGAGTGTCATTTATCTGGAAAGTGTGGCTCAGGGTCTAGGCTTACAGTAATGGATTGAGTGCCCACTGTGTGTTATTGTGCTTCATCCAGATACGAAACTGACGACCAGCCAGAGCTGATGATACCTGCGGCTGGATGCCTTCTTGTCCTCCTTTCCTGAGTCAGGACTGACCCGTGGGATGGGGTGAGGCTGAGGCTGGCCAGCAGCAAGCCCCAGCTGTTAGGAGCAGAGAAAGGCAATGTCAGAAGCCAGACCCAAACACCTTTCTCCCACATCCATCCCCTCCCAGACTGGGGCCAGCCTCCTCATGTCTCTCTGGAGTCCTCCCCTGCGCCTCTGTCTCCAGCCTCTCCCCTCACCACTATTCCTCAGAGCTGCCATTGTTTGCCTGATCTATTCATGTCTTGCTGCCAAACGAAGGTCCAAAAACATGTTTTGTAACAGCAACCCTTATCTACAGAGGATCTTTGAAATTTCTGGGCCTGGCATTTACAGTGGTTCAAAATGTGGCCTTCCTGAACTGTTTTTAGCTTTGTTTCTCCTTTCTTTCAGATGTGTATCCTGCATGTGTGTCAAACTGTGTGTCACACATTGGCTCAGGCAATTTCTTCCATCCCTGCCTCCCCTCTCCGTTGTTAGTAAGGCAGTTCATTCGTTCAGTCCATCCACCTTTTGTTCAACAGGTATTCCAGGCATCTTGCTCTGCACCCACCATTCCAGGCAGCTTTGCAGACCACATCTCTGACACCTCATCCCTGCTTCTTCTCCTGCTGCATTCAGCTGCAAACCCTTCAAGGGCAGGGGCTGTGTCTTGCCTGTTTTGCAGTCCCACAGTGTCCTGGCAGTGGTAGGGGTTAATAAATGTGTCCCACTTGAATGGGACAAACACAGGCTCTGGTGGGAAAGCACTAAAAACACTGGCTTGAGAGACTAGAGGTTAGTCTCAGCTCTGCCACTTACTAGTGTGGCTCATGGAGAATTACTGTCCTTCTCTGGGCCTTAGGATGCCCACCTGTAAAATGGGACTGCCATCCTGTCCTGGGCACCTTGCTGGACTGGAGCGGGTGGGAGATGGTGCAGGTGTGGGCTGTTACTATGATGGTCTCTCCCATAGGCAGGGTGTGTGTTGACAGTGGAGGGAGATGACTATGTTTCTTAGAGCCCTTTGGCCTTGAGAGCTGAGTTGAGCAAAGACAGCAGGAGGACACTCTCAGGATCCCCAGACGCCAGCCCAGGAGTTTCATTAGGGGAAATGGCCAGCAAACTGATACACGTGTCTTTCTGAGGCTGGATGTGATGCTCCCATGCTCCAGGGCATTCTGTCAGTATCCAGGGAGGTGGGGGTGGCCACGAGCTGTTCTCTGGCTCCAGGCTGCCTCCAGTAACTTTCAGGGGGGTGGTGTGTGTAAAGGAAAGTGGAGTTTGAGTTGGGACATTTTATCATCACAGGCTATCTGAGTGGAAAGGGACAGCTGAGCCCTCGGAGTCAGCAGCCTCACTGTCCAGGGAGGAAGCCAAGGCTCACTGGAAAAGGGACAGGCCGAGGTCACTTTTATAGTCCAGGGGTGGGTTTTGGAGATTGAAACCCAGCCCTGTTGCTTAACCCTGTAAGAGCTGGAGCAAATTATGACTCTAAGTCTCAGTTTCTGTAAATGTTGATGTGTGTGTGTTAGTTGCTCAGTTGTGTCCAACTCTTTGTGACCCCATGGACTGCAGCCCACCAGGCTCCTCTGTCCATGGGATTCTCCAGGCAAGGATACTAGAGTGGATGGCCATTCCCTTCTCCAGGAAATCTTTCCGACTCAGGGATAGAACCCAGGTCTCCTGCATTATAGGCAGATTCTTTACTGTCTCAGCCACCCGGGAAGCTCATAAATGTTAATGGGAGTTTTCAGTTCTAATATGGCANGATACTAGAGTGGATGGCCATTCCCTTCTCCAGGAAATCTTTCCGACTCAGGGATAGAACCCAGGTCTCCTGCATTATAGGCAGATTCTTTACTGTCTCAGCCACCCGGGAAGCTCATAAATGTTAATGGGAGTTTTCAGTTCTAATATGGCACACCAGTGAGGACTGGAGGGAATGGTGCGTACAAGGTGCCAGAGGCAGCTCAGCATGCCTCCAACCCCCTGGCCCAGGGTCATAGGCAGGCTCCCTCTTGTACATCCTGAGCTGCTCAAGGGAAATTCCACCCTGTTTCTCAGCTGACAAAGCTGTCAAAGGCTTTTGGAGCCAGGGCAGGAGAAGGCAAGTCTAAGACTATGCCAGTCAGGAGACTGATTCTGAGGAAGTGAGCAGCTTGGGGCCTGGGCCAGCCTTCCCACCGCTTCCTTTTCTTCATTTGCTCATTCACTCCTTAGAGGTGGATTGAGTGTCTACTCGGCAATGGATTCTGTCTGGCTGCTGCTCCATCAGGGAGGAAGAAAACCAACTGCTCCCCGTCTGAAACCCTCATGGTCCAGTGGGGAGAGAGACAAAACAAGGAGACACCACGAGAGTGGGAATTGCTGTGAGAGTCTGCATGGGATAGGGGACACGGAAGAAGTGGAGCTGCGGGAAGCTCGCACTTTCTTTATTCTCATTTTAATTGCAGAGCACGTTTGCATGGTTGAGATCAAGCTGTATCATTTCATAGCCCGCTATTTTCATTTGGCGTTAGTCATAAATGTTTTCTCCATGTGATTATTAAACTCTTTATAAATATTTTCAATGGCTGCAGCATATTTTCAGCAGAGCAACACCATAATTTAATTAGGCTTAGACATGTAGATTGGGGGATTTTTTTCCCCTAAGATACATAATACTTTTACAAACATCTTTGTACATAAACTGTTTCCCATGTTTCTTGTTATTTCCTCGGGGTAGGTTTAGAATTCCTGGACACAGTGCTTCAAATTTTAAAAATTCCTCAGTAATTCCTTGATATTTACTGCCAAGTGTCTTTCTGAACTGGTTTTTCTGGGGCCCCCTCGAGTGGCTGCTGTAGCACTGGCCGGACTTAAGTCTGTGTAGAGGTAGGAGGTTATAGTAGAAAGATACACTGGGGATGGGGATTTGAATATACAGACTTGGGATTCCAGTCCCAGACCCTAACTTCCTCATCCTGTACAGTTCTCCCGTGACGGGGCGATGACACTCTCCTTGAGTTGCTTTCTGAGGACAAGAGATGGTAGACCTGAAGTGCACAGCTCAGCTCGGCGTCTGACACACAGTAGGAGCACAGTAATAGTGACTACCACAGATGATCCAGCGCCCTCTGGAAGCAGAGGCTGCAGGGTGAGGCCTTGGCTCCAGCTTCCACCAGCCCAGGCACAAGTCCTCCTATCCTGGCCAAGCCAGAGGCCCCAGCAGCCCGGCAGGCAACGGAGCAGAAGGAAGGGGCCAGAGAAAGTGAACAAAAGGCTCTGGGGGCAAACAGAGGGAGAAAGTGACTTCCAGGCTGACTGAGGAGGGGAGTGGGAAGGAGAGAAGCGGGAAGCGGGTACAGGGCTAGGGGCCACAGGAAAAGGCAGGGCCAAGGGGATGAGAACCAAAGGGAAGTGCTGGTTCTATACTGGAAAGCAAGGTGCATCCAGGTACTAACCAGGAGCACCGAGGCTGTCCCAAGGCCAGGGGTGGGCTCTGACAGGCTGCCGACACCTGGTTCCATGACTAGCTCACTTGACCCTTTGCTGGCTCTGGCAGGCCCACCTGCTGAAATCTCTGGGGTCCTTCTATCTCTGACATCCTCCGGGCAGGCAACTCCCTGGAGAGATGAATGACTCCCCATCTGGCCCTCTAAGTCTAAATATCTACCAGACAATTTCTTTGCTGCAAACAGGAGACAGAACTGCTATGGGTCTCTTGCACCAAAGGGAAGACTTTTCTGGAGGATTAGTGGAAAGGGGAAGTGCAGAGCTCAGAGGAAAAGGGCTTGCTCAGAGAGAGTGACCACAGAGCTCAGTGGACAGGGAAGTCCTGAGGCGGGTTGGAGGAGAATTAGAAAATGGTGCCTGCTTTGGTGGGTGAAGTCCCATGTCATACTGCTTGGCTACAGAAGCAAGCTCTGGTTTTCAGCCCTGACTCATCCCCTCGGCTGGACCTTCCTGTGTGGCAGTTTGTATTCTGCACAAGCAGACCCTGAGGCAGAGTTTGGAGCACGTGATGTTTATTAGAGATTCACACCTGTTGAAAGGAAGGGGGAGAAAGCAGGACTGGGCAGAGGAAAGTCAACCTATGTTTCAGGCTCAGTCAAGCTCAGCAAACCCAGCACCAGCTCATCAGAGTTGTCCAAGCATCAGATCTCAATGGAGAGGCCTTTATCCTTTTGCCTCCAATAGTCATGCCAGGAAAGGTGTGACCTCAGGTAAGGCGGCCCCCTGCAACTGATAAGGAAGGAATTGACAGCTGGAGACTCTGTGCTGGGCACTCTCCCTGCAGCAGGGCAGCAGGTCCTTTGGGAGGGGACCTGGGCTTCACATCTTTCACGTCTTGAAGCAGTGAACCACCTACTCGATTGTACATGGTAGCCCTGTGGGAGAGAAACTTCAGAGGTCACAAACCTGTGCCTTCTCTAGATGCTTTGAAAAGTGTGGTTGAGGGGGGAAAAAAAAAGTGACAGATCATTGTCTTTGTACTAAGGGAGTCCCGTCAGGAGAGTCACATCCTCTGAGCACGATGGTTCCTGGTTTTCTTGCCTGGCAGTTTCGAAATGTCCGGGTTGTTGTATCTCACCACTTCCTCCCCTTCCCTGCACTAGCTCTTGGGCCTTGCCATATGCTTTCTGCTGGGAAAGGGTGTCAGATTATTGTTCCGTTTGTCTCCTTTTCAGCTTTCTGTGTGACTTGGTCACAAGTTCTTGACTTTCAGCACTGAGAAGGCAACCCTAGAAAGAGGCATGATCTTCATGGCTCTAAGATCTTCGGTGGTCCCTCAGTGCTCCTAGCTTGCAGTCCAGACCCTCAACCTGGTATGCAAGGCCTGCATGAGCTGCCCTGCCTCTTCCCAGCCTGGCACACAGCACCACTGAATGAATGGAAGTGTTTATTGTCATTAACAGCGATGATGATGATAATAATAATAAAAGAATTCATGTTTCTCTAGGCTCCTCCAAACCACAGCCATCCATCATTCAGGGCTCAGATCAGCAATGACCTGAAACTTTTCAGCTCATCTATTCATACAAAATCGTGACTCCTTAAAAATCTACTCTACCCATTTTTGGGAGACAAAGGCAAAGAGCATTGAGTTCAGAGCAAAACTTCAGGGAGTTCCCTGGCTGTCCAGTAGTTAAAACTTCGCCTTCCAGCACAGAGGGAGCAGATTCCATTACTAGTGGGGAAGCTAAGATCCCACATGCCTTGAGGCCAAAAAACCAGAACATAAAACACAAACAGTATTGTAACAAATTCAATAAAGACTTTAAAAATAAAAAGAGCAAAACTTTGGACTCACCACTGAAAGCAACCAGGGATCCTTGGAGAAACCTTGATTCTAGAGCTAAGGACAGGTAAGTAAGAAGTACTTAAAAACAAATAGCGTCATAAGGAAAGGAAACAGAAACTGCTCTAATCTGGGACAGTCTGAGCATCAACATAAATAACAGTAATAACAGATTATAACCTATTGAAATAGAAATTCCCGAGTCTTCATTAATATAAATGAATGAACAGATAAATCAGGAAAAGGGAACACTTCCGTTCAGTAGGATGCCAACTAATAAATATAGATGGAAGGGTGCAGTCAGAAAATCGTCAATGGATGTCAAAACAAGCAGGCGAAGCTGTGATGAACAGTTACATATATTTACATAGCCTAAAAAATTTCCCTGTAAGATACTTACTAAACATGAAAGGGAAAACTGGTGGACACCACCCAAATCAAGTGACCAAAGTTAGCATCACAAACAAGGGGACAAGTTGACCTCATGGGCCTCCTGATACGATGCACTGAGAAGAACACACACGTTCCTGTCATACAAAGTGTGTGATCTCAATGTGATCATGAGGGAAGAACCAGGTGCGAACCCGAATGGAGGGACATTCTACCAAATGAGCAGCCTGCCATTTTCCCTGGTATCAGTGCCATGAATGTCAAGGGAAGATAGAGGAACTGTCAGAGATGGAAGGAAACCAGGAGGGAAAAACAGACTTCAGGGACATTACAACTGATGGAATTAAAGGCGACTGAGGAGTGGGACTAGACAAGAACATTGTACAATGTTCAGTTTCTTGGTTTTGAAACTTGTGCTGTGGTTATGTAAGAGAATGTCCTTGTTCACAGGAAATACACACTGAAGAATTTAGGAGTAAAGGGTTCTATGTCTCTAGCTTACTCAGATAATATCTACTGCATTGCTAAGCATATGTAATTAGTTCGGTTCGGTTCAGTTCAGTTCAGTCGCTCAGTCGTGTCCAACTCTTTGTGACCCCATGAATTGCAGCGTGCCAGGCCTCCCTGTCCATTACCAATTCCTGGAGTTCACCCAAACGCATGTCCATTGAGTCAGTGATGCCATCCAGCCACCTCATCCTCTGTCATCCCCTTCTCCTGCCCCCAATCCCTCCCAGCATCAGAGTCTCTTTCAATGAGTCAGCTCTTCGCATGAGGTGGCCAAAGTATTGGAGCTTCAGCTTTAGCATCAGTCCTTCCAAAGATCACCCAGGGCTGGTCTCCTTTAGGATGGACTGATTGGATCTCCTTGCAGTCCAAGGGACTCTCAAGAGTCTTCTCCAACACCACAGTTCAAAAGCATCAGTTCTTCGGTGTTCAGCTTTCTTCACAGTCCAACTCTCACATCCATACATGACCACTGGGAAAACCATAGCCTTGACTAGACAGACCTTTGTTGGCAAAGTAATATCTCTGCTTTTTAATATGCTGTCTACATTGGTCATAACTTTCCTTCCAAGGAGTAAGTGTCTTTTAATTTCATGGCTGCAGTCACCATCTGCAGTGATTTTGGAGCCCCCCAAAGTAAAGTCTGACACTGTTTCCGTTGTTTCCCCATCTATTTCCCATGAAGTGTTGGGCCCAGATACCATCATCTTCGTTTTCTGAATGTTGAGCTTTAAGCCAACTTTTTCACTCTCCTCTTTCACTTTCTGCCATAAGGGTGGTGTCATCTGCATATCTGTGTAAGTACTGAGAGAGAGATAATAATGCATTCTGGCAAAAATGTAAATAATCTGCTGAATCTGGGGAAAGAGAATGAGAGTTCCTTGTACTCTTTGCTCTTTAAACTATATCAAAATAAAATGTAAAAATTAAAAAATATATATATGAGAACACGTATCTTTCAGAGATATCTGGAAAGGGGTGCTGCTGAGGACAGGGCCTGGGAAGAAACTAGAGAGCTGGGCACAGGCTTCCCAAGAACGTGGGGTCTCACCATCTGATGAGAGTCTATTGTCATGCCCTCCACACTGCTCAGCCCACCAACCACTCCTGGGCTTTGTTCTGCTGTCTGAAGTCCTGGGAGTACACCTTCTCCAGTCACTCCCTGGGAGGACAGCCCCTTAGCAGCAACACTGCCAGGTCTGAAATGCTGTCATCGAGGTGGGCTGACGTCATGGGCTTAAGTACTGGGTGAGGCGTGTGAGAAACATCTTGTATAAATTTTAGAGCAACCCTGCTAAGTATGTAGGCTCACCATCCCCTTGTTCCAGGCGAGGAACCTTGTCGGTGAGGTGAGGCTGGAGCCAGGATTCAAATCCTGCTCTTCCGTCTCCAAGCCCAGTGCTCTCCCCACCTCCCACCCCTCAGCTGGACGCGCCCAGTCGCCCCCTGCTTCCGCACCTTGGCGTATGCTGTCTCCTTCGCTGCATCCGTGCTCCCTTCCCCATTTCTCAACTTGCTGATTTTCGGGCCCAGACAAGACTGAAGTCAGGGTCTCCTGCCTTTGAATGCCAGGATCTCAGTAATAATTAAACACCAGCTGGGCCAAAATCAAGCTTTCCCTTACTGTGAGCAAAGATACTTTTTGGCCAAATGAAGACCAGCCCAACTGGGAAGAGGATTTTGAAAAACTGTTGATGCTCTGTTTTGAGACAGCTGCTGTTATGGAAAACACAAACCAAAACAGGCTAGAAAGGACCGGAGCAGGAAAGGGGGGTGGGAGGTGATTATACTCTGCCTTCTCTGTTATTGAAAAGAATCCGGTCAGTGGTTCTCTCCTGCTGGGCCTGTTTCCCTACCTGTAAAATGGAGCAGTAGGGGAATGAGAGGAGTTCCCTTCCAAGCGTGTGCGTCTGACTCACAGACGGGGACTAGAAACTGACAGATTCCCTGCCCCTACCCAGTCAGTAGGTCGAAGCTGAGATCTGGCCTTACGTTTTTTAACCAAGTCCCATAGGCCTTTCTTGCCATGTGTGCGGGCCCTTCCACCTCTGCATTCCTCCACCCTCTGACTGGTGAGCTGGCGATGGTGGGTCTCAGCCTTCACCGAAGGAGCCCTTCCCCCACATCTGCGGGGCTGGGTAGGGAGTCCTGGTGACCCTGCTGGCCTCCCGCTGGCCACTTAGCACTTCTGTGATGTCTTCTAAGCCTTCCGGCCAGCAACACCCGGCTTCTGAAGAATGATGATGACTGGAAACTTAGAGTCACACCCTGGTGGCTGCAAATTAGTAAATCTGAAAGCTCCGTGTCAACTCAGAAGAGCTGCAAGAGTGGAAAGAAGCTTTATTTTTTTGCAACTGCTTTTCTAGGGCAAACTGAAAAGTAGAATCTATAGCACATCCTAAGGGCCACAGGCCACATCCACTTACTCCTCTGCAAAGATCTGGGGCCAGGATGTTCCCAGGTGTCAGACAGGCCATTCGGGAGCCCCGCCTCCACCCCACAGGGCCCCTGGTCCCTGAACTTCCTCCCCAGCTGCTGACTTCCCCTCACTCCCCTCCCTCTTCACCGGGCTTCGGCCCCAGATTCTGCCCTGGCCCCTCACCTCCAGCCCTACTCTCTAGGAAGGAAAGACTCCACTTAGGGTGGGACTCTAGCTCAAGTGGTAGAGAATCTTCCTGCCATCCAGGAGACACAAGAAATGTGGGTTCAATCCCTGGGTCAGGAAAATCCCCTGGAGCAGGAACTGGCAACCCACTCCAGTATTCTTGCCTGGAAAATGCCATGGACAGAGGAGCCTGGCGGGCTACAGTCCATTGGGTTGCAGAGTTGGACACTACTGAGCATGCACGCACTGACAAGTTAGCTGAACTCTCTGAACCTCTTCCAGCTTCCTTATCTGCTGGATGACATGAGATCTCAGGCGTGTGTGCTTAGGACGCCGCTCTGTGTGCTGAGACCCCAGCAAGCCTTGGCTGTCATTCTGGAAACTCCTTGCTGACTGGTCACACCAGCAAACTCCTTCCGGCTACTCAGGCCCCAGCTCCCCTCCTGCGGGGGGACTCCCCTCTCTCCTACACCCACCGCTGTCCTGCAGTCGGCACACTTCCTTACCTGGGCTGCCTCCCCCATCAGACAGGCAGGAGCTCTGCCTTGTCTGCTTCCACGTCCCGAGATAGGAAGGCTCAGGAAATGCCAGTGGGTACTCTGCAGCCAGCTTGTTCCATTCCGGGGCTGGGTAGCTGCGGTTGAGTGCGGGGGCCCCAGCTTGGTGGACATGTGCCTCTGGCCAACTGGAGGAGCCTGACGCATTTCCCCCAGGAACAGCGGGCCATGGTGCTTGGGTACAGGAACAGTCCAATGCAACCATGGGGTGAGCAGGCACCCCACAGCCATGCCATCATCATGGCGGTGCACTCTGCTTCCCCAGGAAGGAAAGGTACGTGTGTCACCTGGCCTGCCAGCACAATGGCAGATGTTATCAAGACAACAGTGAGAGAAGCGAATGTGAAAGTGTTAGTCGCTCAGGCATGTCTGGCTCTGCGGCCCCGTGGGCTGTACACCATCAAGCTCTTCTGTCCATGGGATTCTCCAGACAAGAATACTGGAGCAGGTAGCCATTTCCTTCTCCAGAGGATCTTCCTGACCCAGAGTTAGAATCCAGGTCTCCTGAACTGCAGGCAGAGAGGGGCAAGACAAATGCCCCCTGGACCACTGGTGACGCTATTTCTGAATAAAATTCATGGTAAGGGCATTCTGAATGCCTAATGTCACCAAGGAGCTTTGAGATGCTCCTTTCTACAACACCTTCCCTTTTCTAGAAGGCTCCAACCTATTGCTCAAGATTCTTCCTGTTTGAGATGAGGTTGAAGGGTAGGCTGGGGTCAGATCATGCAGTATCTACAGGCCATGCAAGGCCAATGACTGTTGTTCAAAGAGCATTGAGAAATCATAGCTAAGGTGACCATGGAAAGTACATGATCTAATTTGGTCTGAAACTGTCATCCTGATGTGCGGAGAACAGGCAGGAGTGAGCAGGGTTTCCCACAAGGATGTACATCTTGAAACCCTTTATAATGCTATCTCCGGATTTCTTTTTTTTTTTTTTTTTAATTTTAATTTTAATTTTTTTTTTCATCTCAGGTGTACATGAGTTCCCAATCTTGAACCCCCCCCCCCTTAACCTCCCACTCCACATCAACTCTCTGGATCATCCCCGTGCACCATTCCCAAGCATCCTGTATCCTGAACCGAATATAGACCAACGATTCGTTTCCCACACGACAGCACACATGTTTCAGTGCCATTCTCCCAAACCTTCCCCCCCTCTCCCTCTCCCTCAAAGTCCAAAAGTCCATTCCATGCATCTGTGTCTCTTTTGCTGTCTCGTATACAGGGTTATCATCACCATGTTTCTAGATTCCATATATATGAGTTAGTGAAGTCTGATGGGACAATGAGGCATGGATTCAGGGCTTGGAGCCTCGGCTCATGCATGGCCCTGTCTCCTACCACCTCCCCTGATGGGCTCTCAGCTTTCCCCTCCCCACTCCTGCCTAGCCACCACTGCCTCCCTCTGCCCCCAGCAGGGCCCGGGCATAGGTGTGGGGAGGCTCAGTGTTGCCTGGCAGCATTTCAGGATGGGGCATGGCTGTCCCTGCACTGAGCTGACAGCACCGTGGCACATTCAGCAGGTGATTCAGGTCTCCTGCCCACTCCTGACCCATGTACCTAGGGCATCCTGCTATGAGCTTGCAGTAGTCTTAGGGATCACCCTCTACCATGAGAAAGGGAGATGCCTGGCTTGACTTCCCTGCCCCCAGCCAGAGAATGCAGTCTGGTGACTAGCAGGAGGGGAAACCCAGCAGCTGGTGGATTTCCTCTAAAAGTGAGTCAAGAGACGGAGGGAGCTTGTCCCTCAAGTGTTCCTATGCCCAAGGGGGTACAACGTTAAATAGCAAATGAATCAAGTTGACAGAACATGGGAAAAGGGAGAGACTATATTTTAGAAACTTTAATGGCAATTTTTCCCTTGCCTTGTTAATAAGAGGCCCCACACTTTCATTTTGCGTTGATGATGCAAATGACATAGCTGATCCTGGCAGAGATCCATCAGTGAGATCAAGCACGGAAAAGACATGCAGACCCTGCAGGCAGTCATACTCCTTTGATGCTGGCTCGTATTATTGTTTTTGTTGTTTATTTGGCTCAAGAGGATGGATGAACTGGCTTCAGGAGCCAAATCCCTCCAAGNCTGATCCTGGCAGAGATCCATCAGTGAGATCAAGCACGGAAAAGACATGCAGACCCTGCAGGCAGTCATACTCCTTTGATGCTGGCTCGTATTATTGTTTTTGTTGTTTATTTGGCTCAAGAGGATGGATGAACTGGCTTCAGGAGCCAAATCCCTCCAAGGGGCTGGCTGTGGCAATGTTGTAATAACTGATTTTGCACTTTGTTCTCAATCCATGGACCTACTACTTCTTGAGTTTGAATTCCTCAAGGAGATGTATTCAAATGTCATGCAAAATAGGATGGGGCTCAGCCTTCATGGCGGGACTCCCTCCTTAAATAGGAGCAAAGTCTGGCTCCAAGCACAGCTGCCTGGACCTCAAGGCGAATGGGTGTTTTGATGCAACTGTGATTATGATTTTCAGGACTGGCTTCCCTTCCCCAGGGAAACTGGTGATGAAGGGAGGCCTGAGAGCAGTTCCTTTTCTTCTCAGTGGCACTCAGATGTCTCTCTTCTTCTCCTCTGTCTCCATAATGTCCCACCAGCCCATGCCTTCCTCCTGGCCTGCCCACCTAGGGCTCAGCCCTCTCTCAGAGTTATTATAACACCCTCTTCTGGTCTCACTCTCTCCCAACCACTTCCCATCTGGAGAGATCTTTCTAGAACCCATAAGTGGGTCCTCCAGGGCAGAGACCAAGTCTGTGTCCTCTTTGAGCCCCAGTCCCAGCAGGGCCTGGCAGGAATTGGTACCCAGCAGTGTCTGTGGACCCGGTGGACAGAGGGCTGTGATGGTCACGGTGGTTGGCTCTCAACATCCCCATCACCCCAATCAAGACATCCCCTTCCTGAGGCTGGTGATGGCCATACCTGAGCACGTGATTCTGTCTCATTCTGGCCAATGAGACATGAAGAGAGGTCTCCTCGGAGCCTGGGTAGGGAGGACTTTGAAGAAAAGGAGACAAAAGGAGAGGAATCCCTTTTCTTCCTCTGTGGCTGGGTGTGCAGTCGTAGACCAGAGCCATTGGAACTGGAGAAGGGAGACAGTTCAGTTCAGTTGCTCAGTCGTGTCCAGCTCTTTGAGACACAGTAAGTTAAGGGAGGCAGTGAATGAGAAGAGTCACAGAGAGACTGAGCTGGGGCCCTCGTGAATTTCACCCAGGCCATGCTGCCGCCAGACTCCTTGTACGGATGATAACACGTGTTGTCCACATCAACCCCCCTGGTTTTGTGTTCTTTGGGGCCAAAGCATCCTTAGGCGGTGCAAATGACAAAGGGAAATTGGACGATGATCACGCGCCAGAGCTGGACTCTCATCCGATAGAGCCATCAGCCCTAGCAGCCTCCCTGGACTCACCTTTTCCGGCTTTGGATCAGAGTGAGAGGTTCTGGAGGCAGAACTGGAGAAAGGAAGGATGAAACTCACTGTTGAGAGAGGTTGTTCGTGACAGACAAGAGGGGAAATTAAGGATGGGCTTTGGCATAAGAAAACCTGAGTCTGAAGCCCAGCACTCCACTTACCGACTGTGAGGTGTTGAATGAATCAGATAAACGCTTTCTTTTCTCTTTTTTGATTTTTTGGCCATACCTCATTGATTTTAGTTTCCTGACCAGGGATCAAACCCATGCCTCCTGCATTGGAAGGGGCAGGCTGAATCACTGGACCACCAGGCAAGTTCCAAGTCACATAAATTCTCTAACCTTTGGTTTGCTCCTCCGTGAGGTGAGGATGATGATAAGAGGGGACTAAATGAGGTAGTCGGCGTAAAAGGCTTAACGACGCCCCCAGTACTAAGCAAGTGTAAACCAAAGCAGAGTTGGCTATTGGCCACCGAGGTGGCCAAGCCTCAGTGGGGGGTTGAGGAGGGAGGAGGAAGCCCTCTCTACAGCAGAGCGCTTTAGAGTCTCTTTAGAATCCTCCTGTTACTTCCTTCCCTAGTGCTTCAGCCCACACGCTGCATGGCCATCCACCTGGGGCTGCCCCAGGGCAGCTGGGAAAGGAAGGCCTCCTGTGTGCCAGCTTTGTGGCAGGCCTTGAGGGATGGGAGGATCTGTGCAGGGAAGGAAGATGAAGGAAGGCAGGTCAGGAGGGAGGCTGGGAAGCAGAGAGAGGCAACGATGTGGAGGCAGGAGCAGACATGGGACCTGGGGGGGAAAGGAAGAGGGCTATTTTGAGCAGGAATTTATGAGGGGTGATGGGAAGAGCCCCTGGAGAGGCAGGGGAGAGAGCCTGACTGGAAGTTTCCTGCTAATAAGAGGGTGTGTGTGTGCTCAGTGGCTAAGTCGTGTCTGACTCTTTGTGACCCCAGGGACAATAGCCCACCAGGTTCCTCTGCCCATTCGTTTTTTCAGACAAGGGTAATGGAGCAGGTTGCCGTTTCCTCCTCCAGGGGAATAAGAGGGTAAGAGCCTGAGGGTTTCTTGTCTGTCTCCAGAACCAGAAGCATCACTCCATTTGGTAGATGGAAAACCTGAGGCCAGGGAGGCTGAGTCGGAGCTATCAGAGGTGGTGATGTCATTGAGATGAGATTCAGCCTCAGCCTTTGGCCTTTGGCATTCAAGGTGATATTGACGTTAGCTGTCTTCAGCTACAAGCAACAGAAAATCCAACTGGGGTGCTTTCAATGCTGGAGATGTTTATCAACTAGATCCTAAGGATTCTGGGCTTCCCTTGTGGCTCAGCTGGTAAAGAATCTGCCTGTAATGCGGGATATCTGGGTTCAACCCCTGGGTTAGAAAGATCCTCTGCAGGAGAGCTTGGCAACCTACTCCAGTATTTTTGCCTGGAGAATCCCCATGGACAGAGGAGCCTGGTGGCTATGGTCCACGGCTGGGACACGACTGAGTGACTAACACACACACAAGGATTCTGGAGGTAGGGGGCTACCACCATAGCCTCACTGCTCTGCAGCTCTCCCCAACGAGTTCTCTCTTGGGTGGTTATTTCAGAGGTGTGGGTGTGCCCCATCTCTAACCCCAGGCTCACATAGCTGGCACTTGGGAGCTTAGCTCTCTCCTGTGGCAGCTCTCATCTGTCTGATCACCACAGTCAGGGGTAAGGGAGGCATTGCTGAGGGTGGTGATTTGTGGATGATCCTGATTCACCCCTTCTTGCCAACCCACCCTGGGCTCCAGCCCCCTCTGCTGGCATCTTCTGCTGAATGGACAGGCCCTTCCTTCCCAGGTGTCTGGGGCTCCAGTCCAAGGCTCTTCCCAAGGTAATACCAGACACACAGAGAGAGCCCCAGCACCTGCCCCACAAAAAACAGAAATTCCAGTAATTCCCTAGACTTTTCCAAAGATTAGGGGTGGCTGACAGGGAAACCAAGGCTTGGAGAGCTGGAGAGTGGATTAAAGTCCTTCTGAAGGGTAGGGCCCAGACAGAACAAAAACAGGGGCCTCCATCTGGATTTTTCAAACTCCCCCATTTATGCCTCTGTAATCCTGTCTCTCTTGGTCCAACAACATTCTTCCAGCCTGAAGACCCCATCTTCAGAGGGGACCTGCTGCCCCAGAGAGGGTCTAATCTGGAGACCTGGAGAAGAGGCAGGCTCCATGAGGCTGTTCTCCATTAGCCTGCTACTTGCTCCCCCCACCTCCACGTTCTCACCTTCCTCCCTCCCACTCCCAGCCCACAGCTATGTCTGCCTCGAGACTGTGACCTCCTCGAGGGCAGGACGCGGACTGGGGCATCCTGCATGCAGGGTTTGATGATGTTCTGGGTTGGGTGAGCCCCTCCCTTCCTGAAGTGGTTTGCCGGTGACGGGTGGAGAGTCTGGGCTCTCTGGACCTGGGCCGGGGTGGGGCTGGCGGGGTGGGTGACAGCACCTGAGTTCCTGCCCTCTTCCTTGCCCACAACTGCAGTGGGCCTCAGTCTCTCTGGGCTTGTGGCTCAGAGAACATTCCCCGCTAGAACATCGGAAAGGGGCAAGTGGAGGCGCGAAGCAGGGTGGCAGGTGGCAGGCGGGGCGGCTCCACTTCCTGTGGGGCACTGGCCCTGGAGCCTGCCCCGGGGAGGTTGCACAAACCTTCCTGCAGAGGCCCTGGGGACCGCCTCTCCCGCTGGCCACTGCCTCTGCTGACCCGGGGCTGCCCTCCTTGCTCTCAGTCCTGCAGCCTGGACTGAGTCCTCCATCTCCTCGGGGCTGGACCGTGGGGCCCTTCCTCCCTTCACTGGGCACCAGCCCTTCCTCATTTTGCCGCTGATTCTAGCCCCAAACAAAACAGGTTGAGCCCTTTTCTCCCCTCTGGCCGTCTCTGGCTTACGGCTGCCTTCGGAGGCGCTGCAGAGGGCGCCGCCGGCCGGGGAGGGGGGCCCCTGGGCCAGCCCTGCCGGGACTGGGACGGTGCGCCTGGCTCCTGGCCCTCGTTCAGCCCTGACCGTGGCAGGAGAGCAAGCTTTGCCGTGGCAGTTGCCTGAGGATGATGCCTCAGCTTCAGTTCAAAGATGCCTTTTGGGTGAGTGAAGACGGCTGTGGGTTTGAGCAAGTGGAGTGTGCCTGGGGAGGCCAGCTCAGCTGACATTTCCTCAGGGCAGTGGGTTGGGGATGTGGCTCCCAGAGNCCACCCTGGGCTCCAGCCCCCTCTGCTGGCATCTTCTGCTGAATGGACAGGCCCTTCCTTCCCAGGTGTCTGGGGCTCCAGTCCAAGGCTCTTCCCAAGGTAATACCAGACACACAGAGAGAGCCCCAGCACCTGCCCCACAAAAAACAGAAATTCCAGTAATTCCCTAGACTTTTCCAAAGATTAGGGGTGGCTGACAGGGAAACCAAGGCTTGGAGAGCTGGAGAGTGGATTAAAGTCCTTCTGAAGGGTAGGGCCCAGACAGAACAAAAACAGGGGCCTCCATCTGGATTTTTCAAACTCCCCCATTTATGCCTCTGTAATCCTGTCTCTCTTGGTCCAACAACATTCTTCCAGCCTGAAGACCCCATCTTCAGAGGGGACCTGCTGCCCCAGAGAGGGTCTAATCTGGAGACCTGGAGAAGAGGCAGGCTCCATGAGGCTGTTCTCCATTAGCCTGCTACTTGCTCCCCCCACCTCCACGTTCTCACCTTCCTCCCTCCCACTCCCAGCCCACAGCTATGTCTGCCTCGAGACTGTGACCTCCTCGAGGGCAGGACGCGGACTGGGGCATCCTGCATGCAGGGTTTGATGATGTTCTGGGTTGGGTGAGCCCCTCCCTTCCTGAAGTGGTTTGCCGGTGACGGGTGGAGAGTCTGGGCTCTCTGGACCTGGGCCGGGGTGGGGCTGGCGGGGTGGGTGACAGCACCTGAGTTCCTGCCCTCTTCCTTGCCCACAACTGCAGTGGGCCTCAGTCTCTCTGGGCTTGTGGCTCAGAGAACATTCCCCGCTAGAACATCGGAAAGGGGCAAGTGGAGGCGCGAAGCAGGGTGGCAGGTGGCAGGCGGGGCGGCTCCACTTCCTGTGGGGCACTGGCCCTGGAGCCTGCCCCGGGGAGGTTGCACAAACCTTCCTGCAGAGGCCCTGGGGACCGCCTCTCCCGCTGGCCACTGCCTCTGCTGACCCGGGGCTGCCCTCCTTGCTCTCAGTCCTGCAGCCTGGACTGAGTCCTCCATCTCCTCGGGGCTGGACCGTGGGGCCCTTCCTCCCTTCACTGAGCACCAGCCCTTCCTCATTTTGCCGCTGATTCTAGCCCCAAACAAAACAGGTTGAGCCCTTTTCTCCCCTCTGGCCGTCTCTGGCTTACGGCTGCCTTCGGAGGCGCTGCAGAGGGCGCCGCCGGCCGGGGAGGGGGGCCCCTGGGCCAGCCCTGCCGGGACTGGGACGGTGCGCCTGGCTCCTGGCCCTCGTTCAGCCCTGACCGTGGCAGGAGAGCAAGCTTTGCCGTGGCAGTTGCCTGAGGATGATGCCTCAGCTTCAGTTCAAAGATGCCTTTTGGGTGAGTGAAGACGGCTGTGGGTTTGAGCAAGTGGAGTGTGCCTGGGGAGGCCAGCTCAGCTGACATTTCCTCCGGGCAGTGGGTTGGGGATGTGGCTCCCAGAGTGGGGGGTGGGGAGGCAAGTTTTCATAAAAATGATGGCTGATTTTTGATCCTTTATCCTTGTGGGGTGAGGGATGTGACCTGGGCTGTTTCTGAGTTGGAAGTGGGACAATGGGGGTCCTCGGTCTGGGGTACTGATTCCTCTGCAAACTTCAGCAAGCAAGGGATGGATATTCTCTGGGATCCCAGGGTAGATCTTTCCTCTGGGAGACCCCCTCTCCACAGCAGGAACCTTTTAGGAGCATCTGATATATGGCTGGGAACTTGATGAGGACTTGTGAGGTAAAGGAGGAAGGGTCACAGGTCTGGGGACCAGATCAACTTGAATTTGGATTTTGGCTCTGCTATTTAGAGGCTGGACAAGTCATTTTACCTCTCTGAACTTCGTTTCTGGCCACCGCCCCGCCCCCCCCCCTATATATGTGGTAGAGATAATTAACAAACATACTAAGTGAATGGGAGAGCTAAACAAGGGGATGTAATGTAACGAAATCCCTGCATCTCGCTGGAGCACCAAATGGGAATCTCTTGCCCTTACCCCACCCCTTTTTCACCCCCTTCCTTGCAGACCTTAGGGGTCCTTCAGGGAGGCTACAGGGCTGGGCAATTCCTTGTTCGCTTTCTTAAATTCAGCGCATGTGTAAATCAAGTCTTTTCCTTGTGAAATTCCAGCGCCCAACTGCCTTGTGGGGGTGAAATTGCTGGGCCCAGGCCACACAGCCTGCAAGCCCCATTTGGACCCCACCACCTTTTCTTCCTGCTGTCTCTCAGCCTGCCCCTCTGCTTCTCAAGCGCTGACTGTTCCCAGTGGCTCCCAGGGAAAAGCTGAGACCTCTCTGGTTAGAGCTGAGGAACGTGGCTGTCCCGAGGGCATCCCCTCCAGCCGCGCAGAGGACACTGGCTCTTTGCTCAGTCGGCCTGGACTCAGCCAACAGTCTGGCCTCCCCGGGCCCTTTCCTGGGGCCTCCAGCCAGGAAGACGAGAGCTAACGAGCCAGGTCTTCCTTCCCTTCCGGGCCACGCTCTCCTTGGGGCCCGTGGC
This sequence comes from Neotragus moschatus, assembly GCA_006410615.1. NCBI lineage: Eukaryota > Metazoa > Chordata > Mammalia > Artiodactyla > Bovidae > Neotragus > Neotragus moschatus. The sequence goes on from SJYA01002789.1 coordinate 2,263,943, forward strand.
CAGAGTCTGAGTGGCCCGCTTCCCGCCTGCTCTAACTGCACAGTAGGCAGAGGGCTGTCTCTCTGGGCCTCCATCTCCCCATCTCTACAGAGAGGGGCTGGGACCAGCCCAGAGAAGCCAAAGGAAGCAGATCTGCCTTGGCCCCTTCCAAGCACCAGGCTGGCAGCTGGGACCCACTCGAGGGGTGGGGGGCTGCCGACAGCAGGGATGCACAGACTGGACAGTGAGTCGCTACATCATTGTTCCAACTAGAAGTGCAAAAGGGGAAAGGTTAGGGCTTCCCTGGTGGCTCAGATGGTAATGAATCTGCCTGTAGTGCAGGAGACCTGGGTTTGACCCTTGGGTTGGGAAGATCCCCTGGAGAAGGAATTGCCAACCTACTCCAGTGTTCTTGCCTGGAGAATCCCATGGACATTGGAGCCTGGTGGGCTACAGCCCATAGGGTCACAAAAGAGTCAGACATGACTGGGAGACTCACACTTTCACTTGAACCTCCAGGTGTTTAGCAGCCCATGGCGGGCCACGCACACCCTGGCTGCATTTGAGTTCCAGGACGTCTGGTCCAGCCCAGAGCCTTTGGTTCCACCCTCCCTAGGACAGAGCTGGCCGGAGGAGCAGCCCCAAGGCAGGATCTGGGCAAGAAGGGGGGAGGTGGTACAGGAGGGAGCAGGGTGTGGTGGCAGCATTCTACCTGCTGCGGCTTCCTGTGCTGCGTCCCGCCACACTGTGCTCGCCCCACCTCTGAGTCGCCCGCAAGTTCTCCTCTCCTCTGCTGCTGGCTCCGGGGGCCTCGGGTAGAGGTGCCACTTCCCTAGGGAGGGCCAAAGCAGGGAAGGAAAGGCCGATGCCCCCGGGCTCTGAATCCTAACACGTGTCCCAGCCTGGCCCAGCCCACAAGGACAACTAACCCCGGCACTAAAGATGTGTCAGGCGCTGTCCTCAGGACTATACATCTGTTGATTCGTTTAAACCCAGGAAGTGGACGCTATTGTGACACCTATTGTTCACAAGAAGAGGCCAAGGCACAGAGAGCCTCAGTCACTTGCCCAAAGTCACACAGCCAGGTGAAAACTGGACAGCTTGGCCCCGGTGTCTGCTCTCACTCAGGTGCTTCATCACCTCTTTAGCCATAGCGCCCATCACTGGATCTTTGGGTCACGTTGGTGAAGGAGGGGAGAACTCAGTCCTTCCTACCTCCCAGGGAAATCAGATCAGATGGGCTCCACAGAGGTCTTCTGAACCCCAATTTATGAGCAACTGAACTGAACTGAAAATGGAAAAGACACAGTGATCCAACCGCTGTGCGGGTGTTAGGGACAGGGTTCAGCCTGCCCTTCCCCCTGGAGTTCCCCCACCCCATGCCCAGGCAATGCCATTAAACACAGCTTGGGAACACACTGCCTGCAAATGGCTGGTCTGTAGTGGAAGGAAGCCCCTGAGCTAGAAGGATCGTGTCTAATACTGCGGCACTCCCATTAATTGGCAGCCTCAACCATCCAAAACACAGGTGAGAGCCAGCCTTGTTCACAGCAGCACTTGATTGTGAGCAGGGAAACAAAAATGGTTTCTGAGGTTCTAAGAGTTTGCATTAAAGCTTGCATACTCTACTCATTTGAAATGCCCTATAGCTTTTCGTTAGGGCCCATGAATTCTGATTTTATCCACAGTTTTAACAAGCTTATTGGTTTTGTTGACCTATAGATATAGCAAATGGTAGGTAACTACATGGAATCCGATTGATTAAATATTGGTGGCCCTGACCTGTTAGACCTGTTAGGGACAACAGAGGATGAGATGATTGGATGGCATCACTGACTAGATGGACATGAGTTTGAGTAAGCTCTGGGAGTTGGTGATGGACAGGGAAACCTGGCGTGCTGCAGCCCATGCGATTGCAAGGAGTTGGATATGATTGAGNGGGGCTCTTCCTTTGCTGCCAGGCATTTGTCACCAGCCAAGACTTACAGGCAGCTCTTCCCAGCCACCTTCCCGGCCTCCACTTGGTTCCCAAGAGACGTATGGGTGTCAGCCCCCAACTGCTCCCTTCCAGGCCTCACACGCCCTCGGACTCCCCTAGGGCAACTCCAGCCCACCCCTGACTTCAGACATCTCCAGGTAAGATGCAGTTATGGTTGCCATGGTTTCCAAAAGCCAACAGACACACAGCAGCCTCCAGGCTGAAAGGACAGTTGAAGGTCACCTCCTTTCCCCAAACCTATAACACAGTTAGGGGGCCCCAGAAAGGACAAGGGCTTCACCAAGACTACCCAGCTTCTTCCTGGCAGATCAGACTTGTGACCAAATCCCAGGCCTCTCCCTCTAACGTGAGAGGCTTAGCTGTCCTCTGAGATACTTTATATTCTGGAATTTCATGTAAGGGAACATTTGAAAAAGCTTCTGCAGTCTTTTAAATGGACCTTTTGGTGGGGGAGGATGTATAACTCAGTAGGATGATAACTCAGTGTTTTCCAGCCTTGAGCAGCTGGGTTCTGTCTGGTGAGAGCCGGCCAGAAGGGGCTGGTGAGAGCTGGGGGAGGCCGGGGCAAGGCATGGGGGGCTACTCTTGCTGAACAGCTACTGAGTTCAGGGCTTTGCAGAGAGGTGAGGGGATGAGCTAAGATCTGACTTGGGAGAGCTCAAAACCTGGCTGTTTCCCACCGACTTCTGAGCAGGTAGCTAACCTCTCTGGGTTCCACTTCTGTCATCTGTAAAATGGGGGTGATAATCCTCAGCCCTGTTGCCAGTTCAGGGCAACCTCTGACCTTGTGTTTCCTCATCTCATCTGTGTACATTGTTTCACTGGCTTCTTAGATCAACTGTAGGTGGAGGGAACCATTAGGCCTCTTGTTACAGGGAGGGAAGTAGAAGCTGAGAGTGCCCAGGACCACAGGGTGGGGTGTGAACTCATAAATGGTCTGCTAAACTCTGTCCAGTCTCTCAGGCCAGGCCTGGGCCCCCTCCCTAAACTTGGCAGCCAGTCTGCCCCCAGGAGGCTGTGCCCATGTCGGGTGGGCTGTCTGGGGCCAGGATAGGTTGTCCTCCCCAGGCACTTCCTCGATGAGGAAACCTGGTCTTGAGAAGGGAAGTGGCTTGCTTGGGGCTCTGGTCTCTGTGGCCCAGCCAATGCAGCCACCAAGAATGGCATGGGTGTGACGAGGAGGAAGTGGCAGTGGGTACAAAGGCTCCCTCTGTACTTGTGCAGTGGGGGCATGGCAGGGCTGGGGCTGGCTTGCCAGCCTGGGCTGTGGCTCACATCCAGGGCCATCCAGCCAAGCGAGCAGGTGGACCATCCCTGAGCATAGACCAGAGTCCCATGCATGCCTCCCTCAGGTAGAGGCAGGAATACGCTGCTTCTGGCTGGAGCAGCCTGGAACACCTTCTCCTGTAGCCCTGATCTGACCAGTGTGGGGCAAGGGAGGCCAAGAATGGCCACACAGAGTGGACGGCAAGGCCTGGGGTCCCACATCCGGCTTGGGGGAGGTCTCCCCAGGAGGGGGCTGCATCTGCCTGCCACCTGGCACCCCGCCCTGAGGTGGATCACCCTAGGTGCCACATGGCGAGGGTGGGGCCTCTGGCTGTTTGCTGGCTCTCCGCTCACATCTGCAGAGCCAGCCGGCCCTTCTCCAGCGGAGCATTCCTCTGACCCAGCCTGGGCACGGAGCTGGCCTCTAAGAATCCATGGTAACTGAATGACAGGCGGAAACCCGGCTTTGGTTTGTGGCAGAGGGAGTCTGAGTAATCATCTTCAAAAGTAGGGGTTTTTTCATGTTTTAAAATGTAACAGAGTTGCTGGACTGTCAGTGTCTGAACTGGACTGAACGTCTGATGTAGGTTTGGGGACAAACTGCGTCTGTGCTTGGTCACTCGAGTTGTGTCCAGCTCTTTGAGACATTGTGGATTGTCAGCCCGCCAGTCTCCTCTGTCCATGGGATTCTCCAGGCAAGAACACTGGAGGGGGTAGCCACGCCCTCCTCCAGGGAATCTTCCCCACCCAGTGGTCGAACCTGCGTCTCTCATGTCTCCTGCAGTGGCAGGTGGCTTCTTTACCACTAGTGTCACCTGGGAAGCCTGGGGACAAGCTGACCTGCGTTCATACCCTAGATTCTGATCTTCACCAGCTGAGGGAACTTGGGCAGTCACTTACCCTCTTCTCCTCATCATCACCGCCCTTAACTCCCTGGGTGGGTGGTGTTTTTCAATAAGAAGACAGCTGTGATATTCTTGGTATCGTGTGTGGCTGGTGGACTCAATAAACAGCTATTTCACCGAGGGCAAGGCCAGAGGCAGGTCTCAGATGACTGAGGCAGCGGCAGGACACAAGGATGCAGGAGGCCCTGCCTTCTCATAGCTTCCATGCTGTGGAAATATCCATCTGAGCCTGTAAACAAGGGGTTGAAAGGGAACCCAGGATACCTACAGGCTGTGGCTAGTTAGGTGCTGGGAGGAAAGGCCAGGGTGAGCCTGCAGGACTGATCCATTAACTGATTGAATGATTAGCTAGTTCGCTTCCTGCAGAGAAGGCGATGGCACCCCACTCCAGTACTCTTGCCTGGAGAATCCCATGCACGGAGAAGCCTGGTGGGCTGCAGTCCATGGGGTCACTAAGAGTCGGATACAATTCAGCAGCTTCATTTTCACTTTTCACTTTCATGCATTGGAGAAGGAAATGGCAACCCACTCCAGTGTTCTTGCCTGGAGAATCCCAGGGACGGGGGAACCTCGTGGTTGCAGTCTATGGGGTCGCACAGAGTCGGACGCGACTGGTGTGACTCAGCAGCGCAGCAGCAGTTCATTTCCTCAGCAGCTTCCTGAGCCCCACTCTGCCCTGCTCTGAGCCCTGAATCAGAAGCCCCCGAGGCAGCTGAGGTGGGGTGGCGGAGGGGGTGCAGGCTAGCCGGGAACAGCCCCCAGGGAGTCCAGCACTTCCTTGGAACAACCTACTCACTGGTGATGGTGGCTCACCCGGCCGAAGCCCCACCTGCTCTGAGTCAGGGCTGGGCCAGATTCTAGAGCCTGCAGAACTTTGGGGACTTGAGCTCCAAGAACCCCGCCTGCAAGGCCCCTCTGCCTGCCACCTCCTCCAAAATGGCCAATGTAGGTTTGGTTTTGCTTCTCTTTCCACTCGGGGGTCTCTGTAATGACAGTGGGGTTCCTCTGGGGAATGGGGGCAGGGAGGAAAGAGCAGAGAGTCTGCCGTGGGGCTGGGGTCGGTCAGCCCTCCCCTCCCTGAGAGGCATGGCGGGGTAACAACAGGGCCTGCAAGTCCAAGTCCTCGTCCTGCTCTGCCTATGGGATCTCAGGCGCATCTTCCCCTTCTCTAGGCCTCGGTTTCCCCAAGGACTGAGGGGCACTGAACAAGACGCTTCCTAGTTCTGGTGGTCTGTGGTGTCCAGCTCAGAGTGGCCCACGGGGAGAGGGCAGGGGCAGGGAAGGAGCAGAAAGGACCCATCTTCCTCCCTGGCTGCCACTGGCTTTTGTCCTGGGGGTCCAGAGGGGCGGGGGCGGGGGGAGGCTGGGGCAGGAAGCTGTGGTCTGCTGCCTGGTTAGTAGCAAGCGGCCCACGAAAGCTACAGAAATGGAACCTGGGGCAGCCACACCAGCCTAGACGCTGGGCAGAGAGGCCTGTGGGGGCTGGGGATTGACCACTCTGCCTGGGGCCCTGAGTAGCCAGCCAAGACTCAGGCCCATTGCTCGTCAGCCTGAGGGCAGCTTAGCCTGGTCTCGGGAACGTCTAGGGCTGCTTACGGAGGAGGCATGCACTTGGGGTCCTAACCCTCCTGTGGGCTGGCAGAGTTTACCGTCCTGAGCTGACTGAAGGCGGGCTGGGCCCAGCACGGAGCCTGCTGGTACAGTTTGTGGCCTCTCTGCCTTTCTCTGCTGCGTCTGATTCTCCTTAGACCTTGAAAAACAACACCTTCTCTTCCCAGTGCGCGCCAAGTTGCTTCAGTCGTATTGGACTCTTTGCAACCCCATGGACTCTAGCCTGCCAGGCTCTTCTGTCCCTGGGATCCTCCAGGCAAGAATACTGGAGTCGGTTGCCATTTCTTCCTCCAGGGGATCTTCCCAACCCAGGGACTGAACCCATGTCTCTTATGTTTCCTGCATTGGCAGGCGGGTTCTTTACCACTAGCGCCACCTGGGAAGCCCAGAGCCGGGCTCAAATACCTCTTCCTGCAGGAAGCTCTCCTTGATTTAGACTTCTCCCCTCCTCTCCCCACATACTCACAACAGGCATTTGAGGGGAGGCATGGGGCAGCAATGGCCAGCTCTTTATTCAAGTGTGTGCAGCCTTGGGAAAGGCCTGCTGATTCATTAAGCTCTGAGACGGGGCTGTGGAGTGTGCATCAGGAAAGTGGGGGCTCCCTTCCCCCCATCTCTGCGGCTCATGATGGGGGATGGTCTGTGGAAATGGAAAAGAAAACAGGTAGGTGCTGCCTCTCCCGGCTGGCCCCAGTTGCCTGGCTGAGCACCCTGGGGGTTGGGGACCTTCCTCAAGAATGGATGGGGGAAAAAATGGATGGGAGCCAGGCTGAGAGGCACAGAAGCCCTGCTCTCAGCACTGTGAGAGCCGGATCTTGACCCTCAACGTCCACCCCACCCAATGGGTGCAGGAGGACCCCCTGAGCCCCCAGGGTGAGCCTGGCGTGGCGGCCAGCACACAGAGGATTGTCAGGGAACAGTAATTGCTATTCTTTGCAGAAGCTGTAGAAGGTAGGACTGAAAGGTGTGCGCCTGAGCCAGACAGCCTGGGTTCAATGCTAGGCCTGTCACTTTCAGGCTGGGTCACCCTGGGTACACCTCACCCATCTGTGCCTCAGTTTTCTCACTTGGGCACCTGAGATAAGAGGGTTCTTGAGAAGGCAATAGGGGTGAATGGTGCCAGGCACCCTCTAAGGCTGTCATCATGGGGCCTTGTGGTGGGGGCCCTTCCCCAGGCCATCTTAGGCTAGAGTGTCCTGACTGTGAGCTCTGATCCCCGCAGGGCTCATCTCTACCTGATGCCTCCTCAGATGGAGGGAACCCTCTGTGTGCCTGTGTGAAGCCATGTGCTGGACCCCAAGAGCTCGTCCTTAGATAGGGGAGATGGAGGCTGATGGTGAAGCCAGGTCCTGGCGGTGGTCAGCGGGTCCTCGCCAGGCTGCACACAGGGTTCCCCACCGGTGGCCCTCACGCACCTCTCTGTCCTGTGTCCCAGTGCAGGGACTTCACCGCCCACACGGGCTACGAGGTGTTGCTGCAGCGGCTGCTGGACGGCAGGAAGATGTGCAAGGACGTGGAGGAGCTGCTGAGACAGAGGTGAGAGCCGGGAAAGGGGGGAGGTGGCCGAGCCCCCGGCCAGCCTGGCCGCTGGCAGGCCGCCCCTGCTCTGGGCAGTCAGGAGTGCGATTCCCCTGCTTTTCCCAGCCTGGGCCTTCCCCCAAGTGGGCAAATATATCTAATGGCCCATCAGATGTGCCTGAACTCAGCCAGTGTTTATTTAGAAGAAGCCCAGGAGGCCTAACCGTCTCAAGGAGGCATCTGCAGGGCCAGAGCCTGCACGGGCAGACCCTGCCAACTGGCTTCGCCCAGCTGAGGGTGAGCTTTGGGCAGCAGCTGTGGACAAGACGAGTGCCCGGGGGTTGTCATTGCAGGGCCCAGGCGGAGGAGCGGTATGGAAAGGAGCTGGTGCAGATCGCCCGCAAGGCAGGAGGCCAGACGGAGATCAAGTAAGGGGGCCCTGCCTGCTTCCCCAGGCACTTTCTGGGCCTTTCGACAGGGTTCAGGGCTTCCCCGGGGTGGGCTGAGTGGGGAGGGCCAGCAAGGGTCTGAGTGGCTCCCGGGGCAGGGTGGCTGGTGGGCAGCTTTCTTGGGTGCTGGGTACTCTGGGCAAGGTCAGGTTCTTTGTGGAGGTGAAAAGCCTGCAGTCTGAGCTCCCAGGAGACTCCCTGGGCAAGGGGCACAGCCCACACTCCTTGGGGGTCTCCATCCAGTCCTGAGAGCCCTGGCGAGGGGTGACAGGACCCCACTGGCTGCTGCGCCCCTTGCAGCATTGGCTCGGCTCGAGCTTCCAGGAGGGACGTGTGGCCCAGGGGTGGGGTGCCAGCTTCTCACCCGTTGGCCATGTGACCTTGAAGTGGGCGTTGGTCACTGGCACTCTGGGTTTCCGTTTCCTCCTCAGTGAGGGGATGACGGTGCAGCCTTCCTCAGAGGGTGAGGTGCGTCCAGGGCTGCCCAGGCCTGGCTGGGAGGGCAGTTGCTGCTGGGAAGCCCCCAGGCCGGCACCTCTGTGTGCAGACTGTGAGAGGGACGCAGGTGCAGAGAGAGTTTCAATTTGAGGGCAGCTAAGGAGAACGTTCTAGCAGTGGTGAGGAAGGGTGGACTCTCTCTGCTGGATGAGGACTGAGTCAGGCCGAGAGGCGGATAGGACTCCAAGTCCTGGAAGGGCTCGACTGAGTCCTCCTCCTCCTCCTCCCCAGGAGCCCAGAGACCCGACCCAGCCTGCGGTTGCCATAGCAACCCCTGCCCGCACCCCTGCCCCCATTCCCTGTGGGGGTCTGGCTCTGCTCAAGGAAAGTGGCCCCAGAGCCTGTCAGCTGCAAAGCCTGGAACCTGGTCCCCTCATTTGAGATGAATAAACAACACTCTCCTGGTCTCCTAAAGACACAGGCAACCCTGCTTCCAACCAGGAACCTGGAGCCAGAGAAAACTCCGGGAGGGCTAGAGGAAGGCTGAAGCACGATATGAGCCAGCAGACAGAGATGCTCAATGTCCAAGCGTCCTGCCTTGGACCAGAAAGCGTGAATGCAGCTCCAGGAGTAAGAATGTAGGCGCTCTAGTCCCCGCTTGGTCTTTATGAGCTGTGTGACTGTGGGCAAGTCACTTAACCTCTCTGAGTTTGGGTCTCATCTGTCCACTCCAGTGGGCTGTTGAGCAGATAAAAATGGCAGGACTGAGGCTGGGTACAGAGGAGGGCATTCCTTACCAGGACACAGTAAGGAAAATGAACGGGGACCTTTGTATTCCCAGGCAGGGGTGGAATCAAGGGAGCATGATCCAGGAGTCCCCACCTGCCTCCTGACCTCCCAGGGCTGCTGGAAAAGGAGAACTTTCCCAGCAAGAGACAAGCCCTCCTGGGGGATATGGAGGGGTGCTCCAGGCAGGGCCACAGTGGGAGGTCAGGCTGGAAGCGGAAAGTGTGAGGCACACTCAGGGGGTTGTGAGTCACAGGGGACTTAAACCAAGGAAGGAGAAACGAGCAGTGAAGAGAATAAAATGGAAATGGAGCTGGGTGGGCAGTGGGAAGGGTGGAGAGGTGCACAGTATCTGGCCCTATCTTTAGAACCATGAAGCGGCCAGGGCGAGGCTCTGGGCGGCCCTGACTCCTTGTGTGGTTGTAGGAGGCCAGGTGGGACAAGGTCTGCCCTACCCTATATGCTGTGTGACCCTGGAGTGGTCACTCCCCCTCTCTGAGTCCTGGGTCTTCAGCTGTGAAAAGTCACACTCATGAGTTCCTTTGGGCAGCCACAATGCCAAGCAGAGAGCCCTAAGCCACAGTGATACTTGAGAAACATCGAGGGTCATTACGATCTCATGGGCCCCTCCATGAGTCAGATTGGGGTTACCTGGCTTAGTTTAGCACTGGGGAGACTGCCTGGCCCGGCTAGACCATTTCCTCTGAGGCCCAGCCTTCTCTGGCCCAGAGAGCTGGATGGTGGGGTCCCTGGAGGGATAGCCTCCCTCTGAGGTGGGAGCAGCAGGGTGGAGCCCCAGGCCAGGGCGGGGAGCTCAGAGCCAGGGTCCACCTTGCTGCCTACCACTTAGGAGCTGGAGCATGGGCTGGCATGGCCAGGCCCCAGGGATCAGCCTCCCCGGCAGCAGGAGAGGCAGGGAAAACACCCCACAGGGGCCTCGTTGCCCAGCCGCACAGGTTCCAGAGCAGGCTGGGAGCAGTGCATGTGAGAACCAGCCCCATCCCAAGTTCCCCAGGAAGCTAGAGTGGCCAGAGGAGCAGGGCAGAGCGGAGGGCACCTCCTGGGAGAGGACCGTGGGCAAAGGCTGCAGGCTGGAAAGCTCAGGGCACGTTTAGAGCCAGAGAAGCAGCCGTCAGGGGTTGGACTGTCCCCACCACCTGCTGCTTCCCTTCGGGCCTGGCCCCCTTGCATCTCCCAGCTCAGCTGACGATGCACCGTGGGTGCTTAGTAAGTGTTACTCTGTGAGGTGTGTCCTAAGGTTGGTGAGACCATGAAGTCATTGCTTTCTTTAACTACGGGCCAAGAATCCATCATCCATCTAAGTGTGTGCCATGCCCCAAGCTGTGGTGAGGGTATGGGGACTCAAAGGTTTTAAAATAAAGGGCCCCACTGTCCTGAATCTGGGTCTAGCCCACTGGGGGTGACCTCACTCTCGTCCCCAGTCTTTTGCATCAGAACCTTCCTCCAGGGCCTTCTCATGCCCCCCTCCTCCAGGAAGCTCTCCCAGACACTCTGGCCTTGCCTGCCTGTCAGCTTTTTGGCTTAGACCAGGTCGCCTTGTTCTATACCAACCTGGAGGGGCTCTCTGTGTGTAGAGTGAGTGGCAACCATGACAACATGGGTTGCTTCCTTGTTGCCATGGAGACTTGTGAGCTTGAGTTGAGGTTGGCACCTGGCAAAGCTGGCTTGGCTATTCCACGTGGGGGCTGGAAGCTCATCCTCCAGGGCCCATCCATCACTCGGGGAGGTGGGGAGCCCCGTGCCTCCTCATGGCCAAGCCCCCTGTCTCCCATGGGATGCTCATTCTTAGCCCCTAAGAGGACGAGTGGAGGGGGCTGAGGGTGCATAGACTGAACGGGGTGGAGGAGGAGGGCCAAAGCCAAGGGCTTCTGTGACCCCAGAAATAGCCCAACGAGAGCTGAGAGAGGGGAGCCGTCCAGACTCCTCCACCCCTGCTGCCTGAAGACAGAGCATTTCTGCGTCATCCCCTGACCTCAGACTGGCCAGAAGGCCTGAGACTCAGCCACATACATTGAGACGAGGTTATTCTGGCCTTTAGGTGACTTTTAGCGCTCATCTCGTTCACACATGAACTCAGCAAGCATCTGCTGGGCAGTGGCAATGAGGACCTGGTCCCCAGCTCAGGGAATCCCCACAAGCTCTTTCAGTGCATTTTAAAGAAGCACTAGGTGGGTGCAGGCGGCTTATCAGTATTGCCTGAACCACACATCCAGCCCTGCAGAAAGTTCCCCTCGACTCTCCTCCCAACCTTGGGGCCTTTGCTCTGACTGATGCCCTCAGATGTCCCCTGTGAATTCTGCCTGAAATGCCGCCTCCCCCAGAAAGCTGTCATCTTCTCTTGCTCATCCTGCCCTGGGTAGGGCGCTGAGTGCCACACAAGCCGTGGAAGCTGCACAGGGTAGGGGATCAGAAAGGGGAATCGAGGCAGGGCTGGGCTCAGTTTCCTTTGCGTCCCTTTGTATTGGGTTGGCCCAAAATTTCTTTTGGATTTTTCCATGTTATGAAATACCCAACTGAATTTTTTGGCCAATCCAACAGTACCTGCGAGCAAGGACAGCCCCCACTTGAATCCTTAAATGCTCATGTCCCTGCTTCACCCCCAGATGTCAAGCCTAAGACACTGCTTTCCTGTCAGAAGGGTAGCTTCTTTTTTTTTTTTTTTAATCATCTCTCTTCCTCTGAGCTCAGAGAATGAAGGTATCACTGAAGATACTGCAGTGAGAGAGGGGGCCCCTGTGCTTATCAGGGCTGCTCCTCCTCTAAGGAGGCCAGCTCACTCGGGCCCAGCCTCCAGCAGGGGAGTGGGGCAGTGAGAGGAGCCCTCTCCTGGGAGCTGGGAGGCAGGAGCCTCGCGGCTGGCAGGGGGCAGGGGTGAGGATAGCAAAGCAGGGGCCGTGAGATCATGTGGGCCATACGGTAGTACAGGAGACACTTTCGCTGGAAATTTAAACTGTCTGAAGCAGAATTCTGGGCTGCGTGTCCCGAGAGCCAGGTTGAAAAGGGCGACAGGATGAGTTACATAGGAGAACACGGGACTGACAACAGAGGCAGAGGCCTGCACGGGGCTTCCGTCCTTGAACGTGGTGGAGACCCAGCAGAGCCGTTCCTGCTGTTCAGCCGCTCAGTCGTGTGCGGCTCTTTGTGAGCCCATGGGCTGCAGCACGCCAGGCCTCCCTGTCCTTCACCATCTCGCAGAGTCTGCTCAAACTCACGTCCACTGCATCAGTGATGCCATCCAGCCATCTCATCCTCTGTCGTCCCCTTCTCCTCCTGCCCTCAATCTTTCCCAGCTTTAGGGCCTTTTCTAATGAGTTGCCTCTTTGCATCAGGTGGCCAGAGTATTGGAGCTTTGGCATCACTCCTTCCAGGGAATATTCAGGGTNAGTGATGCCATCCAGCCATCTCATCCTCTGTCGTCCCCTTCTCCTCCTGCCCTCAATCTTTCCCAGCTTTAGGGCCTTTTCTAATGAGTTGCCTCTTTGCATCAGGTGGCCAGAGTATTGGAGCTTTGGCATCACTCCTTCCAGGGAATATTCAGGGTTGATTTCCTTGCAATCCAACGGACTCTCAAGAGTCTTCTTCAGCACCACAGTTCGAAAGTCTCTGGGAAATCTTGGTGATGATTTCCCTGAGTGGTCTGGAGTTGAGAAAGGCCTTGGGGTTTATTGAGTATTGAGTTTGATGCACTGGGCTGTGATCCTGGGGACAATGGGGAGGAGAAGCAAGCGTTACCCCTGTTCAGTAGGCTCTTATTTCAGTGCAGTGATAGACAATGTCCCAACCTAAGATGACAACAGGAGCAAGTGCTCAGAGGAGACGGGGGAGAGCCAGGCCAGGTGCTGCACAGAGGGAACCAGCATGCGCAGGGGCCCTGGTGCGAGAGGGAGCATGCGCTATAGGAGGCACCGGTAAGTGGCCGAATGACTGTGGGGGAAGAACCAGGACGAGAGATGAGAAGTGAAGTAGGAGGGATGGAGGTGACTGGCAGGGACCAGGGTGGTGGCAGCGAGAGGTGGATGGGTAGACTGGGGAGGTGAATACAGGAAGGTAATGAAGCGGGAGGTGTGCAGAGCCTGGTAGGTGGTGGTGCCTTTGCTGAGAAGGGAGCCCTGGAGGAGGAGCAGGTTTGCAGGGTGAAGAGCCCGGTTTCGGACACTCTGAGGTGTCTGTGGGATGTGAGATCCAAAGGGAGGTGAGGACCAGTAGGCTGCAGGCCCTGGCCTCGAGAGGGGTCTGGGCAGGGTGTAGTCTTGCTGTGGGTGAGGGATGGGGTGTAGAGAGTTGGCCGTGCTGGGCTTAGAGAGGCTCTAACTGTAAATGGGTCGACTGAGGCAGGAGATGCACGTGCGAGAAGGAAGTGTAACCGCTGGCCAAGTGTCAGTTCTGGCGGAGTCCTGACCTCTCCACCCCCTACCAAGGCAAGTGGGGTGACCATGCCATCACCCCTCCTTCCTCTGGTGAGAAGCAGAAAGTGTCACCAGGTGCCAGCTGTGTAGCCACTGTCAGTTTCTTCCCCTCTCTGACCGTTGTTTTTCTCATCTGTGAAATGGGGCTAATTATGGTGCCCTCCCTGCCTGGCAGAGTTGTGAGCGTTAAATAATGAGGCCAGCATTGGAATGTACATCAGCAGCACCTGGAGGCTTGTTGGAACAGGGCACTGGGCCCCGCCTCTGAGCTTCGGCTCCCGGAGGACAGCAGGGGAGCCCAAGAAGCTGTGCTTCTGAGGACTGCCAGGTGCTGCTGCTGCTGCTGCTCTGCTGGTCAGTTTCCTGAGTCCCCGTGGGAGGAGGGAGCCCCTTGTGAAGCCTGCCCTGCGAGGATGGTGAGGAGGGCTGGCGGGTGGAGTCTTCACCACACGTGGTGCTAAAGGTAAAGAACCCGCCTGTTGATGCAGGAGACAAAAGAGAACGCGGGTTTGATCCAGGAAGATCCCCTGGAGGAGGGCATGGCAGTCCAGTCCAGGATTCTTGCCTGGAGAATCCCATGGACAGAGCAGACTGGCGGGCTACAGTCCAGAGTGTTGAAAAGAGTCATCAGGACTGAAGCGACATAGCACACGCGCTCACAGGCACGCGGGCGGGAGTGGGCAGAGCTGTATCACTGGGTGTCATGTGGTCATATGGCCACCAGGGGGCAGGCACGCTGCTCTGCACAGGGATGCAGCCAGTGACAAGGACGCCTCACCTCACCAGATTTGGCGTGTGTGTGTGTGTGTGTGTGTGTGTGTGTGTGTGTGTGTGTGTGTGCGCGCGCGCGCGCGCGCGCGTCTGACTCTTTGTGACCCCATGGACCTGTCAGGCTCTTCTGTCCCTGGGATTCTCCAGGCAAGAATACTGGAGTGAGGAGTGAGTTGCCATTCCCTTCTCCAGGGGATCTTCCTGACCCAGGGATCAGGCCCAGGTCTCCTGAATCGCAGGCAGATTCTTTACCCTCGGAGCCACCATCAGCCTCACTGGCTCTGGCTCCTCGGGCGGCCTGGTGAGCAAGGGGCGGCAGTGTATTTTTGCCTCCTTGGGTAAGTGGCCATCATGGTCAGAGGCAGAGAATTTTACCCTTGAGAGCAGACAAGCCTCACTTCAGAGCTAGTCTGCAGCCCCCACACACCATCTCTATGCACTTGGAGACTTGGCACTCATCAGCCCACAGGGCTGTAGTGGGTGGCAGGAAGGGAGCCCACTCTATGGGGGCTGCTTCAAGGGGAGGCCTCCAACCCGAAGGCGAATTCAATGGGCATTTCTGATAAGAGGGGGGTGCATGTGGTAAGCTCTTAGGTGGGGCATTTGGGAGGTACAGCTCAGGTCAGGTTCAGGGGCCTGGGGGACCCCCAGGACTGGTCAGGGTGTGCAGATGTGGGCTCAGAGGAGGGTGGCATAATGACAGCAACCCTTGCAAAGCATCTACTTTGCACCAGGTCTTAAGAGACCTTTATACATATAAATTCATTTAATCCTCACAACCACTTTGCTTGTGATATCATTATCCCCATTTTACAGATGGGAAAACTGAGGCATAGAGAGGCTATGTCACTTGTCTAAGGTCATGCAGAGACTGTGTGGTGCGGCTTGGAATGAACCCAGGCATCTGGCTCCAGGATCTGCTTCTAACGCACATGGGAATCCAGGGCAGGAAGCTCTAGCCAGGTTCCTCAGGAGGGATTCCAAGTCACCTCCCTCCTCTGCCAGGAGGGGGAGCTCGCCCCTCAGAGAGGCCTCTGTGGGAGAGCGGATGGATTGGGAGAGGCACTTTCCCATCAGTCCTGTTCTGACCAAGGTGCCCGTTACCCATCAGCAGCAGATAGGAGTGGGTTCTGAGTGAGCTCCGACATCTCAGCTCAGACCTCACCTCTGTTCATCGCGCTGGGTGACAGTCTCCTTGGCAGGACTGCCAGATAAAATATAGACTGTCCTATTAAGCTTCAGATAACAAATATTTTAAAAATATAAGTATGTTCTAAATTTTACACAGGGCATGTTTATATTCAAAAAGCTTTTGTTGTCTATCTGAACTTTGAACTTAACTGGGTGTCCTGTATGTTTATTTACACCACCTGGCAACCCCACCCTCGGGCGTCTCCCTCCACGCTTCCCACGCTTAGCCGGCTCCTTCCCTTCGCGTCCTCCTTGGTGTCCTCCCTGCAGTGGGCAGCTCCTACATGTCTGCTTCAGACTGACGCCTCCTACTGTGTTTTCTCAAGCACCCCCAACTCAGTGCGCCCTGGAGTAACTCCCCATATTCTCACCTGGGCCCTCTCAGAGGTATCACCACCATCCACTCAGCCACCGAGCCAGGGACCAGGGAGCCCCTCAGCTTCTCGCTGTACTCAACTATACATCCCATTCTTCCTGCCCCAAGGCCCCCACATCTCTCCCCTTCAGCACCTCTGCCCTGCTTGTCACCCTCTTCCCCTATAGCCTCCCTTCCTCTCCCTCCAGGACGTCCTCAGGCCGCCTTCCAAGTCTGAACCCCACCCTCTCCCGCTTCAGTTCATCTGGGAGAGGACTATGGAGGAGGGGCTCCAGGGAGAGAAGGAGGGCCTGAAGATGTGCAGAAGCCAAGAGCATTGGCGGTGGTGGTGGTGGTGGTGGGGGGGGGTGTTGGGCATTGATTGCTTTGTAATTTCCAAAGAGAGCACTTTGCATTCCAGAAATCCCAGCTTGAGTTCTGAGTCAGTGGTCATGGGCTGAGTGAAGGTCCCTTGGGTCTAGGTCAGCGTGTATGAGTGACCCAGGGCCCATCCACCAAAATAAAAGTCCCTGGGCCCAGCCAGGACTGGAGGTCCCCCTTCACTGTCCTCCTACCGACCCTGGTCTTTCTGTTTTGCAGCTCCCTGAGGGCCTCCTTTGACTCTCTGAAGCAGCGTAAGTCCCACCTGTTCCCCACCTTGGGCTGCAGGGGGACAGGACCTTCTGGGAACAGCAGATGGAGACGAGTGGATTCTGGTTGGGAACTGAGGCTGGTGGAGGACTTGGCGGTGGCAGAGACGAGCTGTGGGGTTGGGGCTGGGCTGGTCCAGGCAGGGGCGAGTGTGTCACTGGTTGGGGCCCATCAGGTCTGATGCCAGGGACCAATGTCCTTACTCTGCCCCCAGAAATGGAGAATGTGGGCAGCTCCCACATCCAGCTGGCCTTGGCCCTGCGCGAGGAGCTGCGGAGCCTGGAGGAGTTCCGTGAGAGGCAGAAGGAGCAGAGGAAGAAGGTGCGGCGGGTGCTGGGGATGGGCCCGGTGGGAGACTGCAGTGGCAGTGGAGGCTGGGCTCTCATGATGGAGGGCAGGGCAGCACCCCGGCTTGAGGGCGATGGTGTTCTGGAGGAGAGAAGAGTGTGGACAGAGGCCGGGCGCTGGACCCAAGGCCTGGCTCTCCAGCCTGAAGGCCCCTCTGGGGCTCTTCCCACTGAGGTGTCTCATGCCAAGAGCGAAGGGCATGGGCCTTTTCAATCATCCCATTACAGCAGGCTATGGAGGGTACTTGACAACTTGGGAGTATCCAAAGAAGGCAACCTAAGTTAGGGAGTCACCAGAAACTGTGCTTATCTGGGAGAAAGGAAGACCTGGGGGCTCAGTCACTGCAGCCACTCTGCAGGGCTGCCTGAGGCCGAGGGGGACAGAGCTTGTGGGGAATGGGAGGTGCTGAGCTTGCCCTAGCATCCCAGGGTATTCTTCACAGGGGACGGCTGTCCCTCAGCGCATGGGAAGGAAGTGAGGTCCCCATTGTGGGAGGTATATAAACAGAGACTGAAGGCGACTCGTCAGGGAGGCTGCAGGGCTTGGATCAGAGGTGAGGTTGGTGCCCTCTGTGTCCAAGTGCCCCTCCCAAGCCTGAGACTCTCTGATTGGCTGAGTATGTGACCCTCTGGGAAGGCAGGTGTGGACATAGGATCAGCCTTTTGGGGACTAGTGATGAGGGTGGAACTTGGACAGGTGGGAGAGGTCAGCACGCAGAAACACTTCTTGCTTGGAGAGGGGGCATCTTTGTACACTGTCCAAAGAATTGAAAATGGAAACTTCCACACAACTGACCTGTGAAGGGAAAAAAAAAGCAACAGTTCATGGCTGGGGCCAGCCTGGGGCTGGGTGTCCTGGCCAAGCCACTTGCCCTCTCTGTGCCTCAGTTTCCCTCTTGCAAGATGGGACGCTTGTGTCCACCTCCCAAGCTTCAGTGACCCAGCGAGAACCAGGCCCTCTCTCAGTCTGCACAGGCAAGGTGCCGGCCCCGATGGGCGGCTCTGACCACAGAAATCTCACGTGGCTCTGCTACCTGTCTGCCCAGCTGGGGCCCGAGGCTTTCAGGATTCTAAATTTGGGTTCCCAAGCAGACAGTGGGCCCTCAAAGCCCACCCCGCAAGTCAGCCCAGCCTTGAGAGGCTGGAGCAGGTGACCTCTCTGAGCTGGGACTTGCCTGCAGAGCATCTGTGAGGCCCAGGATGGCTATTTCAAGCTTTCCTGTGGCCGGTGAGGCTGTGATGTCTGCCAAAGCTATTTCGGACAGAATGACACCTTCTACAGTGTGGCTGGGGTCCTCACGAGTGTGATTGCTATGCTTGGTTACAGAGGCTTGTGAGTGAAGGGCAGTGTGTGTGCGTGCGCATGTGTGTGTGGAGGCTGGGTATTCTCTGGCTAGAGACCAAGTCCTGGCTGGGGCAGGGGTGGGGTGGTCTGCAGGGAGAGGATATCCAGGGTGCATCCATGCCCCGGGCTCCTCTAGCCTTCTGGTGGGAGCAGCCGTTGTGAGAGAGCAGGCTGATGGAGGGGGAGGGCAGCTCGTCACTGCCCCATCAGAGCCAGGAGGGGAGGCTGGGCCTCCTCCCAGGGACACCCCGTCCTCTTGGCCTAGGGGAGCGTCCTGAGGCTACAGCCCCACGCTCAGAGCCTCATGTCCCCTGCAGTACGAGGCTGTCATGGACCGTGTCCAGAAGAGCAAGCTTTCACTCCACAAGAAGGCCATGGAGGTGAGCTTGGAGGGGTGGCTGGGTTTGGGGTGTGGATTCCAGGAGCCCTGGGATAGAGCTGGGCTCAGGCTTCCATCCAGCAACAGGCACAGCGGCCTGTCAGGTTCCTGGCGCGCACTGGCTGCCAGGGTGCCATGCAGATCAGCCCGAGGGCTCTGCCCCCTACCCTTGTTGTGGGGGCTGCTCCTGACTGATGGGTAAGCAACCAGTCCCAGACAGTGGTCCACAGGGTCATACACGCTGTCAGCTGGGGATTCCACAGGTGAAGGGAGAAGGGACTCCTGAGCTGTCTGGAAGGGCCGCGTGTACAGGGTCTGGCATCATGGTGACACACAGCATTTCCTGCGCCCTGCAGGTGGCCTGACGTGACCACCCCTCTGAAGAGGCAGGGGCATGGACCAGGCTACACTGTCCCCAGTGGGGAGGGGGGCCTGGGAACAAGACTCCCTTCTCCATCTCCATTCCAGACCCCAAGATCTCCGTCCCTGGTGTGGAGGCCCCTTTCCATCTACAGCCCCTGACAGGGAGAAGGGAGGTCGGGCTCAGGAGCCTTACCTTGGGGCCCCCAAGTCATGCCCCTCCACACACCCCCTCCCCCGCCCAGTCCAAGAAGACGTATGAGCAGAAGTGCCGGGATGCAGATGACGCTGAGCAGGCCTTCGAGCGCATTAGCACCAATGGTCAGCAGAAGCAGGTGGAGAAGGTGCGTGCAGTCACCGAGGCTGGGTGATCTCATGGGGCTGGGGCAGGGCGGGAAGGGGTGCCGCAGACCGCCCGGCAAGGTTTCCTAGAATCTCAGGGTCTAGATAGTCAGTTTGATCCCCCGTCTCCAGGCTGCACCCAGCGACCCATTCCTCAGAGCAGGCCCACTGCAGCCCAGGGCCAGAGCCCGCAGGGAAGACGCTAACCCTCACCCAACCCTTTGGAGAAGGGCTCAGTAGGCCCATGTCCCAGAGAGAAAACAGGCCCAGAGATGGTGAGTGACTTGTCCAAGGTCTCAGAGCCAGACAGGAACAGAGAAAGGACCCCAAACCCAGGCTGTCCAGAACCCAAGCTCTTGACTACTCCGGCCTCTTGGCCAGGGTGGGAATATCAAAGCCCCCAGGATCCACGAACACATTTGGCCCATTGCACAGACAGGAAAGCTGAGGCCCAGAGAGGGCAGGGGCCTTCAGGTGAGTTGGTGGCAGCAAGTCAGGAACAGAGCCCAAGCCCCAGCCAGCAGGTCCAGCAGTGGCTGTCGAGCCCCGGGTCTGCATTTCTTGCTCTAGGCCTCTGGATCTAGTTTTCATGTGTCTACATGACCAGGTTTCTGTTTTATTCCTATTTTATTGAAAACAGCCTGTGGTCCTTTGTGGGGTGAGGCTGGAGTGGTTCCAGAGGGTCCCCCTCAGGGCTAGCGTCTGCTTTCCCTGCCCTGTGAGAGGTGGCCAGGGAGGCTGTGAAAAAGGCCCTTCAGGGAGGCCCAGGGAGGCCGGGAGCCCAGGGTCTGGGCTTGGGGCGCCCGGGGCCGGGCCTCAGTGCCACTTTCCCTCTGTCTCCTCAGAGCCAGAACAAAGCCAAGCAGTGCAAGGACTCAGCCATGGAGGCAGGTACGTGGCTAGCCCGCCTCCTCGGCTTAGGGGGTGGGCAGCCTGGACATCTTTCCCCCTGCAGCACAGTGCCTCCACCCTGGGACACAGTCCCACACTCCTCACTCTTGCTTCCTTATGCAAGTAAAATGAAAAATTCATTTTCTCACATTTGCCAACACTGTTCTTGGCGCTTTGTATGTTTTTACTAATGCTCACAGCAATCCTGTGAGGTATTCACTGTTACTATCCCTCATTCTTAACAGGTAAGGAAACTGTGGCACAGAGAGGTTATTTAACTTGCCCAGGGTCACACAGCCAATAAGTGGTGGTAACTGTATTTGAATGCAAGCCGTCTGGCTCCAGGGCTGAGGACCTTCCCACCCACTGATCAAGGGAGACAGGCCCACTCGTTGCACCTACACCTCTCTCTCTCTCATACACTGAGACACATCACAGCCTTCTCTGGGCATCTGTCTCCTCTATCCTCCTCCTGAGGCCAGAAGATCCCAACAGCCCTCATCTCTGCTGACACAGCTCTGCCTTCTGCCACACCGCCTGTCCCAGCACCCAGGCGGAGGCTCCCTTGGCTGGCGGTCACAGAGCTCACGGTCCAAGCCCGCTGGCTTCCCAGCCCACCAGCTCCCAAAGCTCCCCTTCACCCTCCTCCAGGGCCACCCCCTCTGAGCCTCAGCTTCTCATCTGGAAGGTGGGATGGTGAGAGGCCCAGACTCTGACCTTAGGCTCTGTCCCAGCCTGAGGCAGCTGGAACACAGTGGGGGCTGAGTACCTCTCCAGGAGCGGTACCAGGGTGAGGGGCCCTGATGAGCGCTCATCTGCGGCTCCAGCAGCCAGGGCAGGTCTCTCCAGGGAGGAGGAGGGCACTGAGGGAGCACAAGGGTGGGCTGGCCTCCCTGAGGACCCCTGCGCTTCCAGAGAGGGCGTACAGGCAGAACATCGAGCAGCTGGAGAGGGTGCGGAATGAGTGGGAGCAGGAGCACCGGGCCACCTGCGAGGTGAGTGACCCCTGGCACGGATGCCAGGGACATCCTCGAGCCCAGGGACCCCTGATGCCCGTCCCTGCTCTGGCCGCTTCGTGGGGGAGGAGGGGGCCGCAGTGGGGAAAGCCAGCCTTTCTTCACTCATTCACTCACCCACTCACTCTAAGGCCCTCCCCAGGGAGCTCCCTGCCTGGCTTTGTGCTTGGAGTCCCTTTCTGCAGGCAGGCAGGCAGGCATCCTTCGCCTCTTTTGGCTGAAGTCGCAACTGAGGCTTGAACAGAACCCATATCTTCCCTGGGCTCTGCTGATGAACAGGGCCTGGGAGACAGGATTCAGGGTCCAGTGTTCCTCTTAGGACACAGCCCAGGGGTGTGGTAGGGTCTGGGGAAGGGCAGGGGGCAGAATCCCACAGGCAGTTCAACTTCCCAGAAGCCTCAAGGGCTGGCACAGAGGTGGGGGTGGGGACCCCCAGCCTTTAGGCTTCCTTTAGGCTTGGCTTCAGCAGGTCGGGTCTGGCTCGTCAACTCCAGCTGCGCTGTGGGTGGGGCCCGGCCTGGCCCAGCCCTGCAGTGACCCCCGTCTCTCCTCAGGCCTTCCAGTTGCAAGAGTTTGACCGGCTGACCATCCTCCGCAACTCTCTGTGGGTGCACTGCAACCAGCTCTCCATGCAGTGTGTCAAGGACGATGAGGTGGGGGCTAAGGGCAGGGGGTGGATGGGGAGGCGTGAGGGGAGGGCAGCCTCCGAGCGACAGTGAGGCCAGTCCGCCTGAGCCCGTGAGCAGACCTAGTCCTCTGTGGCCTGAGCCCTGGCCTCAGGGTCTCCGAGCCCAGCACTGAGCCTCTGCCCCAGGCCCCCAACAACAGGGAGCTCAGTACTGTGCAGGCCACGGCCTCTTGGCCTGGAAGATGTGCTTTGTGGTTACCCTGGCATCTTCCCTCTCTGCTCACCCCATCTCCAAGGCCTCAGCTCTCCTATCAGAGCCCCAGAGCTCTATTCCCTCTGCTGGGAAGGGGAGAGGAGGGGAGGTGGACACAGCCCCTCAGAGGTTTGCAGAGAGGCTGGGGGACCCTGGGGTTGCCCTGCTCCAGGCCTGGTGCTTGCAGGAGCTGGGGTTCAGTCCCTCTTCTGTCCCCAGACATCTCCAGGGTGTCCTGGCTCCCCCCACCCTTATTGAGCTCTACGTGCCGGGTGGGCCCCCCTCAACAGAAAGGGGTGGCCACCTCCCTGCCAGGGACCTCGATCTCTGCTGATGCAGCCCTCGCTCGCTCGTTCTCAGCCCTGACTCCCTGATCCACCACTGTTACTTGCCTAATGCCTTCTGCCCATGGGTGTGGTGTTTGGGGGGCTTTCCCCCAAAATGACTTGAGCCCACCTGGTGGCCTCATTGTAGCAGAGGAGGGAGTATGAGTTCTGAATCCTCTCATGCCGGATCCAAAGCCCAGCACACTGACTTCACTTCCTGCTTTGTGGTCTTGGGCAAGTCCCTCTCCCGAGCTTTCTCATCTATAAATGAGGAAGTCCTGTCTCCCATGGAGGATGGAGAGGAACGCAAAGGACTGTGCAGACAGGAGGTGTTCAGGAAACAGGAGAAGCTGCCAGCCAGGACTCTAGCCCTTCAGGCAGGCCTGGGGGCAGTTATACCTCAAGGCCCGTCAGAGTTCAGACCCAAAGAGTGGGGCAGGCTTGACAGTGTGGGCCAGGTGAAGCCTGGCCCCTCAGCCTCTGCTCCCCACCACCCCCAGCTCTACGAAGAGGTACGGGTGACGCTGGAAGGCTGCAGTGTGGACGCTGACATTGATGGCTTCATCCAGGCCAAGAGCACGGGCACCGAGCCCCCAGGTGAGGCCTGCCTGCCGGCAACATGGCCGCTGGGTCCAGGTCCTCCTTCCCTGGAAGGCCTGGCCTGGGTTCTCTGAGCCTCAACAGCCAGGACAGAAGCAGAGTGGCTCACAGCTCCCTTCTGGGTGCCAGACCCAGGGGGAAGGTCAGGGACAGCAGGCCCCTGGCTGATGTGCTGCCTCCTCGAGAGAGAGGATGGGCAGAGCCTAGGACACGTAACACTCGAGGGGGGATGGGGGTAGGGAGAGGCAGGAGCCGCCTCAGAGTCCCCACTCCGCTCCACAGTTTGGCACCGCTAAATCTTGAGTCTAGAACTTTCGGTCTCAGTGGTACCCACAGTGGGATCTCTCAGGGAAGTGAAAGGGGGCCCCCTCCTCAAGCACCAGGGCAGGCCAGGGCCAGGATGGGAAGGTGGGGCCCCTGTCTGGGTCTCCGGAGGGGGAGCGGATGGGGTGTCAGAGGGCACAGGTCCCGCCTGCCCTGCCCTCGTCAGCCTGGGCCTCTCGAACTTGTCACCTGCAGCGCCGGTGCCTTACCAGAACTACTACGATCGGGAGGTGGCCCCGTTGTCCAGCAGCCCTGGCGTCCAGCCATCCTGTGGTATGATAAAGAGGTGAGCGCCTGCTGGACACCAGCCGGCTGGGACACACAGAGCGGGGCCAGGGGAGATGGGCTGCCAGGAAGGGACCAGCCCCTCCTCCTGCAACTGGCTCTTCCCCATGTATTTATTGGGCACCTATTGTATGCCTGGTGCAATGTCTAGGTGCGGGGCACTCTTAGGGGACAAGACAGACTCAATCCAGATTCAATCTAGCCTCAGGACACCCTCAGTCCAAGGGGAGCCAGTCATGAAACAGTCGTTCCCCACTTATTCACTAGCAACTGTGCTGGGAGAGTCCAGGCGGGCTCACCCCTTGAGCTCTGCTGCTGGCCTGGTCAGAGCCTCGGGCTGTCAGGCCCCTCAGCTGCTGCACAGGATCAGGGCAGAGGAGCGGGCCCTGCAGCCAGCACTCTTGGAGAATTCTCCAGCTTTTTCCAAGCCCCCTTCCCTGGCCTGGCTGTGGTAGGTGTCAGAGTACTGGTGTCAGGCCCCAGTGTATCACTTGCACAACTCACACACCTCCTCTAGGCCCAGGGCCTGTGAGTGTTGGGGGCAGACTCAGACCCTAGGATCCTCCTGGTTCAGGTCTTAGGTGATGACAGTCCACTGGGAGAACCGTAGCCTACTCAGGGTGCACCCACCCCCCTCAGCCAGTTCCCCGAGTGCCCCATCTGTGGGCATCTAAAGGAGCATCATGGGCTTCACATGGCACCTGTACCCCATCCCCAGGCCTCCATGACCTCCTCTTTCCCTCCAACCTAGTGCAGAGGAGGCCCTGCCTTTGAAAGGTGGGCGTGGGTGGGGGTGGAGGCAACGGAGCTCCTAGCCCTCCGAGGATGGCTTATTTCTAAGGCTCGTGGGCCCATGGCATGCTCCTCCAGGAACCCTGAGATAGCAAGGACCCTAGGAGGCGGGCATTCCCACCCTCACTGTCACACCAAAACCACAGGGGACTCGGACTTCCCTGCACCCCCAGTGAGGGCCAGATGCCTGCACAGGTGGTCACTTAGACAACAGGCCTGAAGAGCTCACTTGGGGGCAGGGCCGAGAAAGGACAGAGAGGAGGGGCCTGATGAGGACGAGAGAAAAGAGGGAAAGCGGTCCCGCAGGGGAGGCCTGGCTGCTAGAGAGGACAGGCAGGGACGCTTGTGTGGGGCAGCTGAAGCCAGGCAGGGCTGGGGAGGGGCAGGGAAAGTGAGTGGAGGGAAGAATGGAATCGAGAGCATAGACAACCTTGGGAAGGCAGGCAGCGGGGCGGGGCGCCTCCAGCCCCAGCCTGCTGGGCTAACCCTCTCTGGCAGGGCAAGTTTGCATCAGACCTTCCCATGCCTGCCAAGTCTACGCTCGCCTGTCCATGTGCTCTGTCCTGGACCCTCAGCTCTGCAAACGCTGCCCAGGAAAGGTCTCTGGGTCCCACCTTGCACTACAGGGCAGCTTCCTACGGGCCCTGCCCCTGACTGAGCCCTCAAGACCCCTGGGTGTCTGGCCTCCTCCCTATTTCAGTCTTGTCTCCTATATACCCCAAACTGGTCCAGTCCACTCCCTAGACTCCTCTGCCTGTACGACCTGCACCTCTGCACTCCTCTCCCAGTCACTGGCCATGCCTGGCACCCTGTCTCTGTTTGGTGAAGCTGAGTCTTTGCAGACTTAGCTTGAACCTACCAGGCCAGGAAGGTAGGTTCTACTCATGTAAGCTCTCAGCACCTCTGCTTCAGGGCACCCACACGGGCCTCTGTACTAGGCGCCCCAGTGTCTGCCTCTTGCTTCTTGCACATTTTTTTTTCTTTTATTCAACATACTTGCATGACTCTAGCTCAGTCCAGGTCTGAACCAAGTACAGAGAAAGGGGTGAATCAGCCCAACACTTCCTCCTGGACGACCACTTTGTGTGGTCGGGGAGCGGTGGGGCTGGCCAGGCTGGTGAAGGTCCCAGGGCGTGAGTGGGCTGAGCTCTAGGGGGCAGCTCCTTTGCCTGTAGGGGAGGCTGGAGAGGGGTCTGGCTGGTGTGGGGCCCAGGCCCTGGAGCACAGAAGTCTCAGAGCTGCCAGTTTGGCCCTGCAGGGAACAGGTACTGAGAAGACATCTACAGGGNAGGTCCCAGGGCGTGAGTGGGCTGAGCTCTAGGGGGCAGCTCCTTTGCCTGTAGGGGAGGCTGGAGAGGGGTCTGGCTGGTGTGGGGCCCAGGCCCTGGAGCACAGAAGTCTCAGAGCTGCCAGTTTGGCCCTGCAGGGAACAGGTACTGAGAAGACATCTACAGGGTAAGGGACTGGGAGAGTGCTGCTGGGGAAGAGCCACTGGGACCACCCATTGGAGAGCCCTCATGCCCAGGGGCACCCCATAAGTCACATCTGTGCCTGGAAGCTAGGGCCGACCTTGCGGGCTCCCTGCCTCATCCACTCCCCCCGCCCTGACTCATCTGTCCTTCTTGCCCCCAGGTTTTCTGGGCTGCTGCACGGAAGTCCCAAGACCACACTGTCAGCAGCTTCTGCAGGTAATTGGGGGTGACAACTGTCACCCTGGTTGGGGGGAGGAAGAGGAGAGGATGCCTACTTGGCACAGATGGGCCCTCCAACAGCTGGGAGGTTGGGGGATGGGAAGAAGCTGAGCAAGTCTAGGGATGCTGTGAGGCAGGGGGGCCGCCAGGGACTACTGATTTTTGCAAGGAGCGGGCACCAGGCCTCACTTTGTACTCAGCTTCCACAGAGACCCTGACTCCTACCCCTGACCGGAATGAGGGTGTCTATGCTGCCATCGCCGTGCAGGAGGCACCAGCCACCGTGCCAGGCCAGGATTATAGGGCGCTCTATGACTACACAGCCCAGGTGAGGCCTCCTGCCCTCCCCGCCTTCCTGCGTGGACACCAGCATGCCCAAGGGTGTGCTCACATGTGGGCACATGCACGCTGAGGGTGCTGGGGTGGTTGCCCTTAGAATAGCACCTGGCATTCAGGAGGGGCCTGGTGCACACCTGCTGAATGAAAGCTCATGAACAGCACCAAGCCCTGGGTCACGTGGTGTCCAGGCAGGTGTGGGCACTGGTTGGGCTATGCTTGTGTGCAGCCAGCTGGTGGAGCTGGAGCTACCCGAGGAAGGGGTCTGAAGGGCAGGCTCTGCATGCGTGGGTAAAGGCCTTGTTCCCCATGACCATGGGTGCCCAGAACAAGTCATGGTCAGAACTAGGTCCTCAGCTGTGCATGGTTGATTTTCTGAAGCCCACAAGGGGAGGATGAGTAAAGGAGCCACAGGGCAGCTGTGCCCAGATCCCCAGAGACTCTAATTTGTCCCTGCTTTGAGGTGAGGGGTACACAGCTGGACCCCAGATCCACTGGGACTGAGGCATCTCCTTGGGGCTTGGCTGGCTACAGACTCCCAAAGCCTGTCCCCTGGGGAGGGGGCACAGCCCAGGAGAATGATGGTGTGCTTGCAAGACAAGGGCTGGCTGTCCTGGGGAACAGAAAACACCCCTGCTTCTGACTTGCTAGCTTGCTGTGTCTCAGGCAGGGAGCGGGAGAAGGGAGCAGCTTGAAGGAAAAGCCAGGGACCAAGTTGTGACAAACCGAGGGGACAAGAGGCTAGTCTCTCAGGGCTGCCCTAGTCCAGAGTGGCCTTCTCTTGCAGNGAAAACACCCCTGCTTCTGACTTGCTAGCTTGCTGTGTCTCAGGCAGGGAGCGGGAGAAGGGAGCAGCTTGAAGGAAAAGCCAGGGACCAAGTTGTGACAAACCGAGGGGACAAGAGGCTAGTCTCTCAGGGCTGCCCTAGTCCAGAGTGGCCTTCTCTTGCAGCCCCAGGAGGCCAGCATGTCTCAGCTGACAGCCCAGCTGTGAGACACTTACTGCCTGGGGTGGGGGGTGGGTGGGGGTGTCGCCTGACCAGAGGCCCTCCCAGCCGGATGTGTTTTCATTCTCTTGCCCAGAACTCTGATGAGCTGAACATCTCTGCGGGGGACATCCTGGAGGTCATCCTGGAAGGGGAGGACGGCTGGTGGACGGTACAACGGAATGGGCAGCGTGGCTTTGTCCCTGGCTCCTACCTGGAGAAGATTTAAGGAAGAGACAGAAGCCCCTCCCTGGACCTGTCCTGCTTGTGGGGCCAGCTGTGCCCCCACCACCCCCTGGCCTTGCAGGGGGCCTCAGACAGAGCCTGCCCTCAGGGAAGGTGTCAGCTGCTCCCCAGCAATCTTTCCCACAGGGAATAAAGGAGCGGCCTTTTTCCTCCTGGCATCTGTGTCCAAGTGCTCCATTGGGAGGAGGTAAAGGAGGGAAGAGTCCAGGAAAGCAGAGCTTCCCACCTGCAGTGTCATCATCAAGGCCCCAGCAGGGTCTGTGCCGGGTCTGCTGGGGATGGGGAGGCACCCTAGCACAGGGTCCCTGCCAGGGAGACACACTCACAGCCGCCAAGGGAAGAAGGCCACAGGGGTCAGGGAGGATGGGGGAGGGGTCAGGGAGGATGGGGGAGGGGTCAGGGAGGAGGGGTCGGGGTCAGGGAGGGATCAGGGAGAGGCCCACGAGAGCCAGGATGGGGGAGAGCAGGCTTCCGAGGGGCAGAGGGACTAGAGCAGGGCAGCAGCAGGCAGGACACGAGGCAGAGAAGAGCATTGGGACAGGACGGTGTGTGAGCACAGGGAGGAGGGAACACCTGGAACATTCTGGGGATGAGCAAGCTTAGCTCCAGGCAAGAAACAGGTGACAGTCTGCCAAGGCAGAGGGACCGAGGTGCAGAGTCTGGTAAGGGGGGCCTGCAGGCCTCTGGGTCACACTGTCTCCTGACCCAGCCACATGCCACTCCTCAAACACAGCAGATCCCACCAGGCAGGGGCCCCAGGTCTACACAGGCCCACCCTGTGCACAGAGGTGGCCAAGCTCCTCTTGTGCTTGATGCTCTCAGGCCATTCTCTTTTTGGCCCCAGAAACATAACTTCTACCACTGCCCCAGGTCTGCCAAAGCCTTGCTCCAGCCACGCCACACCTAAGGCCCTGGGAGTGAAGGTGGAGGAAAGCCAGTGCGAACCGGCAGTCAGAAGCACTGCCCAGGTCAGCCAGATACGAGACCTGTCAGAAGTAATTCAATCAAGCAAGGTATCTTAATGACTTCTGTGTGAATGACACTGTATTTGAAAATGGGGGGGGGGATGTGTATAAGAGACAGAGCCAGGATGGGGGAGAGCAGGCTTCCGAGGGGCAGAGGGACTAGAGCAGGGCAGCAGCAGGCAGGACACGAGGCAGAGAAGAGCATTGGGACAGGACGGTGTGTGAGCACAGGGAGGAGGGAACACCTGGAACATTCTGGGGATGAGCAAGCTTAGCTCCAGGCAAGAAACAGGTGACAGTCTGCCAAGGCAGAGGGACCGAGGTGCAGAGTCTGGTAAGGGGGGCCTGCAGGCCTCTGGGTCACACTGTCTCCTGACCCAGCCACATGCCACTCCTCAAACACAGCAGATCCCACCAGGCAGGGGCCCCAGGTCTACACAGGCCCACCCTGTGCACAGAGGTGGCCAAGCTCCTCTTGTGCTTGATGCTCTCAGGCCATTCTCTTTTTGGCCCCAGAAACATAACTTCTACCACTGCCCCAGGTCTGCCAAAGCCTTGCTCCAGCCACGCCACACCTAAGGCCCTGGGAGTGAAGGTGGAGGAAAGCCAGTGCGAACCGGCAGTCAGAAGCACTGCCCAGGTCAGCCAGATACGAGACCTGTCAGAAGTAATTCAATCAAGCAAGGTATCTTAATGACTTCTGTGTGAATGACACTGTATTTGAAAATGGGGGGGGCGCTAAGATAAAGGGGTGTTGTCAAAGAGCTTACCCCAGAAGCTGCAGAGAGATACTATCAGCCCTCTGATACAAGGCAGACAGTAAGTAGGGCAAGAGTGGGACCAGGAGGCCATGTGCAGGCTGGCCAACACAAAGATGATGGTGGCTTGTCCAGGAAGTGGCAAGTGAACTGGAGAGCAATTCTGGAAGGATGAGGGAAATACATCAACAGCACTTGGAAACTTACAGGATGTGAGGCAGGAATGGGAAGAGTGGAAAGAAAGCAGATGAGAAGACTTCCCTCCTCAGGTGCAGTAGAAGGTGGAGGCAGGGTGGCAGCAGGGACACAGTCTGAACAAAGGCCCAGGAGAGGCAGGACAGCCCAGCAGACTGGCCACTGGCATCAGGCCATGCAGGAGCAGCCGAGAGGAAAGAAAAGAAGAGAAAGCCCTAGGTTCAGTGCTTGACTTATTCCTTGAAAATACCTTGTCATCTTGATTGAGCATTCCATTCAACTGCAAAGATCTTTTTTAAAAACCACTGGCCTAGATATTTATCATCAGCTCTGACAGGTGCCGCAGTGTCTACAGCACTGGAGGGTGATGGGTAACGAGTGTCAGATAACCGGGCCCGCCCTCCAGTCATTTTGGCAGCCACGGAACAGAACTGAGAGCAACTCCTGGGTCACAATTTATAGCAGGGAGGAAGAAACCCACAAATGAATTGAGGCCAGATTCATTGCCTCTGCAGCATTCTCTGTTCTTTGTGCGCCAGGTCACAACCTCAGCTGGACAGACAGCCTTCCCAGCAGGGGAGATGGTGACCGACAGAGGGAGTTGGCATGTGGGTAATGGAGTGTATAAATAACTGCACCCCTCTTCTTGACAGAGGGCTACTCACAGGAAAAATGGAGCAGAACAGATAGGAAAAGCATGGCCTCTGAAGTCAGAGCATCACGGTCTGAAATCGAGGCTCCTGCTTCCTTGTGTGGTCTTAGGCAAGGTACAATTTCTCTGGATCTTAGTACCATTATGGGCAAGATGGGTACAATGAGCTCCTGTATAAATTTCTATCCTTGGAAATTTCAAAATTAGACATTAAAAGTGCTAATGAAAAGCATGAGATGATCATTTTTAATAAAAAGGACCACCACCTCCAAACTTTGGCTGTAATCAATGGTAACCTTGGGCTTGGCATAGCATCCTCATCTTGATATGCCCTTGGGGGAGCTGTAGCTATGTCAGTAATTCCTTCCTGAAAGTGACAAGGAGGAAAGGAGAAGTAGGAGTTCAGGAAAAGCAATGGGCTACTTGGCCGAACTGGACACAAGCACCACTGGGGTCTAACACTTAATTCCAACCACCCTCCCACAGCTATTCCCAGGCTGGGCAACCTCAGCACAGGGCTATCTGTTAGGCTCCGTCTGGCTGAACCACGATCTCTGTCTATTTTCCCTTCTGGCATGTGAAGCAGCAGCCCAAGCCCTGCACAAGGTCACCGCCAGCAAGTGGGCACCCCACCCTCAGCACCAAGCCCACAGGGATGTGGCTTTCAAACTGTGCTCAGTGAAGCCCTATCAGGGGCCAAAGGGAGGGGAAGGTGAGCCCCACACAATTTCAAACTCCACTTGTAGAGTCTGCCTATTGGACTGCTCCTTGGCTGCTCAGTAGAATCACCTAACAAGTGTTTTTTTGAATGTCAAACTGAATCCAATTCTCTGCCAGCTCGAGCATAAATATTTCAAACATTCTCCTGGTGATTCTAATATGCAGCCAGGGTTGAGAACTTTTCTAATGGGTACTTCAGCTGCAAAAAGAAAGTTCGAAAACCAACTTCTTATGGCATCATAGTGACTGATTTTAGATACTGAGTGTCCACTCTGACTACTATGGTGTTGAGGATACAAAGATAAACAGGTCTCTTTTCTTGCTATTATAACTTTCATATCCATTTTGCTTTCAGTGGATAAAGTCAAGAGACATGACCAGTATATGAGTCAACATAGTCAACACAACTAGCCATACACTCTGCTGCTGCTGCTGCTGCTAAGTCGCAGCAGTCGTGTTCGACTCTTCAATCATGTGTGACTCCATAGACGGCAGCCCACCAGGCTCCCCCATCCCTGGGATTCTCCAGACAAGAACACTGGAGTGGGTTGCCATTTCCTTCTCCAATGCATGAAAGTGAAAAGTGAAAGTGAAGTTGCTCAGTTGTGTCTGACTCTTCGAGACCCCATGGACTGCAGCCTACCAGGCTCCTTCATCCATGGGATTTTATAGGCAAGAGTCCTGGAGTGGGGTGCCATCGCCTTCTCCGAGCCATATACTCAACACTGTCCAAAAGGGTATTCAGGAGGTAAACTTAGGATATTTCTGCAAGGGCCTGCACAATACCCTCAGGAAATCTCAGGGACACTGCAATGAAGAGCCACATGGGACACACAAATTATTTTCAAGAAATGTAAGCATATAAGATCAAGTACTCAAAGAGCAGGGACTCCTACCCACCAACAATAACCAATTAGGAAATGTATCAGGCACATAATCCCATTACCACAATAGCAAAACACACCAAGTTTCACAGAAAAGTTTCCCAAGTAAACTTAACTGTTTATTAAGATTCACAAGAAAAACAAAACACCCAAAACAACCAATCCAACTGGGCAGATGATACAAACTGGAAATCCAGGAGACACAAATGGCTGGAACAGCTTTGAAAATATCCTAGGCCTAGCTAAGAGTCATAGATATATATCTTTTCATCTACCGGATGGAAAGAAAAGATACAGACCGACCCAGAGTGTCAAAAATAGATCAACATGGCAGAGTAGGAGGGTGGGGAATCATCTCTCCCAACAAGCATATCAAAACTACATCACAGGTGGAACCACGCTCACTGAAAACCAGCTGGAGACAGGGAAAAGACTCCTGCACAACCACAGCTGTAAGAAAGTCACAGAGAATCAGGCAGGAAGAGAGGAGCAGAGATCAGGCCAGGACTCGTACCCTGGGAGGGGACTCACAAGAGTCCAGAGGGAGATCCTCCCTGTGGAGTGAGTGGTTCCAGCCGTATACTGGGTGCCCCAGGAAGATGAGACCCCCTGGCTGGTGGGAGGGCCGACGGTACAAACAGAAGGGCTGTGGGAAGCCTGGACCCCTCACGGGGAGCAAGCACAGGCTGGCTCCTCCCTGGAGCTGGGCAGAGAAGGCAGACTGTAACCACAAAGGTCTCGGACTCGTTTCCTACCACCACCCTGGTATGCACCCTAGCCTGAGCTGAACAGCAGCTCTGACCTCACTTGTTCCACAAAGCAGCTCCACACCCAGGCAAGGGCTGTCCTGGCCAAGAGGAAAGCTCGGCCAAGAGGCACAGAGGTAGCCCAGATCCAGAGCAGTGTCTAAGCACGGAGGGGAGAGCCATGACGCTCTGACCCAGGTGGTCCCTCAGAACCTGTCTGCTGACTGTGACCAGACCTCCACAGCCCAGGCCCGACCCACGCCGAGCCTGCACACAGGTCCTGCTTGCTCTGTGTTGATGCTACACACCAGGGTAAGCATGGCAGCAGCTAAGTGCAGAGAGAGAGGCGGCTCAGATCTGGAGCAGTGTCTGAGCAGGGGAGGGGCAGCCATTACTACTGCTCACACAAGCAGCAGGTCAGGAGTTCTCTAGATCTCTGACTGGCCTGCTCCTAGCACCACCACAAATCTTCCTTGCCCCAGCACTGCCCCAGTAAGAATTTTAAAAGGAACTAGAAAATATTTTAAAAATCAATCAGAACTGAAGAATGCCATAACAAAAATTAATAACACAGAGAAGGAATAAACAGAAGACTCGGTGATAAAGAAGAATGCAAAAGTGATCTGGAAGACAGAATAATGGAAATCACCCAATCAGAACGGCAAAAAGAAAAATGAAAATTGAGACCAGTTTAAGGCATCTCTGAGACAATATCAAGTGTACCAACATTCACATAACAGGGGTCCCAGAAGGAGGAGAGAGAGAGAGAAGGGTCAAAAGGTATTTGATGAAATCATGAGTGAAAGCTTTCCAAACCTGAAGAAGGAAACAGATATCCAGATACAGGAAGTACAGAGGGTTCTGAACAAGATGAACCCAAACAGATCATATCATACACAATTAAAGTGGCAATAAAGAGAGAATTCTAAAGGCAACAAGAGAAAAATAAAGAGTCATATACAAGGAAACCCCAATAAGTGCTGAAAGGGGGAAACCTGCAACCAAGGATACACTCATTACCCAGCAAGACAATAATTTAGAGTTGAAGGAGAGATAAAGAACTTGCTAGACAAGCAAACCTGAAGAGTTCATGAATACAAAACCAACCCTAAAAAAAATGTTAAATGGTTTTAAGTGGAAAGGAAAAGGCTGAAACAAGAAGTATCCAAAGGAAAGGAGAAATCCAACTAATAAAAGCAAATATATAGTAAAGGCTGAGGATCAACCATTTAAATAACTAGTACAGAGATTAAAAACAAAAAAAAAATCTGTAAAAACAACTATAACTACAACAATCAGTAAAGGCATAAATGACAAAGATGCAAAATAAGACATCAAAACCATAAAATGTGGAGACGAGGAGTAAAAAATGTATACCTGCTGGAATGTGTTTGAACTTAAATGACCACCTGTTTCAAACAGGCAGACAGTTATAGGTTAGCATATATAAACCCCATGGTAATCACAAATCAAAAACCTACAATAGACACACAAAAACTAGAGACAAAGAGATATAAAAGAAAGTCAGCAAATCACAAGGGACAAGACTAAAAGAACACTGAAAAGCTACAAAAATAAATATCAAAATGGCAATAAGTACATACATACCAATAGTCAAATTCAGTGTTGGACTAAATACTCAAATCAAAATACATAGGGTGGCTGACTGGATGAAAATACAAAACCCATCTATATGCTGCTTACAAGAGACTCATTTCAGAGCTAAAGATGCCTACAGACTAAAAGTGAGGAAATAGAAAAAGATACTTCGTGCAAATGGAAATGACAAGAAAGCAGAGGTTATAATACTCACATCAGATAAAACAGACTTTAAAACAAAGTTTGTAACAAAAAACAAAGCATGTTATATAATCATCAGTTTAGTTCAGTTGCTCAGTGTCTGACTCTTTACGACCCCATGAATCACAGCACGCCAGGCCTCCCTTCCATCACCAATTCCCGGAGTCCACCCAAACCCATGTNTTCCCACCAAAAGTGTAAAAGGGTTCCTTTTCTCACACCCTCTCCAGCATTTACTGTTTATAGACTTTTTGATGGTGGCCATTCTGACCAGCGTAAGATGATACCTCATTGTGGTTTTGATTTGCATTTCTCTAATAATGAGCAATGTTGAGCATCTTTTCATGTGTTTATTAGCCATCTGTTCATCTTTTTTGGAGGAGTGTCTGTTTATTATAATTTCATAACTTTAAAAAGGAAGTACAATATAAGAGATACCAACTTTATGTTCCTGCATCAGCACATATTACAAACAACACATCCATGTATGCAAAGATGGTGTCAAGAAAGCCAGTCAGATGGATACTGTTGAGAGGGAAACATAAATTGATACAATCTCTACATAAAAGGTACCTGCAAAATGTTTTCAATGCTTAAAGGATTTTGATCCCACCTTTAAAATTTTAAAAAGGTACACCCAATGATACTAAATTTTTTGTAGTAAATAAAAATTTAACATAACTGATCTTGAAAATATGAGACTATTTATGTATAAACTAAGGTAATCCATAAAGGAAAATTCTCTGCAGTTATTAAACTACATTGCATAAGAAACATTACTGAGAGGGTAAAGAATATTATTATTTTATAAAGTAGTTTGCTAAGAATTACAATACAGCACTTTGGTAAATAAATTACATTATATGTATAACACATGTGCACAGAAAAATTATAAAGATAACCCCCAAAATGTGCTTGATGGGATTCATTCCCCTTTGTGGTTTTTCAGGTTTTCTACATTCAGTGTATATCAATTCTAGGAAGCAGCTGGATAAGAAGGGGCATTTAATATGCAGTATAAGCATCAGAAAGCTGGTATATGTCCCTTACAATTAAAATAAAAGCTGAAAATAAAAATACAAGGAACTCCAATGATTTATAGTAACTAATTTTCAAATTGTTACGTTAGCAATGTGGTACGTAACTACAACTCAAAGTTTTTTTCTTTTAACCCACAGCCTAACCTAGTTATTCCATGCTTATGAAAATAAAATGCATACCTAACACGTACACTCCTTACTCTGTCTTAACACAGGAAAATACCAGGACCCAAAACTTCATAATATCAAAGAGCAGTAACAGTAAGTGTCCACACGATAGTAACATTTCTGAACAAGGTCTAAGATAAGTCTCCTATGGCATCACAAAAAGCCAAGCATACTAAACAAACTGGCCCAACACACACAGAGAGGCACATCCTTAAAGTACTGGTCCAGCTCTTCAAAGCAGTGTGGACTGATGAGAGCCAAAGGGAAAATGTATCCCCACCTGACCAAAAAAAAGACAACTCCAGGTTTCGGCTAGTCCCCTATTTACATATTCTTCATCTCTAAGTGCATTTTCCACACAGTACAATGATAACATTCATCAGCTCATGATCTGAGCACACGCCTTCTTTAAATGGAACCATTTAAACACACAATGGTAACTGGTTAAAACCAAAAAACCCTCCTACAATTCATGGTTTTAAGAAGACGTCAAGAAAACCATTAATGCACACAAAAGCACATCCAAATCCTTTCTTGGTTCCCACAGTTCAAATGCCAACAATGCTACTGAACAGCTGTGAAACAGACCAATGCTGAGAACTGGAGAAAGTCGTCAAAGCAGCTGCTCCAACACCAAAATGAGCAGGACAGAATTTTTAATGACAATGCAATGAATTGACTTTAAAACAAAAGTTGATATTTAAAGAAAACGTTAAAAAGGAGAAAGAGCCTTAAATGAACAAGGCCAACATTTTATTAACCTCTTACTTTGGTAGCTTTTTTGTTTGCCCTTACTTCATCCACACAATTCATTCTCACCTAAAACTGTTCTCTTCCATTCAAAACCTCCTCAGCCCTGGCAAGAGTTATTCCTTAAAATTTCCCTTTCTTGAAATTTAATTCCTTAACTAAACCCATTAGTGCTTTTTCTCCTTATAGAATACCATATCACCCTAGAGAGTAACGCTCTTTCCCTTTGCTAAGCTTTATGAAGACATCTGCCACTGTTAAATGAACCACCTGATGATAGCTTTTGACTCATTCTAATACTTAAATGACCATCTGCTCTACATTTAATGACATCTTGCCTAAATTCAGTAACTTAGAGAATTTACATAGCTTAAGTCTTTCTGTTGGCTAATTTTATGAGAACAGTAAAACATGCTAATTGAAATCAATAACCACAAGTTCTTAAAAGAGGCAAGGAAAACAATTCAAATCCACAAAGCATTGATTTATCTAAGTAAACTGCTAAATGTCTAGAGAGAAAAGATGATCGAGAGAGAGAAGTTTCCCACTATAAGCAGTTC
Organism: Neotragus moschatus; assembly: GCA_006410615.1. Taxonomy (NCBI): domain Eukaryota; kingdom Metazoa; phylum Chordata; class Mammalia; order Artiodactyla; family Bovidae; genus Neotragus; species Neotragus moschatus. The sequence continues at coordinate 2,300,674 of SJYA01002789.1, forward strand.
ATTATGTGAAACAAAAGTAAATAATATAAATGTTCATTAACAAGAGAGTGCAGACATATATTAGATAAATAATGGCGTATCTAAAATGAATTTTTAAGAGCCACACAATTCGACATGGATGAACTCTTCAACCATAATGCTCCACTTTAAAATTATACAAGAATACAAAACTGTTGATTGTTTACAGATATATACAACATAGCATAAATGTAAAGAAATCCATAGGAACTTCTAATTTCTACATACTTAGCAGAATTTCTACATAGTGGTTACTTTAGGAGAGGAAGGGAATGAAATTGGGAAGTACAGGGTTTCAAACATCAGAAATGCTTCATTTGTAGATAGGTGCACAGGTATTTATTAATCACCCATGTACCTGGATATCTTAAATATATGTAATAAACTTTTAAAATAAAAGATAAGCATTCCTAGTAGACTAGTACAGTGCCTAGTTAACCCTCTACCTTTTCGCCCTAATTAAAAGATTTCACCTAACAGTAAAAAGTAATTTACACGTCATCAACCAGCGTTTAAACACAATTACTTATTGTGGCGTAACTATTTGCTAAGGTCATTCAACTAACCAGAAATTCCTATTTCTGATATATGGATTCACTCAATTTTAACCCCAAATCAATGTGACAAAAAGTTTACAGAGATTAAAGAGGGTTAACCAACTAGAATATGCACCTTACCCTCCCAGAACAATCAAAGTACTTATTGTTTAGAAACTGACTGAAGTGTAATTAAAATTCCTAATGAGGGTGAGGCCTTTGTGACCTGTCAGCTGCTTGGTATACTTCACATTCCTTACTCTTGAGAAACAGTAAATTAGTGAAAATAAGATTATTATTAATACTAACTACTACTTAAATCAGTACACCAAGCTAGGTGCTTCACATATATCACATAACCTTCCCAGCAATATTAAAAGGTAGGCAGTATTATTCTCATTTATAGATGAAGAAATTGAGGCTATGTGGGCTCAAATTCAAACCATGTGAGTCTGATTACAAAGCTTTGGCCTCTTATGCTCTTGACTCTACCCGGGTTTTTTTCTTTACTTAGCTCTGATTTTGGTTGAAGAATAATTACATATCTAGGGCATTGTGTTTCCCATTTAACATACTATACTCAAAATAAAAGTTATTGAATCCCATTCTAATAACCAAATAAATCTCAGAGAGACACATTTTAAAAACTGAAAAGACTGTCTGTAGTGCCTGACTCTGCAACCCCATGGACTCCTCCCACCAGGCTCCACTGTCCCTGGGATTCTCCAGGAGAGAACACTGGAGTGCGTTGCCAAGCCCTTCTCCAGGCGATCTTCCCCATCCAGGAACTGAACTCTTGTCACTGAAGTCTCCTGCACTGGCAGGCAGGTTCTTTACCACTAATGCCCCCTGGAAAAATGAAAAAAATTATCTACCTCTTAGTTAATTTCAATAGTGTAGTAAAGTGAAACACCATCGACTTCCAACCAACTCTTATCTTGAGTTAAGGAGATGTCTTTGAAAGTGTCTCACTCAAAATCTACGATTCTCTCATCTTTTCTGTTGGCCAAGTTATTCTCTCATCTATTTTTTCTACTCTACTTTATTAAAAGCTTGCATAACAATCATGCCTCACACAATTCAAACAAAAGACACAAGGTGTCAAACTAGGCACATAACTAGCAATTTCAGTAACATATTTGCTATTTTTGGCACTTGTTACACAAGAGTAGAAAAATGAAATCAAACAAAAATGAGAACTTAATCCACTTTTTTCCCTCCTAACAGATAAAACTTCATCATTTCACTTCAGAAGCAAAACATCTATGTACCTTGACCTACTCCAACTTCATCTGACAGGCGAAGAATTAAAGTGTAAAGAGATTAATGTTATAAAGTATGGGGTGTGGGGGGAACTGACAAGCCTGGATGTGAACCTCAACCATCAACCAATTACTTATGAAATCTTGAGCAAACTTGTTCATTTCCCATAGCTTATTTTCTCATCAGTAAAATGAAGGCAATCAAATAACACTTTTATGAGGACTAAATGAGATAAAGTATGTAAAGTATGGCATAGTTTCTGATACATGATGCAAGTCCAGTAAATGTCTGTTCCTCTAGTTAACAAGCCCACATGAGGAAACAGAATGAACAAACACCTTAACTTCCCTACTAACCCAGTGCATTGTCCACTACTCCACGAAGAGAGGCTGGGAAAGGGAGGTAAGCAAGGCACCATAATGTAAAACATCACAATCCCAGGCTTTCATGATTTATTATCACTACTAGCCCTACAAAACTCCCAAAGTCCAAATAATGATTTTTTTAATATCAGAAGTTTCCACCCCATTTCTTGCTTTTTTAGGAACAAAATTATCATCAAGACGATAAACCCTCCCCTGGGAGAAAGCCATATAGTCTTATCATGAGTATGCATAGAGAATATAAACTAATCCTAACCACAGCGAGCATCTGCTGAAGTAAATATGCGCCCAAAGTCACTCCAAGCCAGAAGTGAGTGTCTGGACTACCTGCTGCGTTTCATTATCTTCTCCGTTAGTTTAAACCCCACCTTATCTTAGTTGTGTTCTACAAGTTCAGTTAAAAGCCAGTTGTTTAGAATTCAGGATCGTTTTCCCTCAGAAATGAACTTGTAAAGATAAATTAGACACCAGACTATTTCATAAGAACCTATTTACACAGAGCTAATCTGTGGGGAAAAGATCAAATTATTTCTGTGTTCCTAGTTTGGTCTGAGGAGGTGGTTTATTATAATGCAAACATCCCAGTTTAAAAGGGGGTGGGGGGCCAGCTAAACTGGCCATGGGGACATCCGAAAGTATATGAGCAAAGAAATGGGCTTAGGAGAATGAGGAATGTTCTAAAGGAGCCATTTTCCCACCGATACTTAACATGCATAAACTCTTGTCTGGTGACTCAGTACAACAGTTTCCAAAGTGAGGTACGTGACCCAGGAAATACAGAAGAATGTGCTTTGAAATCGAAGAGATACGCTCACAATCTCTTATCTGTTCCAAAATCCCAAAATTCTCAAGTTTTTTGTAAATGAGCAGCAAACTGAGTGGTAAATCCTGATCTGAATGAACAAAAGACTATGCTGTTGTTTTGTCAGTCACTCACTCAGTTGTGTCCAACTCTTTGCAACCCCATGGACTCCAGAATGCCAGGCTTCCCTGTCCTTCATCATCTTCCGGAGCTTGCTCAAATTCACGTCCACTGAATCAGTGATGCCATCCAACNAAATCCTGATCTGAATGAACAAAAGACTATGCTGTTGTTTTGTCAGTCACTCACTCAGTTGTGTCCAACTCTTTGCAACCCCATGGACTCCAGAATGCCAGGCTTCCCTGTCCTTCATCATCTTCCGGAGCTTGCTCAAATTCACGTCCACTGAATCAGTGATGCCATCCAACCATCTCATCCTCTGTCATCCCCTTTCTCCTCCTGCCTTCAATCTTTCTCAACATCATGGTCTTTTCTATCCTTCCAATGAATATTCAGGAAAAACCAGTAGCTTTGACTACATAGACCTTTGTCAGCAAAGTGATGTCTTTGCTTTTCAATACGCTGTCTAGGTTTGTCATAGCTTTCCTTACTAGGAGCATCTTTTAATTTCATGGCTGCAGTCACCATCCACAGTGATTTCGGAGCCCAAGAAAATAAAATCTGCCACTGTTTTCACTTTTTCCCCTTCTATTTGCCATGTAATGATGGGACCTGATGCCATGATCTTAGTTTCCTGAATGCTGAGTTTTAAGCCAGCTTTTTCATTTTCCTCTTCCAACCTCATCAAAAGGCTCTTAAGTTCCTCTTCACTTTCTGCCATTTGAGTCGTATCATCTGCATATCTGAGGTTGCTGAAATTTCTCCCAGCAATCTTGATTTCCAGCTTGTGATTCATCCAGCCCAGCATTCTCCATGATGTACTTTGCATATAAGTTAAATAAGCAGGGTGACAATACACAGACTTGATGTACTCCTTTTCCCAATTTTGAACCAAACCATTGTTCCATGTACGGTTCTAACTGTTGTTTCTTGAACCACATACAGGTTTCTTAGGAGGCAGGTAAGGTGGTCTGATATTAGCATCTCTAAGAATCTTCCACAGTTATGATCCACATAGCCAAAGGCTTTGGCGTATTCAGTGAAGCAGATGTTTCCCCCTTATTATAATTATTCATATGCTTTCTGCAGAAATAATGGTGTATCTGATATGACAGGTGCTGCTCTAGACTTGGAAGTCGGAGATATGTACTCTGTGGAATACCATATTACAGCTCTAAAATCCAAAAGTTTATAAACTCAGTCCCAAGCATTCTGAATAAAGGGTATGGATTTCCATTAAAACTTTCACATTTACTGTTTTTTCCAAAAATCTAAGAATGAAATTAGGTTAGTAATTATACATTACTCAGCTGATACTAGAACCCTCAGTGGGTCACTAAAAAAAAAAATCATACAACACACACAAGGTATAGTGAGGATGGGTGGGAGTTTGACAGCTGAGGGTCTAACAATGTTGCTCACTTCTGGCACACTAAGACATAGTTAGGCAGACTTGCAGAATACATCTTAATGATATAAAACCACATGTTGATTATCTTGAGATGAAGTGCTTAAGAGTCAAAATCAAAAATAAGTTTTTCTTTCTACAAAATACAAGTATTCCCAAATTGCACACTTTTTCTAGAATGAAAAGTGGTTGTTAACAGTATGCTCCCTAGAAGATACATATATTTTTTAATTATACCGTTAAATCTGTCCCTCCAGGTAAAGGTGATGTCTGACAAGAAATAAGAAAATAAATGCAGTCCAAAGGGAACTAGAGTAAGCAAGGTGAAAAGTGACATCTGAAGATACTTCCCTCTCATGTGGTCTTTAATGCTGAAATACTGTGTGTCACCAATAAACTCTAATATCTGCATCCATAAAAGAAAGTCATTTTTATTTCATCTTAAGTTCAGTGGATTTTGAATTCATTTATTCAAAATATAGACGTGAAGCACCTTCCAATTCGTTTGTAAGAAATGATCAAGACCAGAAAAGATGGAAAACTACCAGCTAAATTTCAATAAAAATGTTTACTTGACTGGTAAATGAAATAGAAACATAAGACTGAGTTAGGTAAACATATTGCATTAATCAGGGTCCAGTCAGCAGACAGGAAACCACATCAATCCACCACTTCTAAAGATGGGAAAACAATGAGAAAACAGGATTATTTAAATGTAAGAAGCTTAAAGGAGGGGTCCTATACTGCTGGATTACATGTTACATGTGGGATACACATACAGAAAAACCATTAATGTCCAACAATAGTGTTACATTAAGTTAATCAACCAACCATATCACAGACTAGAACAATTTACCTCAATTTTCTAGTCAACTTTCCCTCAGGAAAAGTAGTACAAATGGTGATCATTTCTGAACTACTATAAACAGAAGAGAGGATGATGGGGGAAAGCAATGAATTAACTGAGTTTTCATCCCTATAATCTGCCATTCACCAGCTTTGGGACTGAACAAGTTTCTTCATCTCTCCAAGCCCGAGTTTCTTTTTATCTGTGTTAGGAATCCAACTGCACATCTAATGAGTTCAAAACTCTTTGAGAAGAGTGATTTATTCAGAAAATACTCATCCAGAGCTATGGTTTTGCTAGAAAATGGAGATACAAGGAACAAACACACACACACACACTCCTTCCCCTCCAACTAATAATCTCATGCAAAAGACAATTACAACCAGCATCCCTGTAGCAGCAGAAAGGAGCACAGAGTACTCTGCAATCACACTGTCTAGCAATTAAAGGTGGAGGAGAGAACCTGTGGGAGGCTACCTGGAGACACATCCAAAAAGAAATATCTAATCTAACCACAGAGATAAGCCTGTAGCTTGGTGGCTCTTTTGGTAAAGAATCCGCCTATAATGCAAGAGACCTGGGTTTGATCCTAGAGAAGGAAATGGCAACCCACTCCAGTATTCTTGCCTAGGGAAATCTCATGCACACAGGAGCCTGGCAAGCTACACAGTCCATGGGGTTGCAAGAGTTGGATACAACTCAGGAACTAAACCACCACCATATATTAAAACAGCATTACAGAGGACTTCCCTGGTGGTCCAGTGGCTAAGACTCCCAATGCAGGGAGCCTAGGTTCAATCCCTGGTCAGGGAACTAGATCCCACATGCCGTAATTCAAGAGTTTGCCTGCCACAACTAGGGCTTCCCTGGTGGTTCAGACAGTAAAGAATCCGCCTGCCATGCAGGAGACCCGGGTTCAATCGCTGGGTTAGGAAGATCCCCTGGAGGAGGGCATGGCAACCCACTCTAGTATTCTTGCTTGGAGAATCCCATGGACAAAGGAGCCTGGTCAGGTACAGTTCACGGGGTCGCAAAGAGTCAGATAAGACTGAAAAACTAAGCACATGCCACAACTAAGCCCAGGTGTGTCCAAGGGACGGCATCATCTCCATCCCTTGGGAGCCTTTAAACTACTCTTGCTGAATTCCACACTTAGTGAATCAGAATCTGCATTTTTAAAAGTTCCCAGGTGACCTGCATGCTTACTCTCTAACAAGTACTGATAGAGGGGTAACTATTTCTTGAGAACTTCAAGTTGATTTCTTGAGGTCCTCATTCAACCAAGTTGCAATCTTCAGGGAGTATTAAAACTAGATGGACTTTCATAACTTAAAACATCGTTTTAGTAGATGAAGATAAAAAAAGGAAAAGGTATGTTACCTAAGTCTTAAAATAGATAGGCTCTTTAGGAAAATCAAGCTTTCCTTACAGATGCCTTTAGCAAAAACCATCTCACAACATCTCAACCTTTCCAGGTCTGGCATCCTACTCTCCAAACACTGTTCACACAAGTCCTGTTTTTTCCCAAGGCTCTCTCCCCGGATAACACTCTTTTCTCCTGTAGATCAGAAGAGAAATAAAGGGGCTCGGAAAGGAAATGCTGAGGGTCATTAATCGACTTCATTTTTTATCCAGGGTGAGCACACTTCTAGGCCTTCAACTGAGTAATGAGATCTAAAGAGTTGGTCCACGTGTGACCAAAGGGATGGAAAAAAAAAAGACAAAGAACTACCCCAAGACAGCCTGGACCAACAATACCAGAAGCTGATTTTAAATAAACCTAACCATCTATACTTCTAATTTTCAATATGCATACTCAGGAGGGTAGAAAGAACCTTAACAGGCAACACACATAATCTTCTCCACTCTTTCTCTGGTAACAATACAACACTGAGGTCAAGTGACCAAAAAACGAGCACTGAGTAAAAATACATTTCTCCCCAATCCTATAAAGTCAGTACCTAAATGAGAAAATATCAACTATACCTACTTGATTACACACTTCCCAAAATTAACTCCCAACGAATTCAATAACATATGTATTTACACAATCTTCTTATTCACTACAAATTAACCAAATATATCTGGATACAAGACAGAAGTTATATCATTCAAATATACACTAAATGCTCCTCTTTTCAAAGCTTGACTATCCTAGTCATAAATTCAAACTTATCCTATGACACCAGAAAGAAATAAAATAAAGCTTATGTGCCAAAACGTGACAGACCCCACATACAACCCTCAGACAAAATCTCCAAAACACAATAAAGGAATAAAAGAAAGATTCAAAATGACTCAACCACTCCAGAATCCTTAGTTCTTAGAAAGTTTCACAGAATTTTATTTTAAAACGTACCCATTTCTTAATTCCCAAACAGACTTCAATAAATTTTCTCTTCATATAATGTGAGTACACATAAGAAACAAAAAATTGAATAATCAATCTCAGTTGTCCTGGTAAATATTGTAAGAATTTTAAAGGCAATGAAGTTTAAGAACACAAAAGGCATAAAAATAACAAACACCTACACACCCACGACTCAGTTAACAACATAAAATTTACCAAAAAACTTACCACACTACACTTCCTTCAAAGTAAAGATATCCACTCCCTTGAGTTTGGCATTTATTATTACTCTTTGGTATACTTTTACCACATAAGCACATATCCTTAAACTAATGAGTATCAACTGGGGGCAACCCTGCTCCCTAGGGGGCACATGGCACTGTCTGAAATATTCTTGGTTATCATGGCTACAACCAGTAGGCAGAGGCACGTGCACAGGGCAGCCCCTCCAGAAAAGAATTATCTAATCAGTTCCAAACAGCAATAGTGCCAAAACTGAGAAACCCTGTCCCAAACAGTAAACAGGACTGTTCTACATTTTAACATAGAAGACGTTTTCTCCTTTAAGAAACTTTACTTTCTTGCTTCATTTGCTTAACACTAATTTTCTATAGGGGTTTTAAAAACGTTTGCTAACAGCATCCGATGAACAAGATGAATTGATACATACCAATAGACTAAATAATGTGTAAATTATCTTCTAAACTAAGATTTTTAAACCTCTCAAATATCTGTTTTTACATAAGATAATGAAACTATTTATTGGACAGATATATTCCATACTATAAAACATACAGGGAACAGGAATATCCCTTCAAAATCTGCTGCAGTAGAGGATTTGTTACACTTTACCTTTACCCTGGAAAGATATTTTAAATTCTCCATAAATCTACCATTACAGATCCCAAGATTCCTTCAAATTGTTGAGTTGTAGTCAAAGTTTAGCTTGAGCCAGCAGGATAAAATTTTAAGTAAGAGTGTCCAGAAACAAGAATATGCCCCATATAGTGTTGTTAGGAGGGCAAATTGGTAAAAATGTCTCTGCAGGGCATGTAGTCAACATCTACCAAAATGTTACATATATGTACCCTTTAATGCGGCAATTCCACTTCCGAAGTGCTCAATACACATGCATATACATGTTCAAGGACTTATTCAGAACATCATTGTAAATAAGATCTGGAACAATACAAATGTCCATCAACACAGCACTGGTTAAATAAAGTACTGCATACAATCACTGGAATATTACACGGCTACGAAATAATAAGGTAGATCTATATCTGCTAACATGGAACAACCACCAAGGGGCTTCCCAGGTGGCGTGGTGCTGCGAGGGTAAAGAACCTGCCTGCCAACTCAGGAGACATAAGGAATGCAAGTTCGATCCCTGGATGGAGAAGATCCCCTGGAGACGGGCATGACAACCCGCTCCAGTATTCTTGCCTGGAGAATCCCAAGGACACAGGAGCATGGCAGGCTATACAGTCCACGGGGTTGCAAAGAGTGGGACACGACTAAATCGACTTAGCATAGCATAGTATAACAATCAATAATAGGTACTATTAAGTTAAGAAGCAGAAGCACAGAAGAGAATAATACAGTAGTTTCTTAACACTGTTTTAAAAAGGTTGCAGATTTACAATACATTAATATTTACATATGTTTGCAATGAGTATTCTGTAAGAACACACTGGTGTTCCCTTCCTGTACTGGGAAATCTTTTCTTTTGGCCCTGCACATAAATCTTCTGCAACATTTAAACAACCAGCTAAGATACACAATTCTAGGCATTATCTATTCAATAACTCAATTGCCTTTGTGTTAATTTCTTTTCTATTGGCTGCTAACAATAACTATGTACCCACTTCAGGATCTGTTAGGTTTTGCCAAACTCAATCACAAAGCTTTAGAAATAGCTAAAGCATGCTGAAAACTATCTAATATGAAATCTGAAACTATTTCCTACTGAACAGGGTCCCAAGGATAAATCTATGTGAAAATGAATTCGGTTAAATTATTCTAAGAACAAGCTTTCAGGTGATCACATTATAGAAAAATTCTAGAATCAGTACCCAACAGTTCCCTGAAATTTGGTGAATCGAGGACAATGACTCAGAGCCTTGTTAATGGATAAGTCTCTGCCTTAACCTTACAGGAGAACTGAGATGTTAAAAGATACCAGGTGACCCCTATGCCTATCTTCCACTTGAGAGAGTATTTAACACAAAGAAAGGGTTCAATATTGAGACTGTTTTTCCTTCGATTGCTATAAAGATACACAACGAAACAATTAAGATGAAAAATCAGTCCACAGAGTATCAAGTGGCATTCAGCTACTGAACTCCCAAGTCTCTGCATGTCAGAGGAGGAAGAAAGGAAATCGCAACAAAACCGAGGTACCAACGGCCCCTCGGCAATTGTTACCGGCCAATGAAACACCATATGGCAAGGCAAGCCTCCCTTCAGACACTTATCACTCGGCGGCTGATTATTTCAATGGCTTATTGGACAGGCCTCTCCAGATCCCTTCCCTGGAAGGGGGAAGGGGTCTGTGGTCTTCCCGGTGCTTTGTACCTTCCAGGCTTGAAAGCATCCTTGTACTGGTGCAGCCATCATTTCCCTTGGGGACTGGGCGGAGGGAAAGGAAGCAGGGGAGTCTTTTTTTTCTGTAAGTTTGTGTTTACCAGGTAAGGAATCTACAATTCCCTCTGGCTCTTTCCCTACCCGCTCCCTCCGGCTGGGCGCGGCGAGGGAGGCTTTGGACCGGACCCCCGACGCCCCCGGCCCACCCCGCGTCGCCCCTGCTCCACGCGCAGGCCCCGAGCCCCGGGGACCGCCCTTACCCGTGGGCGCGCTGTCCAGGATGCGCAGGTCGTAGGCCCCGGAGCAGCGGTAGTTGGCGGCCGTGCCGTTGTCCCACACCACCACCACCTCCTCGGGGCTCTCGAAGCTCCGGACCGTGCCCACATGGCCCTCGCCGCCGTCCTGCTTCCCCCACTTCCAGTCCGGGCCGCGCACTACGCGGGCCCCGACCCCTTCCACCATCACCCGGTTATTCCTGGAGTTACTCATCGGGGCCCGAGCCGCGGGCTCCGCCGCCGCCGCCGCCGCCGCCGCCGGGGGGCCCGTAAGGGAGTTGGGCCCGGGCCGGACTCTCGGCGCCGGCGGGGGCGGCAGCGAGCCCCGGGGGACGTGAGAATAATTCACCGGGGCGGCGGCGCGGTCCCCGCCGATCCCGCAGCCGCTCCCCAGCCGTCGTCGCCGCCGCCGCGCCCCCCTCTCGGACTGGAGGCCGGACTGCAGCGGCTCGGAGGCTGAGGCGGCGGCGGGCGGGCAGAGGGGAGGGGGCCGTGGGCGGGGACTCCACCGCTTCCTCCGGGCTCCCCGGCCGGGCTACAGCGACGGCCGCCAGGAACCCACGCTCTCCCCCGACCGGGAGCGCGGGGAGCGGAGGGGGCCGGGGGAAGCTCGCCCGGGGGAGACGGCGCGGGCGGCGGGGAGCAAGCTTAACTGCCGGCCTATCTTCTCCCCCGGGCCCTCGCCCCGGGGTAGACGCCCGAGCGCCGGCGCCGCCTCCTCCCCCGTGGGCGGTGATGGTACCTCCCGGCGTCCGGCGAGCGCCCGGGCCCAGGGGCCCCCTTCTCTCTGCCCCCGCGCACGCCGCCGCGCTCCGCCCCGCCACAGAGTCCCCGCCGGGCGAGAGCGGCTCCACATCCGGGTACTGGCGCACCCAAGGCCGGAGCAGCACGTCCTCTGAGGGATTAGGAGAGGGACCCTCAGTAACACTGCGGTGTACGGCTTTGGGGAAGTCGCGCGACTAAGTAGGGGAAGGAAGGAGAGGAAAATCCAACCCTAAGCGTCTCGCCCAGGCCCTGTGAGACTGCGCATGCGCGCAGCCTGGAGCAGGGAAAGGCAGACACCCCGCCCCAGTCTGGGGCAAAGGAGAGGCGGCTCCCCGTGGTGACCCCGGTGATCCGGCGTTTCCCATTGGCTGTGAGGGAAGGGGCGGGGCAGGGAGCTCCGTCTGGACAGCTTGGAGGTGGGGCTGGAGGAAGTGAGGCTCTGGATACCACTTGGGCTGCTGAAAACGGAGTCCTTCTGGGTCAGTCTTTCATTATAGTTCTAGCGTGGCCTGATTGTACTACATATGAATTTGGGATTACATAACACTAGATCTGATAGACAGAGTGCCTGATGAACTATGGTTCATGACATTGCACAGGAGACAGAGATCAAGACCATCCTCAAGGAAAAGAAATACAAAAAAGCAAAATGGCTGTCTGAGGAAGCCTTACAAATAGCTCTGAAAAGAAGAGAAGTGAAAAGCAAAGGAGAAAAGGAAAGACATAAGCATCTGAATGCAGAGTTCCAAAGAATAGCAAGGAGAGATAAGAAAGCCTTCCTCAGCGATCAATGCAAAGAAATAGAGGAAAACAACAGAATGGGAAAGACTAGAGATCTCAAGAAAATTAGAGATACCAAGGGAATATTTCATGCAAAGATGAGCTCGTTAAAGGACAGAAATGGTATGGACCTAACAGAAGCAGAAGATATTAAGAAGAGGTGGCAAGAATACACAGAAGAACTGTACAAAAAAGATCTTCACGACCCAGATAATCACAATGGTGTGATCACTCACCTAGAGCCAGACATCTGGAACGCAAAGTTAAGTGGGCCTTAGGAAGCATCACTACGAACAAAGCTAGTGGAGGTGATGGAATTCCAGTGGAGCTATTTCAAATCCTGAAAAATGATGCTGTGAAAGTCCTGCACTCAATGTGCCAGCAAATTTGGAAAACTCAGCAGTGGCCACAGGACTGGAAAAGGTCAGTTTTCATTGCAATGCCAAAGAATGCTCAAAGTACCGCACAATTGCACTCATCTCACATGCTAGCAAAGTAATGCTCAAAATTCTCCAAGCCAGGCTTCAGCAATACGTGAACCGTGAACTTCCAGATGTTCAAGCTGGTTTTAGAAAAGGCAGAGGAACCAGAGATCAAATTGCCAACATCCATTGGATCATGGAAAAAGCAAGAGAGTTCCAGAAAAATATCTATTTCTGCTTTATTGACTATGTCAAAGCCTTTGACTGTGTGGATCACAATAAACTGTGGAAAATTCTGAGAGAGACGGGAATACCAGACCACCTGACCTGCCTCTTGAGAGACCTATATGCAGGTCAAGAAGCAACAGTTAGAACTGGACATGGAACAACAGACTGGTTTCAAACAGGAAAAGGAGTACGTCAAGGCTGTATATTGTCACCCTGCTTATTTAACTTAATATACAGAGTACATCATGAAAAATGGAAGAAGCACAAGCTAGAATGAAGATTGCCGGGAGAAATATCAATAACCTCAGATATGCAGATGACACTACCCTTATGGCAGAAAGTGAAGAGGAACTAAAAAGCCTCTTGATGAAAGTGAAAGAGGAGAGTGAAAAAGTTGGCTTAAAGCTCAACATTCAGAAAACGAAGATCATGGTATCTGGTCCCATCACTTCATGGCAAATAGATGGGGAAACAGTGTCAGACTTTTTTTGGGGGGGGGGGGGGCTCCAAAATCACTGCAGATGGTGACTCCAGCCATGAAATTAAAAGACGCTTACTCTGTGGAAGGAAAGTTATGACCAACCTAGATAGCATATTAAAAAGCAGAGACATTACTTTGTCAACAAAGGTTTGTCTAATCAAGGCTATGGTTTTTCCAGTGGTCATGTATGGATGTGAGAGTTGGACTGTGAAGAAGGCTGAGCGCCGAAGAATTGATGCTTTTGAACTGTGGTATTGGAGAAGACTCTTGAGAGTCCCTTGGACTGCAAGGAGATTCAACCAGTCCATTCTGAAGGAGATCGGCCCTGGGATTTCTTTGGAAGGAATGATGCTAAAGCTGAAACTCCAATACTTTGGCCACCTCATGTGAAGAGTTGACTCATTGGAAAAGACCCTGATGCTGGGAGGGATTAGGGGCAGGAGGAGAAGGGGATGACAGAGGATGAGATGGCTGGATGGCATCACCGACTCGAAGGACATGAGTTTGGGTAAACTCTGGGAGTTGGTGATGGACAGGGAGGCCTGGCGTGCTGCAATTCATGGGGTCACAAAGAGTTGGACATAATGAGCAACTGAACTGAACGTTTTAGTCTTCCTTTTTATGAGGTGAGGAATAGGACAGATTAAGACACAAATTAAGGGTGACCTGTATTTCTGTTTATGTAAACTGAAAGCATTTCAGACCACCATGAGTAATTAGTGGTGTGTTTCTAAACTGACCAGAATGGTTCCGAATGACGTGTGTCTTAACTTTATACGGAGTCAGAGGGGTAAGTAGACCCCAAATAGCACAAGTTCCTGGAAAGAGTTTACAAGCACCTTGCCCATTGTAACAACCCCTATCCATTACATAATTCGGTCCCCAGTCACAAAACATAGCAAAATAAGAGGGCTGTAAGAGTGGTCTCTGGCTGCTTTTACTTAAATGACATTATGATGTATAGGATTTAAAATAAGTTGTTCACAGCCCAGCACGGATGCAAAGTCAGCCTGCTGTCACTTTTCCTGAGAGTCAAGGGAGCAAGGAGTACTCCGGCCGAATCAGGTAATGAGATGTAAAGTATAACCAGTGAATAGTAATGTAGCGAAATAAATATTCTTACTTTTTCATGTTCAAACCAGGAAAATACCAATATGGAATCCCAAAGACCAAACAGAGCTTATTTTAGAAAATTAACAGTTAAAGTATTTGTTCAAAATAGATCAGCCTAATATCTAGTCTATTTTAAAATGTTTTCATCCTGGAAGTGTTAAATGTGCTATTCTCTCTCTGCCAACTCTCCCCTCTTGGGGTCTTTACTAGTTTCCTTCTTTTCTTGTTAACCAGTTAAATTGATCACATGACATGCATTAATAAGTTGATAAAAAGATTTTAGAAAAAAATATAGCCACAGCACAAGTTACACTGTGGTTGACTTCGTAAAGTAAGCTAACTCAAGAAAAAGCCAACTGAGATGCTAAGACTCTTAATAGTGCAACCTTGCATTTTACATCAAGCCCAGTATATTGATAATGACTTTCCATTCATTTGATTGTGTTTATCTCACCCGGGAGTTTTACACTTATGAAAGTGAAGTCGCTCAGTCATGTCCGACTCTGCGACCCCATGGACTGTAGCCTACCACGCTCCTCCGTCCGTGGGTTTTCCAGGCAAGAGTACTGGAGTGGGTTGCCATTTCCTTCTCCAGAGGATCTTCCCAACCCAGGGATCAAACCTGGGTCTCCCACATTGTAGGCAGATGCTTTACGGTCTGAGCCACCAGGGAAGATACTTAGGAGGACATCATGTAATATTTAGATAGGCACTTATTCTCAATACCGGAGGTTAGTTATAATGGTTTTGAATTTTATTTGCCCTTAAAATGGAAACGGATGTTAAGTGATCTAGCCCAGAGGTTTTCCTTTCTTCATCCCTTCCCTGCCGTTTGACAAATCGTCTGTTCTTACCATGTACGTATGATCTATAACAGGAGCTAAGTACCTGAGATGAAGTGATTGAGCAAGGCTGAAAGTCTTGTCTATAGTCTTCCTGTAGTCTTCCCTGCCTCCTACCTTTGCAGGAGCTCTAGAGAAACTCATCAAAACTTTTGACCCTGTATGCAAGACAGCAAAAGAGACACAGATGCATAGAATGGACTTTTGGACTTTGAGGGAGAGGGAGAGGGTGGGAAGATTTGGGAGGATGGCACTGAAACATGAATACTATCATGTAAGAAACAAATCGTCAGTTTATATTCAATACAGGATACAGGATGCTTGGGACTGGTGCATGGGGATGATCCAGAGAGTTGATATGGGGTGGGAGGTGGGGGGGGGGGGGGGTCAA
>SJYA01002789.1:2316388-2356051 GCA_006410615.1 Neotragus moschatus
GGGGGGGGGGGAGTAGAAAAGGGGTGGGGGGTGGGGGGGGGGGGGGGGGGGGGGGGGGTTCAAAAAAAAAAAACTTTTGGAGTACTACTGGGCACAATTAATCAAATTAACCTAATCCCCATATTTGGTAAGAAGAAATGAGACCAGCACTAATTAAGTAACTCATCCAGGATTTCAGAGAAAGTTAAGAAAAAAGCAAAAGCTATAACCCATGTAATACTAGATGAATTTCTATATATTAAACACTCTCCTATACATCCATTACCTTATTAAAGACACTGTGAATTTATAACATTATCATGTCACTAGGACTACTTCAAGGCCCTTAAATAAATTAAGTTTGCCAATGGTCTCTAAATATTTTTGTTCATGCATCCTTTTCAGTGCAAAAGTTTTGAAAGTGTACGTCCAATATGTGTAATTATTACTGTATAACTTACATATGTAGTAGCATGTTACATGTTATGTAACATACTCAAAAATAGAAATTACAAGAGGATAAGATACCAAATAAATAGGAAAGTTTTCATACTTTCTTTCACACCAGTGGCTCATTCTGCATCCCTAGAGGTTTAAGTTAGTAGTCACACCGCACTTCGGAAAACACTGTATCATACATGTGTCTGTCATGTTTAGAACATACGCACATCTCCAAATATGCCAGTCATCTTGCACATATGTAGGCTTATCTTCCCATTTGTTCAGAAACATTTAGGGGTATTCAAAAATAGTAGAACTTTTATTCCAACCATAAGTAAGATAAAATAAATAAATCCTTGTTCCAGAAATGTAATTTTGCTGTTCACCTACTACTCTATTACTACGAATGCATTGTGGCTGCTTTATAGTCAGCAAAACTGTATAATATTTGGAGAATAACTTTACCAGCTAGAGTAACACCATCTGCTCTCATGGACACCAAAGCACATAAAGGTTCAAATACAATTTTTGTTTCTCATTCATATAGTAGCCTAATGCTTTCCTCCACATGGCTATCCAGAGACTTATTCTGTTATTCCACCATCCCCTAAAGTTATCTATGTCACACTTAAGAAAGTGGATGAAAAGTACAGAAGATTGCATACTCACTTTTCAAAAGTCTTGGACCCAAACAGCATATATCACTCAGTTATATACCATCTCCTAGAAGTCAGCCACATGTACCTTGAAGGGAGGAAAAATGTAGCTTAGTTGGGTGCCCAAGAAGAAAAGTGTATCAGCTAGTGTCTGCTTAGGAAAACACAGAACATGCTAAATACTCAAACAAGGAATTTAATGAATGTAGTCAATTGTTTGCAAAAGTTTTCAAAGAGATACAGAAGCAAGATGAGATTAGAAAATACTGGAGAACACTATCCCTCAGGACTAGAAGATAAAATAATGTTACCAAGGACCCATGACCACTGTGCCATTGAAGCGAATGGTGTTGAAACAACTGCTATTTTGCAGGAAGTCAGGGGCCCACACTCACTGTAGCTGCAGGAGACCAGGAGCCCAAAGTCGCCTACCGTTGTCACTGCCACTGCCAAAGTCAAAGCTCCATGAGTGCAAGACACACTCTGCTGTTGCAACCCCTGAAACCGCCCTGCTTGAGGAGGAACCCAGAGCTGCTGTAAGCTCCATCTCAGAAGCAGGAAACAGAAATGACTTCTCTGATCAGTGATCTCCCACGAATAATAGGAATGAAATAGTCTACCCTTTGGGGTACTCAGCACCATTCTCACTCCACTGTATTTAAATACTTACAGGTAACAAAGAAATAACATCAAGCATCTGCCTAACAGCATCCAGTTATTCTATTGAACGAAGATGCCTGCACCATCTCTCTCTCCCCCCCAAGAAGAGAAGACACAAATTCCCATCTATTGGCATATTTGTATCTGAGAGATATTAATTCCAGTTCAGCCAGTTCCTCCTAGATAGCCTGTAACCTACATTTTAATGTAAACAACCACCAATGAAATCCAAATTTTCCTAGACAGACCAAGAGAAAAGAGAGAAGACTCAGACAACCACCAACACTTCCCAGGTGGCACTAGTGATAAAGAATCCACCTGCCAAGACAGGAGACATAAGACACTTGGGTTTGATCCCTGGGTCAGGAAGATCCCCTAGGGGAGGAAATGGCAACCTACTCCAGTATTCTTACCTGGATAATTCCATAAACAGAGGAGCCTGGTGGGCTAAAGTCCATAGGGTCACAAAGAGTTGGACATAGAACATAGCACATAGACCCAACAATACAATATGTGCTGTGCTTAGTCACTGAGTCATGTTTGTGCAGTTGTGCAATACAACAAAGCACAAGGTCAGTTAACGGAGGAATGGATAAAGAAAATGTGATGTGTGTATACATGCGCACAATGGTATAGTATTCAACCATAAAAAGAATAAAATCTTGCCATTTGCAACAAGAAGGATGGACCTTGAGAACATTATGCTTAATTAAATAAACAGACAAATAATATGTGATCTCACTTTTATATGGAATTTTAAAAAAGAAGAAAAACAAGTTCTCATAGTTACAGAAAATAAATTGGAGGTTGCCAGAAACAGTAATTGGAGGATGGGTGTATTGGGTAAAGGAGGTCAAAGGAGCATACTTCCAGTTATAAAATAAATGTCATGGGGATGCAATGTAGAGTGTAACAACTATGGTTCAATACCGTATTGCAGGCTTCACTGGTGGTCCAGTGGTTAGGAGTGCACCTGCCGGTGCAGAGGACATGGGTTTGATCGCTGGCCTGGGAGAATCCCACATGTCTCAGGGCAACTGGGCCCTTCAACCGAAACTGCTGAAGCGCTCGTGCATTCTAGATCCTGTGCTCCTCAGCAAGAGAAGCCACCTCAGTGAAAAGCCCTCAGACCACAACAGGAGAAAGCCCACACGCAGCAACAAAGACCCAGCCCAGCCGAAAATAACGAAATACATTTTTAAAACTTTTTAAATATTGTGTTGCTTATTTGAAATTGCTAAGAAAATAGATCTCAAAAGTGCTCATCACAAGAAAACTGTTACTGGGTGGTGACAGATGTTAACTTACTTTGATGATCATTTTGCCCCATATGGGCTTTCCAGGTGGCGCTAGTAGTAAAGAACCCGCCTGCCAACACAGGAAAATCAAGAGACCTAGGTTCGATCCCTGGGTCAAGAAGATCCTCTGGAGAAGGGCACGGCAACCCACTCCAGTATTCTTGCCTGGAGAATCCCATGGATAGAGGAGCCTGGAGGACTACAGTCCATAGGGTCACAAAGAATAGGACATGACTGAAGCAACTTAGCACACATTACACTATCTACAAATATCAAATCGCTAGGTTGTCTATCTGAAACTAATATAATGTTACATGGCAATTAGACTTCAATTAAAAAAAAATTAGTCTGGGAAATGAGAAGGAGGAAAATAATTGGTTTCATATGTAAGTGTTGCAGCCTGAACTATGTCCTCCAAAAAGGTAACTCCTGATACCTGTGAAACAATCTTATTTTAAAAAAAGAGTGTTCATAGATGTAATCAAGTTAAGATTAGGCCATACTGGAATAGAGTCGGCCCTGAATCCAATGACTGGTGTCCTTACAAAAGGAAAGAAAAGAAGATGTGGACACATAGATATATGGGGGAGGAGACCTTGCAACAAGAGGTGCAGAGGGTGAATGCAGTGATGCCCCTGTAAGACAAGAAGGTCAAAGGCTGCCAGCCACCAGGAAGAAGCCAGCAAAGACTCTTCCCTACTGCCTTCAAAGAGAGAGCAGAGCCCTGCCAACACCTTGATTTTGGACTTCTAGCCTCCAGAACTGTGAAAGAATAAATTCCTGTTGTTTTAATCTACCAAACGTGTGATACTTTCTTACGGCATCTCTTGGAAATGAATGCAACAAGCGAGGATGAAAATAAGCATAGCTGTTACTGTCCTCATTTCTGTCACTGGTCACAAGACCATAGTTGACGTTTATATCTCCCCTCTTTCCATTACACAGTTCGTATTTCCTTTTCCCTCTGCCAACACGTCAGCTGACTGTAGTCCCATACCTGGCAGGTAGTTCAAGTATTCATTTTTGAAGGACTTTACTCTCAGTCCTTAGTGGGTCATTTTACTGTTGATAATTAATTTCATGTGTCAACTTGACTGTTGACAAGGGACCAAGACATTTGATCAAACATTATTGTGACTGTCTCTGTTAGGTGTGTCCAGATAAGACTAACATTTGAATCAGCAGACTGAGTTAAACAGACTTCCCTCCCTAATGTGAGTGGGTCCCTTTTAAACAATTGAAGACCTAAATAGAACAAGAAGTCTGAATAAGAGGGAACTCCTTTTGCCTTACTACTTTCAGCTGTGATATTGCTTTTTTTTTTNGCTGGATGGCATCACCGACTCGATGGACATGAGTTTGAGTGAACTCTGGGAGATGGTGATGGACAGGGACGCCTGGCATGCTGTGATTCACGGGATCGAAAAGAGTCAGACACACCTGAGCGACTGAACTGAACTGATAATGATAATGGGATCAATACAAGAAGAGAATATAACAGTTATTAGGATACATACGGCTATTATAGGAGCACCGAAATACATAAAGCAAATATTAACAGATATAAAGGGAGAAATTAACAATAATACAATAACAGAGGGGACTTTAAGATCCCACTTATGTCAGTGGAGGTCATCACACAGAAAATCAGTAAGGAGAGTGGTCTTAGATAACATAATAGACCATATGGACTTAATAGATAGCTTCAAGACACTACATTCCAAAAAAGTAGAAGACATTACGTGTACATGGAACATTCTCCAGGATAGATCACAAAACAAATCTCAACAAATTTGAGGACAGAAATCACAACAAGTGTTTTCCCCAACCATAACAGTCTGAAACTAGAAATCAATCTGGGGAAAAAGGAAAAGCACAAACACATGGAGACTAAGCAACGTGCTAATGGGTCAAAGAAGAAATCAAAGAGAAAATCAGAAAATACTTTGAGACAAATGAAAATGGAAAGACAACTTTCCAAAATCTATGGGACACAGCAAAAACAGTTCTAAGAGGGAAAAAATTAATTATGCTACAGGCCTTTCTTAAGAAACAAGCAAAATCTTGTTTCCAACCTAACCAACCATTCAAATAAATTAGCAGAAAAAGAACAAAGAAAACCCAAAGTCAGCAGCTGGAAGGACATGCTATAAGGATCAGAGAGGAAGTAAATTAAGAGACTAAAACCTAACAAACAGTAAAACATCAGAAAAGATCAATGAAACCAAGAGACAGTTTTTAAAAAAAGAAACAAAATTGAAAAACCTCTAGTCAGACTCATCAAGAAAAACAAAAGAGAACTCAAATAAACAAAATAAGAAATTAAAAAGAAATAACCAATATCAGAGATATAAAAAATCATGAGAATACTATTAAGTTATATGCCAACAAATTGGAAAACCTGGAAAAAATGGACAACTTTCTAGAAACACACAACCTTCTAATACCCAAAGCATCTACAAGGCTGTAGGGAAATGCAGAATTTTGTATACTGCTCAGTTCAGTTCAGTCGCTCAGTTGTGTCCAACTCTTTGCAATGCCATGGACTGCAGCACACCAGACCTTCCTGTCCATCACCAACTCTCAGAGTTTACTCAAACTCATGTCCACTGAGTCAGGGATGCCATCCAACCATCTCATTCTCTGTCATCCCCTTCTTCCTCCACCTTCAATCTTTCCCAGCATCAGGGTCTTTTCCAATGAGTCAATTCTTTTGCATCAAGTNCAATGCCATGGACTGCAGCACACCAGACCTTCCTGTCCATCACCAACTCTCAGAGTTTACTCAAACTCATGTCCACTGAGTCAGGGATGCCATCCAACCATCTCATTCTCTGTCATCCCCTTCTTCCTCCACCTTCAATCTTTCCCAGCATCAGGGTCTTTTCCAATGAGTCAATTCTTTTGCATCAAGTGGCCAAAGTATTGGAGTTTCAGCTTCAGCATCAGTCCTTCCAATGAACACCCAGGACTGATCTCCTTTAGGATGGACTGGTTGGATCTTCTTGCAGTCCAAGGGACTCTCAAGAGTCTTCTCCAACACCACACTTCAAAAGCATCAATTCTTTAGTGCTCAGCTATTTTTGTAGTCCAACTGTCATATCCATACGTGATTACTGGCAAAACCATAGCTTTGACTAGATGGACCTTTGTTGGCAAAGTAATGTCTCTGCTTTCTAATATGCTGTCTACATTGGTCATAACTTTTCTTCCAAGGAGCAAGCATCTTTTACCTTCATGGCTGCAGTCACCATCTGCAGTGATTTTGGAGTCCAAAAAAATAAACACTGGCACTGTTTCCACTGTTTCCCCATTTAGTGGGAATATAAATTGGTATAACTTTTCTGGAGGGTAACTGGATATATCTGTTAGACTGGTGCAAAAGTAACTGTGGTTTTGCACTTTTGAACTTCACTGTTTGATACTGGAATACATTCTTAAATAAATGTGGTTATGCATCATTTTCATGCACATTTCTTACTTTTTTTTTTTTGCTAATGACTTATTTGCTGTTTATTTTATATTTATTTTAACCTAGAGAAATGATGTTAGAAAAAACACAAATTTGAGCAATCTTTTTATTTGAGTTCAAAATGAGTCATAAAGCAGCAGAGATAACTCACAATATCAACAACGCATTTGGCTCAGGAGCTGCTAACAAAGGTACAGTGCAGTAGTGATTCAGGAAGTTTTGCCAAAGAAATGAGAGGCTTGAAAATGAAGAGTGCAGCGGCTGGCCCTTGGAAGCTGATGACCAACTGAGAGCAATCACTGAAGTGGATCCTCTTACAACTACGCGAGAAGTTACTGAAGAATTCAACATTGACTATTATAAGGTCATTTGGCATTTGCAGCAAATTGGAAAGGTGAAAATGCTTGATAAGTGGGTGCCTCATGAGCTGACTGCAAATCAAAAAGATTACTGAAGGGTCGTTTTCTCTTATTCTACACAACAACGAACCACTTCTCAATTGGACTGTGACCTGCGATGAAAAGTGGATTTTATACAACTAGTGATAACCAGCTCAGGTGGATGGACTGAGCAGAAGCTCCCAAGTACTTCCCAAGGCCAAACTTGTACCATAAAAGGTCATGGTCACTGTCTGACGGTCTGCTGCCTGTCTGATCCACTACAGCTTTCTGAATCACAGTGAAACCATTACGTGTGAGGAGTAAGCTCAGCACATCAACGAGATGCACCCAAAACTGCAACGCCTGCGGCCAACACTGGTAAACAAAATGGGCCCAATTCTCCATGAAAATGCCAGACTGCACATCTCACAACCAATGCTTCAAAAGTTGAACGAATTGGGCTATGAAGCTTTGCCTCATCTGCTATATTCACTTGGCCTCTCATCAGCTGACTACCATTTCTTCAAGCATCTCGACAACTTTTTGCAGGGAAAATGCTTCTGCAACTAGCAGGAGGCAGAAAATACTAAGAGTTCGTCAAATCCTGAAGCATGGATTTTTACACTATAGGAATAAACAAACTTATTTCTCATTGGCAAAATGTACTGATTGTAATGGTTTCTATTTTGACTAATAAAAATGTGTTTAAGCCTAGTTATAATGATTTAAAATTCATGGTCTGAAACAATTACTTTTTCATCAACCTGTTAAAAGTTCAAAGTGAACCACTACTAAGAATCTATCCTCGAGTCCACGTAACAACGCAGAACATGGGGCAATGAAAGTACTTTGGAACTAAACAGAGGGGGTGGCTGCACAATACTGTGAACAGACTAAATGTCACTGAAATGTCGCTTTAAAATGTTAATTTTATGCTGTGTGAATTTTACCTCAATATAATTTTTTTTTAAATAAAAAAAATTCTAAATGCCTGACAGTATGTGTAGGAAGGTATTCATTGCAGTGAGGCTGGAATCAAGTGTCTGTCCTCTGAACATTGGTTAATCATAGTATTACTATATCCATGCAGCTAACAAAAAGCAAATTCTACAGTCCAATACAGGTAAGAGTACACATTTTGTTGTGAGGATAAAAAGAGGACCTGTAAAATAGAATTCAAGAGGACCTACAGAATAGAATTTACGTAACAGCAAAAAGTAAACCTACAAACCAAGATCAAGTCTGTTTTTGTATATGTAAAGTCTAGCGGGGTCACACACCACTGCCAAACTTGGCTTACCTGAAGGCACTTTTTCCTTACAGATGTCCATATGGTTTACATTTTTTAAAGCACTATTACTTTTGTTAAAAAAAAAATTAGAAACAAGTTTTAAAAGGTAGTAAGATAGCTCTAACAGAATGAGAAGCAAAGTCACTCCAACAGTGATGAGCAGAGTTAGCACCAGGGACCAAGGTTCCTTGGAGAAACAATGATTCCAGGGCTGGGGCGAGGTGATACAAGATGAATCCGGAACATCTTTCGTCAGAAATTATAGAAGTGTTAAAAAAAAAAAAAAGTCAGGATGTCTGAGACAATTTGAAGGGGCTCCCACTGTTCACATCTGGAACTATTTGAGAACCAAAAACAAAAACCAAAGGACAATAATGAATTATAGACTACTGGAAAAAA
Organism: Neotragus moschatus; assembly: GCA_006410615.1. NCBI lineage: Eukaryota > Metazoa > Chordata > Mammalia > Artiodactyla > Bovidae > Neotragus > Neotragus moschatus. The sequence goes on from SJYA01002789.1 coordinate 2,324,965, forward strand.
GGAGAATCCATCAGTTTACAAGGAATATAAATATGTAAAAATAAACAACTGGGAGAGAAGGGAGTGCAGACTGGTAAATGAGGGAGCCCTGAATTGGAAAATCAGTATTTAACCATCACAGGAAAGACTGAATCAAGTCAGAGTCAGCCCTATTTGCTAAACTGGGGGAAAGTTTGGTGAAGAGCAGGATACCATGGAGATCCAACCAGTCCATTCTGAAGGACATCAGCCCTGGGATTTCTTTGGAAGGAATGATGCTAAAGCTGAAACTCCAGTACTTTGGCCACCTCACGCGAAGAGTTGACTCACTAGAAAAGACTCTGATGCTGGGAGGGATTGGGGGTAGGAGGAGAAGGGGATGACCGAGGATGAGATGGCTGGATGGCATCACTGACTCGATGGACGCAAGTCTGAGTGAACTCTGGGAGTTGGTGATGGACAGGGAGGCCTGGCATGCTGTGATTCATGGGGTCGCAAAGAGCTGGACACGACTGAGCGACTGAACTGAACTGATACCATGGAGAAAGTGGAAAACATCCTGACCAGGTGCACTAGGTATTAATTTGTTGCCTCAGCTCAACTGGCCTTCCTTCCCCACCACACTAAAGTTGGGACTCTGCAAACTACATTTCTCTTTGCCAGCTGGCCAACAGGGGCCTCTTAAGAGGATGACAAGGCCGGAAGAGACCATTTGTGTCTCAGTCTGGCCTGGATCCCAGCAGTGTTCTCCACGGTGATTGTTCTCTGCTCTCATGTGTAGCGGGCACCTCCAGGGAGTCGATTCTGCAGCACAGGGCTGGCAGCATGTTCCTGCCGGAGGTCTGCCTCTCAGGCTTACAGGGCTCTCCTCTGATGTTCTAAGTTCCTTCCTTGTCTTCTCTTCCTTGATTCTTGGGGTAGTAGCTGTTTTCTAGGCAGACGCTTTGGAGCTCTTTTTCTCCCTTACAATAGTTAATAACTTCTTACTCAGTTAAAAATTATTTATATTAAAATTTTCCTATTAACTTTTTACCTTTCACTAGACCCTAAATGATACACCAGGTGATCAAAATTCAGATTACCAGTGAGGGACAGATGACATTATGTTTCCTGAGAGGATATATGACACAGTGTTCTAGGCATCTAGAATACAAAACAATTGCATTGAATCAACAGGGAACATCAGATAAACCCAAAATGAGCAGCATCATTTTGAAGGAGAAACTATATTCTTCCAAAATGTCAACGTTTTAAGTGACAAGCTCCAGGTTAAAGGAGACCAAAGAGACATGACAATTCCCTGTAATACATGATCTGAGACTAGATCCAAAATTGTGGAGGGAGGGCTCTACAAAGGACATTATCAGATCAGAATGCGAACTGCATGTTAAACTACTCTATCAGTGGTAACTGTACTGAATTTGATTGCTACACTGGGATTGTTGAAGAGTATCTTTATTCCTAGGAAATACTCACTGTTAAGTATTAGAACAAAAGGACCATGATGCAGAGGGACAGCACATGCAAGAATACAAATGACAAATCAAGTGGCATAAATGTTACTCAGTGGATCTAAGCAAAGGATATTTGCGCCTCATGTACAATTTTTATTCCTGCAACTCTTTGTGAGTCTGAAATTACTGGGTTGGCCAAAAGGTTTTCTGTAACATCTTAGGAAAAACTTGAACAAACTTTGTGTCCGACACAATATTTCCAAATAAAATTCATTTATTTTAAAAAAGAAAATGACTACAGCCGTAATTCTCAGCCTTCACTGCACTCTGGACACCACAAGCCACCTCAGAAGCTCTGGGATTCCAGGCATCTGTGTTCTTAAAGTTCCCCTAGTGATTCCAGTGTGCAGACAAGGGTGGGAAATGCTGGTCCAGTGGGAGAGCTCACTTATTAAATTCAGGTATAAAAAGTGGCTCTTTTGCACTGTAGAGAAGCCCTGGGGAACAGGTCTCAGGGTAATGCAAACTTCCAGTCTCAGCTCCATATGGTATGGCAGAGACCCTGGAGATATTAAGTAGGTAGGTGGTGGTGGTTTAGTCGCTAAGTCGTGTCAGACTCGTGACCCCATGCCAGGCTCCTCTGTCCATGGGATTCGCCAAGGCAAGAATACTGGAGTGGGTTGCCATTCCCTTCTCCAAGGTATCTTCCCAATCCAGGAATCGAACCCGGGTCTCCTGCATTGCAGGCAGATTCTTTACCAACTGAGCTCCCAGGGAAGCCCAAGTAGGTAGGTAGTAAGTGAAATTCGTATGGATCCAGTCAACATGGATAGATTTCCGATCCAGAGCTTCCCAAAGGAATAAGGCATCTCCATGACTATGCCAGGAATTAAGCACAACTTAGAGCTGACAGGAACTCGGATGGTTTAACTGGACACAGAGCTACCATTTCCCCTTGTCTTTTTGGCTCCACTGTTTGCATGATGGCTTTGGGTCTGGCTGACAGAGCACAGGAGAGGATGTTGCTCTCTCACCAGGCAAGCTGGGGAATGAGTGAAGAGGGTGGTGTGGAGTTAGTTTCTTGGGCAAGTTCAAGGAGTGGGTTACTAATTGGCCTATTTTCCCAAAGCATTTTCCTACTCTGGAGGCGCATTTAGGTAGGTCTGGCAGAAAGAGCTGAGGGCAACCAACATTCTGGTCCAGCTACTTCTCACCTCAGCTCCAACCTGTGACAGAGCAGCCACAGAATGGTACATATGGAAAACTGGAAGCAAGGATGGGGAGACACGGCTTGGGAATGGAGAAGGTGCTAGTCAAAGGCCCAAAGCCAAGCAAAACATTCCTGTCCAACATGCAACAGACAGGAACAGGAGATAGGTTCGGTCAGCAGAACATACCCAATCTCTTACTCAGTTCAGTCACTCAGTCGTGTCTGACTCTTTGTGACCCCATGGACTGCAGCACGCCAGGCCTCCCTGTCCTTCACTAACTTCTGGAGCTTGCTCAAACTCATGTCCATTCAATCGGTGATGCCATCCAACCATCTCATCCTGTTGTCCCCTTCTCCTTCTGCCCTCAATCCCTCCCAGCATCAGAATCTTTTCCAATGAGTCAGTTCTTCGCATCAGGTGGCCAAAGTATTGAAGTTTCAGCTTCAGCATCAGTCCTTCCAATGAATATTCAGGACTGATTTCCTTTAGGATGGACTGGTTGGATCTCCTTGCAGTCCAAGGGACTCTCAAGAATCTTCTCCAACACCACTGTTCAAAAGCATCAATTCTTTGGCACTCAGCTTTCTTTATAGTCCAACTCTCACATCCATACATGACTACTGGAGAAACCATAGCTTTGACTAGATGGACCTTTGTCATCAAAATAATGTCTCTGCTTTTTAATATGCTGTCTAGGTTTGACATAGCTTTTCTTCCAAGGAGCAAGCATCTTTTAATTTCATGGCTGCAGTCACCATTTGCAGTGATTTTGGAGCACAAGAAAATAGTCTGTCACTGTTTCCATTGTTTCTCCATCTATTTGCCATGGAGTGATGGGACTGGATACCATAATCTTAGTTTTCTGAATGTTCAGTTTTAAGCGACCTTTTCACTCTCCTCTTTCACTTTCAAGAGGCTCTTTAGTTCCTCTTCATTTTCTGCCAGAAGGGTGGTGTCACAATCTCCTACAGTTCTCTAAAATCAACCATGTTTTGGTTAACCTGCACTTTGTGAACAGAAATTAGTCTCTACTCCTCTCCTTTCTCACATCATCTCCATTTTCATGCAGGACAGACTTGCATAGTACTTTGGCTTCTCAAAATTGATGGATCCAAAGCTGAACAACTCATGTCCCTAGATATGATCCTTACTGGCTCCCAATCCCTGCAACTAATTCTGCTTTCCCAGTTGACTGAGCCAGAAACCTGGGACTCACCCTCAAATCTTTCCATCCTTCCCCTTTCTCTCTGCCCAGTGATCAAATTCTACCATTCTCCCCTACTCCGAACTCCTCCTGAGACCACCTCCACCAACAGCAGCCCCACTCCAGAGTTCCTGAGTTCTCTCCTAAACCACCATGCCCGCACCACACTGAAGGCTGCCTGGCCCTCCAGCCCATCCCCACGGGCCCAGGGCAGCTATGACAGGTCCACCACACCACCGCCATGCTCACACATGACTGCCTCCACCTTCAAGTGTACCTGGCCTCCAAAGCCTGTCAAGGAAGACCCGAGAAGCCCTAGGGTCTACCCCACTTCTTTCCCTAGCATTATTTCCAGCTCCAGGCACAAAGAGTTCCTTGTGGCTGCCTACATACCCCATCCCATTTCACACTCCTGTGTACCCTCTTCTATGAAGCCTATCTAGCCTCTGGGCTTGGGCCTCTCCTCCAGAAGTTGCCTCTGACCTCTCCAGGCATCACCTTCCGGCTCCCACTTTTTGTCACTACAATCACTGCACTGTATGAGAACTATCTGCTTCTGTAAATTCTGCGATACTAGCACTCCACATTCCTTGAAGAGGGGAGCGCCATTACTGTATCCCCAGTGCCATGCATTCTGCAGGTGCACCATATCTACAGGATGTACTGGACTCAAAAGCATCTCTAGCTTTGTGAATACCAAGGTCTTTCTAATTCTGCAACAGATATAACGGAAACACATGCAAATCACAATGAACTACAGATAGCACCAACATTTAAAACATTATACTGCTGCTCTGGAATTGAAGTGTCTCCAAATAACTAAAAACTACATGTTGAGGGGGTGATACAGAGTTTATTGAATTAGATTTTTCTATTTACAGCTGAGATCACATCTACATACTATTTTGCTAGTCTACATGGGTACATTATTTCTAATGAGTTTAGACTTACGATGAATGGGCTCAATCATACAAAAATACACACACACACACTCACACTAATTGTTTTAAAACAGTAGTGCATACATTATACTCCTCCTATAAAGCCAGCTTTGATTAAAAACCGCTAGTTTCAAAGATCAGTCTGATTTTGAAGATGAACCAAGATACACGAGGTATGATTCTAAAATCTATCTTAGCCATTTTGTACAGTTGCTATCTTACTGGACTATAGTATATATTTTTAAAAAGGACACTGATGAGGGGCACTATCTGGTATTAACTTTAACCAGACAGCTGACTGCCTCCCCCCCCCCCACCCCGCAAAACCTTTGGCCAAGAGTTCTCCACTGTGAAGACTGAAAGTATCTGGTGATACTACAGCAGCAGTCCCATTATGCTTGGAGGTGACAGAAGCAGGGCCACGTCAACCTTTAATTCTACCACACTACGCAACTCACAAACGGTTCTGAGATTAGAACATTTACCGCCGTACTCAAAACAGACAGGGAGAGTCAGCTAGAACAGAGGGAAAAAAAAAGTCATAGGTGGGTAGGTAAGAAGGTGACAAATGAAGAGTCAAGCTGCTCTGTCCAACACCTGTGTATGTGTGCTTTAACTAAATGAACTCAGGAGGCCAATAGCAGTGGACCTGCTCAATTCACCTTCCAAATCAGAACAAGACTAAAAAGCTCAGGCTTGAGTTTTCTACTATGCATAGGTTCCGCCGGTGATGAGGAGCTCATAAGCAGGATCTCTACTCCTTCTGCACAACACGATGCAGGCGCACAGCATGCCCAGCAGCTGTAGGAAGAAAACAATGGGGAAAAAGGCTGAAAATCCTCTTACAGCAAGTGTGTATTTCTTTGTTGGCAATGGACTGTTTCACAGGTCAAAGATCTCAAATTATCAAAAAAATCACGACCAGTAAGCAATTTCTAATGAACACATTATCCTTTTAGGAACTAAGAACCCAGTTTTGGCATCCCTGCTGCACATCTAAGAATAATCCGTGAAGCGAGCAGAATATCCAGGCTCTCCTAATGCCATCCCCATCTTGATCCAGACCAGGGCTGTACAAAAGTGTACTTTCTGCAGTGATGGAAACAGTCCGTAACTGAGCTGTGACATATGGTAGCCACTAGCCACATGAGGTTCCTGATCACTTGAAATGGAGCCAGTGCAACTAAGGAGCTGCATTCTTTATGCCATTAATTTAAATTCAGATGTATGTGGCTATTGGTTACCACACTACACAGCAAAGGTCTAGAGTGGGATGATCAAGACTACATATGAGGAAGTCTAATGTTGGTCTTTCACACATCTGGATTTTGGGGAGATAGGCTTTATGACAATCCACAGAATGAAAAGCCCAATATATGAGTAGCCCAAAAGCCCTATGCAGGGGGAATCAATCCTGATGCCAAAAAGTGTGGTTTGAATGTTTCTGCTTCGCAATTATTATTCTTGAAATCCAGGACAGCTCTGTGATATTATGTACATATTACTTTTTAAAGGTCACTTTCTTCAATAGGCCTAATCCTTCTGTGGTAGCAAACTGGAGTAGTAATAAAGTCATGCCATGTTATTTTGGATAAGTGAGAGGATTAAGATAGATTAAAGAGAAACGAGCCTGGAATTTCTGACCTGCCTTCTTACAAAATATAAACAGTTACTAAGGAGCTAAATAAACTGTGCTGTTCTAACTTTTCACTGAAAGTGAAAGGTCTCAGTTATTTGATTTTAAAAGGCAGGGCCCTTTGTACATACAGGGGTCAATCTAATTTCAACAGAATGTACCCGATCTATCACTAGACACTCAAAGTCTGAAGTGGAAGATTACTAATGAGGCACATGTACAGAGACAAAGAAGTGCTCCGTCTGAACTCTCCATGATGAAGTCACGCACTCCAACTTCTCCCCTTACTTAGCCTTTATTCTACCCATTTGGGATATATACTTCCTGCTTGAATTCATCAGTTTCATTATAATAGCATTTGCTGAGTGTTTACTAGTGCAAAGTACCTTAAAGACATTTTAAAAGTAGATATTGTTGAAGTTCGCTATATATCTTAAGCCAATTCTAGACATGTTTAGTATCTAATTCCTAAAAAAACACATTTCCATTCACTGTACATCAAAACATTTTTAGAATAGCTATAAGATCAAACACAATTATGTTTCCAGGCAATGTTAAATTGAGCAATAAAAATGCTAAGCTCTGAAATTATTGATTTGGCTGGGAAAAAGATCTCTTCCCATTCTCACCTCCTCACACTCCTTTCAGCTGGTTAACGTCTACTAGAGTCAGCACTCTCAAAATGGGGTCTGAAATAAGTATCCTTTTTTTCTTGACTTTAATTAAATCAACTTGTACCGATTTAAAAACAATTCAATAAGCTTGACAAAATCCTGCTCATGCCTGGAAATGAGTCTGTTTAATAACATTAAATACTCCAATAAAACAAAAAAATTAAGTGCTACACAAAAACTTCTTATAGTGCAAACCTCATCACCAAGTATTACAGGTTCATTTCCAAAGCTTTGCTACATTAAAATCTCATTGATTACTGAAGCTCTCCAACAACAGATTTAAAAATATCACAAATGTTTTAGCTCCAGTGTGATTTCTTAGAATGAAACTTATTCCTACAATATTCAAGTCATGAGAAGTAATCTGCACCTAGTCCAATACCCAGCCAACAGCAAAAATGATTACTAAATACATAAGCAAATGATTAAAAAAACTGACTGCCAAGGATTAAAATGCTCTATGATACACAATTATAGATGGCATTATGGGGAAGTAGGTATTTTACACAAGGTATTTCGAACTGGACATTGGAAACACTCTTCTGAGAAAAATTTAGAAACACCTATCAAAAAGTCATCCCTATTCTCTGACCCCTCAACTTAAAGGCTACAAATTTTTTTGCCATAGACTTTGCACATACATACAGAGGGTATTCACTACTTGCATTTTGGTAATAGCAACACTTCCATAAGTGCCCATTAATGCAAATAAATTATGAAGTAGGTAAAAAAATAGAATACTTATAGGTAGCCATGGTAGCATATTAATTTGTCTTCAAGAAGGTACAAAAGGTTACATACATTATTCCACTTATATAGTATTTTTAGAATGATGAAGTTCTGGGAATGGAGGACGGATTAGTGGTTGCCAGGGTATGGGGGAGGAGGCGTAGGAGGGAGGTGGGTGGAGTTATAAAGGAGTATCAGGTGGGACTCTTATAGTGCTGCAACTGTTCAATATCTTGACTGTGGTGGTGGTGGATACAAGAACCAAACAGGTCATAAAATTGTACAGAATTGAATACACATATAGAAATGAGAAATCTAAATAAAACCAGTGGGTTGTCTCAATGCCAATGTCCTGGTTGTGACACGTAACAGTTTTGCAAAATGTTAGCCACTGAGGGAAACTGTGCAAGGCGCATAAAGATTCGGTCTGCATTATTTCTCAAAACTGGGGGCTTCATACAATTATCTTAAGAAACAAAGCAGAAAATTGCATCCTATCAGCTTCTATTTGTATAAAAAATATTTATGTGCTTGTCTAACCACAAACTACTTTTGGAAGGATATATAGGAAACTGGGAACAGTGGTTGCCTCTATAAGGAAGGACTCGAGAACTGGGGCAAGACTTGAGCAGGAGTTTCACCTATAATTAAATATTTATCATTTGAAGAAAAATGTATCAAGTGGGATTTTCAATTAAAGAATTTTCAAAAAGTTAACAATTAAGATTCATTTTCCCCAAATTAAAAAAAAAAACCCCAAAACCCCACAACTTAGCTACTCAGGAATTAGCTTCCCAGGCTTTGGTTTTAAGTTTTTAAGGAAAAATTACTTGAAATATTTTTTTCAAAAGATGGTCAGAATTAAGCCACTCAATTTTAACTATCTAAAGGGCCCAATCCAAAGTGCTATTTACATATGTATTTTAACTCATTTTAATGAATTAAAATAGAAGTTAGAAGAAGCAGGAAGGAAATAGCAGTCTCTGCCTCCTTCACACTTGGCATACAGACCAGAAAAAAGCAGCATGGCCTTGGGAAGCAGTTCTCTATAAAATTTTGCTCTTGATCATTCCATCTTAAGGAAGTGACAGCATTGTGAGACTCCAAGGACTGACAATTTCCATTTTTTCCCATACTGCCTTTGTAGAGAGCTTTACCTGCACCTGATACTTAAAAGAGCTTGCCAAATCAAAAATCTAGATTTTATCATTATGACAAGACTATTGAAATATAAAATTTATAGCTGATCATTTGTATATTTAAGAGGCTGGTTACTATCAAAGAAGTGAAATATCTTCCTGATTAATAAATAGTATAAGGAGTGTGCAAAATCTTTAAAATCTCATTCTCTTATATTAAAAAAACCTGTTGTAACGATTACCCAGCACTTTTCAGGGTTTTTTTTCTTGATCATTTTGGTCCTACCCAAACCTAGACCACTTAACAAGACTAGAACAAGGGTGGGCCAATGTTTCATAAATGGCAATTATAGTAAATATTTTAGGCTCTGTGAACCAAGAGACAAAACTAATCTCTGTGGCAACTACTCAACTCTGTCACCATAACACAAAAGCAGCCATGGGCAATACATAAAATGAGTGGGGCTCACACCAAAAGAGGTGGTGGGCAAAATGGCCCACGATACTCCAACAACAGGCTCTTATTGGTAAATTAAGCTTATGAGAAAATTTTATCTTAAATTCACCTTGATGTCTCAGAACACTGATGAAATGTAGCTTAACGGTACCACAAATCATACTCAAAATCAAAGGAGACAGCACTTGCATAGTTTTGATACAACGCTACCAAAAATCATCTTTCTTTACCATTAAAACAATTTACCGCAATAGCTCTTAGAGCTTCCCCATTTTAGAACCTGAAGAAAAACGCTAACAATTTTTCAATGCTATTACATTTTGTATTCCATCCAGCTTAAAGTGTCAATTTGCTGTCGGATTTCATAACAGAATTTAGGAATTTAATCTTTTCAGAATCTTAACTCTTCAATTTGTAATCAGAGGCAGAGCACACATGGAGACAAGGTTCAAGATTTAGTGATGGTCCTAAGTCATGCTATCCTTGCTCGTCCTCAATTTCAAGGTCTTCAAAACTAAGGTAACAGGGACTGGAGACTCTCCAAGCATCCTTCTAGCTCTTTCTCTATCACGGTAAGTATAAAAGCTCATAGCTCTTTGAGCTGTTTCTGCCTTCACCTAGGTTTTCCATATCCTGGGCACCAATTTACATCAGATTCTGAATACCAAAAGTTTAAACATTTATAGGTACTCACACATATTAGAAAATCCTTTTACTGCAAACGGATGTTTTTTCTCTTAAAACTAAAATTTTTAAAAATTTCAAAACCACTATGTTTCAAGCCTGCAAAAGTTCTCAATCTCTGACTTAGTTTTGTGGAACTTGAAACATCAAAGCTTTATCAGATATTATTTAAGCCACAGTGATTTACCTATAAAATGGTATAAGAAGGCATATTTAAGAGACTGGTTAGAATGTTTATTAGTCCCCACTGAAAAATATTTAATGAAGAAAAATTAATAAGCTGGTTAATAAACTCAAGTAGATGAGGGACATATTTGAGTGTTGATTTTCATTAGCCTTCTATATACATGCTGCATACTTCATGATCATTAAGCATCATAAACTTCTCAAGTTTTTCTGCTACATGCTAATATACGCAGCTTTATTACCACACATAAAGTTAATAAAACTGCACAGATCAGGATTTCACTTGGGTAAAGAGACTACCTTCATGTTTCGTTATTTTTAGCTAAATGACAGTGTTTACACAGAGAAAATATGAAATACATCCCTGCTGATCTACAGATTACTGCTACGGTGAGCCATAGAGTAAATGCTTAGAAGGGCAAAGACCATAGCAAATAGAGCTAGGCTTTTTAATTAATCATTTCAGAGGTGTCTGAATACCAGCAAAGTAAACAATCACCTTTTTGCCATTTTAAAAGGCACTTTCTACTAAATACACTAGTTTCTGTTCAAATATACAGACAGCAGAAAGCCAAGCAACTTATATATAAATTAGCAATTACATTGGTTTATCTAGCAATTAAATGATATAAAAACTTTTAACACATTACTGCCTGGAGGATTTTTGCAGAAATTAATGCCTGTGGTGTTGATATGTCTCTGGTCAATAATGTGCTAGAATAGATTCTTTGGACCTGAAGTGTGTTTCAAGAATAAACTAAAAGAACACTAAAGAACACTCTGAGAACTAGATCTGATGCAAAGGATTTTCAATCATTTTCAAACAGTTGTAACATTCTTCTAACAGAATTCCTAAGATAAAATATATATACCTGAGAAACTAGGAATGTAGGTAGTTTAACTGGGCAGAAAAATAGTCATCTTCCTTGTTTTTTAGGTGGATATGAGATTGAAGATTGAAGGCAGAAGGGGATGACAGAGGATGAGATGGTTGGATGGCATCACTGACTCGATGGACATGAGTCTGAGCAAGCTCTGAAAGTTGGTGATGAAAGGGAAGCCTGCTGTAGTCCATGGGGTCACAAAGAGTCAGACATAACTGAGCGACTGAACTGAACTGAACTGATGAGGTGTAAACGATATGTGTGGGTTTGTTTGTGAGAGGTGATTAAAACAATTACCAGGTACTTTGTACAAGCTATTAATAAGAGGGAAAAAAAGACTGTTTTCACTGGTAGGAGATGGGACAAGTACCCTCAGCTGCCAAAAAGACACGGGACATTTCTAGATAAGCCAAGTGGTATGACAGACTTCTTAATGCCAATCTGTCTAAAAAAACTAAATCCACAAATACTAGGGCGGTTAAACCTCAGTTTTTACTTAACAGTCTTTTCTCTAAAGTGATAAAGTTGCTCCTATTAGTGTAAGAGACCAGTGTAGTGCCAGTTCTTGATGTATGTATATTAACATATAAATCCCTTGGAGACAGGAAAGCAAGAAATGGAAAGAGAAAAAAAAATTACAATAAAGCTTTCCATCTCCAAGCTAAAATAAAGCAGTTTGATTTTTTTAAACAATTGTGTGAAGTTCTACTAAAGCACCTCCCAAGAATACATTATGACAACAGTCTGTATTTTGAACAGGTCAGTCAAGAGAATAAAATAAGAAGTCCCCTGTCCATGGCTTCCCCATCCAGATCTCTGGTTTCTGGGACCTTTCTGGGTCTATGTCTGGAGACATGAAATAGAAGATGTTGGACACTGGTGTCTGTACCTCAGTCACTTCCAAGTTATCCATATACACAAAGCTTAACCACACTTGGTGGTTAAAAACCATTCAGTGTTGACACTGGAGAATCAGTACACTCTGATAACTCCTTGGCTAGCTGTGCTTACCTGAATAGCTGCAAACGCCAATGCTGCCCAGATAACATGCATCATGATTTCTTGTAGCTTCTTCACCACTAGAGCCTCACACCCCTGAAATACCCAAAGTCATCTTCATTAGTCTTTTTAAAAAGGGAAAAGCTGTAAGCTCACACATTACTACTCACTGGCAGAAACAGAAATGACAAACTACAAGAGGGAAAAAGATAATGCATTTGAAAATAACTTATATTAAAATTAAATGACATTAAGGCAAGTAAAAGAAGGTAGAAAAGTTCTACGTAGAGATGATTCACCAAGAAAACAGGTTATCAGGCTAGATTCAAGTGCTAGTCAAGAAACTGAACTTACCTCAGCATAGAGATCGGAAGGGTGGGCCAGGCTGCCGTTACAGCTGCTGGCTGTCTCTCTGCAACAACTAAGAGGGACACTCTGGTTTTTTGTTTCTTTGAACCAGTCTGTATTTTCCCAGTCTGAATAGTTGTGAATTCCACAACAGTGCAGCTAACAGAGAAGAGAATAGAGACATCAGTCCTCATAGAACACAAGGCCCTGTGTTGAACTTCAGAGTTCTGTGCACTGCAGAGCTTTAAGCTACTTTAGACCAGTGATGTCCAATAGAACTTTCTGCAATGACAGAAATGTAGGTCTGTAAGCTCAGTATGGTAGCAACTAGCCACACGGAACTACTGAGCACTCACAATGTGGCTAGTGTTGACTGAGGAAGTGAATGTTTAACTTTAATTTAAATTGCTACATACAATTAGTGGTTCTAGACCCTCTGTCTGAAAAATCATATTGCCAACAAGGGGTAGTTTATAGCTAAAAAAAAAAAATCTTTAATTTTGCCTGTTAAACATCTGATTTTGAATTAAATATTATATCCAAAGACAAAGTATTTAAAATCTTTTGTCTGAAATGTCTGGGATTTACTTTAAGTTGTAACTAGCAAAAGACATGTGGGAGTAAGAAATAAGATGAAATAGGTGAAATAAGATTGGCAAAAAGTGGATAAAATTTGAGGTGAGTTTATGGATATAAAGATCTACTAGATGATTCTATCTTTAGGTATATTTCAAATTGTCTAAAATAATTTTCTTTTTTTACGGTTTTGTCTGTTATCTTTGCCGGTCTTATCTTCTAAAGGTATGTGAAGGACTTCTTACCTCCTCTAAAGTTCATCTGGGCTCTCAACTTTCCTGTGACATAAACCTCTTGCTCATTATCACCACTTTAGCTAATTATTTTTGAGGGAGAAGGGCAGATGCTTCTTATGGCTATGCTAGGTAATGGTGGAAAAAACTTTTCAAGGGTGAAGGTAAAAATACTGGACTCATTATGCAGCTAACCATGGCTATAAAGGTACACTGCTAATTTACACAGTAACAGAGATAAGTTCAATGCTGACTCAATAGCAACTGGTTCTCCAGCTTCAAAAGAACTCACCTGTCTCTGAACATAGTCAATGGCCCGGCTAGCAGCATCAGGGTTGGTTCCATTGTAGGTCTTATATACCTTCTGAATTCTGCGATCAACTTCATTTTCCACCTGAATCAAAACAAAGAATCTAGTCCCTCAAAAATATTGGTGAAAGTAACATTAGTCAAGGCTCCAGCTAAATGCCTAAATGGCATGTATGTAAAGTTTCAAGATAGCACTATGAATTTCTTGTAAGCACTATGAATTTCTTTTAAGAAAAATAGTTCTCTCCCTGCCTGCCTTTGGGTAGACTCAGGTAAAATGTCAGACATATTACATTAGATTAAAAGCAATCAGAGACGATTGTGTGCAAGATGGCAGGCTACCTATTTATGGAAGAGGGAGAAAGCAGTTGAGCCTGGAGATAGGTGTCCTAAATTATAAATATATCACCTCCTTTTTCAAATGGGGTTCTTAGAAGACCTACTCATTTTCCTTTCCTAAAGGAGGTAAAAATTAAACAACTTAAAAAGCACCCACAGGATACTTTTGGGGAAAATACCAATATTACATTTTACTTATTTAATGTTTATTTAGACTTGGACAAATATGCAAAAGTATAATCAACAGATTTTAAAAAAAAGATCAGGAAATCAACTCTTCAAAATATATCACTGCCAACAGAGTGGCAACTAAAGTGTCATTTAATTAAGTTTGCTTGTACCAGATTCTCCTTACTCTACTTCTAAGTTGATGGGACCTATTTGGTAATTTTATCAGTCATGTGGTTAAGATCATAAAATTGATAACCAGACTGTAGGCAGGGGTATGATCCACTGCATTCTTTTTTATAGCATAGCTGTCTGGTACCTTATACAGCAATGGTTAAATAGTAAATCAGCCTATCATGTCTTTGACTCCAAACTGTTAAGTTACAATGAGAATAATCCCGGGTGTGCTCAGAGAATAACCTTAGGATGTCTTTGTATCGGTTCTATGGTGTTGTTGTTTAGTCGCTCTGAAAGTTGTGTCCAACTCTTTTGCTAATGCATGGACTGCAGCCCCCCAGTCTCCTCTATCTGATTTTCCAAGCAAGAATACTGGAGGGGTTTGCCATCTCCTTCTCCAGGGGATCTTCCCCATGCAGAGATCGAACCTATGCCTCCTGCATTGGCAGGCGGGTTCCTTACCCCTAAGCCACCAGGGAAGCCCATAACAGCTCTATAGTTTAATAAAAGCAGCCTATTAGCCTTAAATGCTGCTGTAGGTGGAAGGCAAAAGTGGGCAAAAAAGAAAGAAGAGGGGCAAGAAGAAATGACCAGAAAAGAGGAAAGAAGGACAAGAAGGGAGTGGCTATAGTTGTCTTGGTGTTTGAGTTGGTAGGGCCCCTCGTTCCTCAGAAACAAGTTGTAGGGTTGCAATCCCCAGTATGATGCATTTGAACTATGGTATTGGGAGAAGACTCTTGAGAGTCCCTTGGACAGCAAGGAGATCAAACCAGTCAATCATAAAGGCAATCAACCCTGAATATTCATTGGAAGGACTGATGCTGAAGCTGAAGCTCCAATACTTTGGCCACTGACTTGAAGAGCTGACTCATCAGAAAAGACCCTGATGTTGGGAAACACTGGAGGCAAGAGAAGGGGACGACAGAGGATGAGATGGTTAGATGGCATCACCAATTCAATGGACATGAGTTTGAGCAAGCTGGGAGATAATGAAGGACAAGGAACCTGGCATGCTGCAGTCCATGGGCTTGCAAAGAGTTGAACACAACTGAGCGACTGAAAACCAACTCCCAGTAACCTTTTTCTATGTCTAAGACCAAGGCATTTTTTCCTGAAGAGGCAACGGAAAATGAAATCCTTAATTTAGTTCTTCTAAAATAGAAATCTGGGAATCTATGGACTAAGGAAATTTGAACAAATCTCAGCTGACCAATTATTCATTTGTAGATCATTCTACAGTCAAGGAGATGCTCGTTCCTTGGAAGGAAAGCTATGACAAACCTATGACAAAGACTGAGATGGCACTAGTGATAAAGAACCCACCTGCCAATGCAGGAGACATAAGAGATGTGGGCTTGATCCCGGGGTCGGGAAGATCCCTTGGAGGAGGGCACAGCAACCCACTCTAGTACTCTTGCCTGGAGAATCCCATGGATAGAGGAGCCTGGTGGGCTATAGTCCATGGGGTCACAAAGAGTCAGACACGACTGAGTGACTACCACTTTCACTTTCTCATGACAAACCTAGACAGTATACTAAAAAGCATCACTTTGCTAACAAAGGTCTATACAGTCAAAAGCTATGGTTTTTTCAGTAGTCATGTACGGATGTGAAAGTTGCACCATAAAGAAGGCTGAGTGCCAAAGAATNACAAAGAGTCAGACACGACTGAGTGACTACCACTTTCACTTTCTCATGACAAACCTAGACAGTATACTAAAAAGCATCACTTTGCTAACAAAGGTCTATACAGTCAAAAGCTATGGTTTTTTCAGTAGTCATGTACGGATGTGAAAGTTGCACCATAAAGAAGGCTGAGTGCCAAAGAATTGATGCTTTCGAATTGTGGTGCTGGAAAAGACTCTTGAAAGTCCCTTGAATTCCAAGGAGATCAATCCATTCAATCTTAAAGAAAATCAATCCTGAATATTAGTTGGAAGGACTGATGCTGAAGCTCTAATACTTTGGCCACCTGATATGAAGAGTCAACTCAACGGAAAAGAGCCTGATACTGGCAAAGACTGAAGTTAAAAGGAGAAGGGGGAGTGGAAGATGAGATGGTTAGATAGCACCACTAACTCAATGGACATGAATTTGAGCAAACTCTGGGAGATAGTGAAGGATGGGGGAGCTGGGCATGCTGCAATCCATGACCGCAAAGAGCTGGAATGACTAGCAACTGAACAACAACTAGAGTCATTTAAAGAAAACTGTCTACAAAGTAAGGGTTTCCCTCGTAGCTCAGTCAGAAAGAATATGCCTGCAATGCAGGAGACCGGGGTTCAATTCCTAGGTCGGGAAGATCCCTTGGAGAAGGAAATGGCAACCACCCTAGTATTCTTGCCTGGAGAATTCTATGGGCAGAGGAGCCTGGCGGGCTACAGTCCATGGGGTTGCAAGTTAGACATGATTTAGCAACTAAACCAGCACCACCTAAAACTAGGACAGCAGCAGAGTAACACTTTGTTATATTAAATGAGACAAGAAATCCTGACACATATTTTCTAACTACCTTTATATTTTTCAAGTGGTGGCTAACTGAAGGCAAAAGAAAAAGTTTACTCTGAAAATGGGTTTGTTCTATTTCACTCAAAACACTTAAACCACCTTTCAAAACATATAAATTACAGTAGACAACATACCTTTGCTCTGTAAACATATCCCAAAACCACAACAACAACTTCTGTGACAAAAACCAAGAGTAGGATGATGACAAACTGTAAGGAAAATGTAAGGAAAGATTGTCAAAAATTAAATACAATTGAAAAAATAGCTCTAAATACTCTCTTGATAAAAAGCAATTATCTGAGCTAAGTGCTAGAAGTTTAAGACAAGTGCTAATTCTATTCCAATTATAAAGAGAGCCAAAGAGAATACGGAGTTTCATGCTCGAGTCAAGCGACTAACACAAATGAATATTCCCACATATTATGACGACACATACGGTCAGGCAAGAACTAACTCACCGTGGCAAGTCCACAGCGGCTTTCCCGGATTGTGGCACAGCAACCGATTAGCCCAATAATGAAGAGCAGGGCCCCAACAGCTATGATCACCACAGCAGGGATGAGAGTGTACACATCTTCAAAGAAGTGGTCATAGTCGTCGTAAGTGATGAAGACATAGGCTCCGACATAGCATAAAATGCCAGCGGCTCCCTGTAGAAAATAAGGTCAGAGCACTGGTAAAATTCTCCAACCCCTGCTGGTAAACATTCCCACTATTTCTTGGCACGTTAGAACTCAATGAGATTTTCCACCCCTTTTAAATCTATTTGTAGACTTTTTTCAGTGAAGCTGAAAATTATTCATTAGTAAGAACATTTCTTTACTAAAGCTGAAAAGTCTTCCAAATTCCATCTACTCTTTGGTAATTGCTGGCTCATCTAGGACTGAGAAACCATTAATCCCACACATAATATGGATGACAAGAATGAAAACACACACACACCCCAAAGGCCTTCTGTAGTCAATTACAGATCAGCACAGAAGTGAGGGCTGCCCCCCTCAAATGGGGAAATCAGGACAAGTGGCAGAGTCAGGACCTGAACCCAGGTAATCTGACTCCAGAATCTGCATTTATACTCTCATCTCTTGCCTTGGGGAAAGAAAACACAATAGTAACTAATAACCGTGATACATGATACCCACTTCTAAAAAATTTGCTGTCCTAGTTGAGACTGAAATGGTAAAGCTAGAGGGCTGAATGACTAAAGAACTTTGCAAATCCTTTGTATATGTTAGTCACTCAGTGATTCCTGACCCTGCAACCCCATGGACTGTAGCCCACCAGGCTCCTCTGTCCCTGGGATTCTCCAGGCAAGAATATTGGAGTGGGTTGCCATTCCCTTCTCCAGGGGATCTTCCTGACCCAGCGACTGGACCCGGGGTCTCCTGCATTGCAGGCAGATTCTTCACTATCTGAGCCACCAGGGAAGTGAAGTGAAAGTGAAGTCGCTCAGTCGTGTCCGACTCTTAGCGACCTCATGGACTGCAGCCTACCAGGCTCCTCCATCCACGAAATTTTCCAGGCAAGAGTACTGGAGTGGGGTGCCACTGCCTTCTCCAACCCACCAGGGAAGCCCCTTGCAAACCCTTTAAGTCTGTTTATGTTTTAGAATTGTGTTTCTCAAACTATGTGAATAGGAATCATCTGAAGATCTTATTAAACTGCAGACAGATCAGTAGGTCTTGGAGTGGAACCTGAGATTCTGCATTTCCAACAAGCTCCCAGCTAATGCTGCTGATTTTTGAGCTACACTTTGAGGTACAAAGTTTTAGAGCACCTACAGGGAAAGTGAATGCAGAAAGTCATAAAACAGCTGCCGCTGCAGACACTGTACTCCACCTACAGAGTTTTATTAACATACATTCTCCTCTCATCATTGTCAATTTTGCTATTGTGTCAATTTTGCCAGCACAATGCTGACAGCCCAGTGTTGCCTGCTTTTATGTGAATGAGCAAATACAGTGTGAGACTAAATGTTAAAACATCGGTTTAATGAATTATTATTTATAGAGCACTTTGAGGCTTTCATATAAAAGAATTATTTCACCATTCTTTAACACATACAGCATTAATTTTCAAACTACAAAAGAGCCTCCACAATGATATCATTAATTCTTCTCAACCTGGAAGCAGTTTAAGTCTGTGGGACTCTGTAAGCTTGGGCATCATCAGTATATTTTCATACACTAGGCCGGTAGAATCACTCAGATCTGGAAGGAAAAGACTCCATTTACAGAAAGTTGAGAAAGTAACTTGACTTTAAAAATAAATAAATAAATAACACAGACTTTTTAATAGACATCAACTAGAATAATGGAGCCAATTTAAAAACTATATTCTTTTCAAACTCTCCTCTGGCCTTCAGGAGGCCCCACTGCTGGCTTTCTTCCTATTTCTTGCACTGCTTGCTCTCTCATTCTCTTTAGGGACTCTCCTTTACCAGACAAATGTTAGTGATCTCCAGGGTTCTACCTTCAGCCCTATTTAGTTCTCATTTTGTAGGCTCTCCTTGGGCTAGCCTAGCTATGGCTTCACCAGTCACTGAGGCTCTCCACCTATGCCATCAACTCAGAACTACACATCCCCATCTGGAAGGCCCACAGTCGCCCTGACCTCAGCCTACCTCAAACCCTTGCTGCCTTCCTGCTCACGCCATTAAATCTGCCCTCATAGTTCGTATTTCAGAACAAACGGCACCAGTTACTTTTCCTAGTCAAATGCCTGAGAGTTACTCTATACTCTGTGATCTACCTCTATATCCTATAAATCTCCAAACTCCTTCAGGTTTCCTTTTTTATTTTTTAATAATTTTATTTATGGCTGTGCTGGCTCTTCATTGCTGTACAGGTTTTCCTCTAACTGTCGCCGAATGAAGGCTACTCTGTTGTGGAGCACGGGCTCCCAGGCTCAGCAGTCATGGTACATGGGGTTAGTTACTCTGCAGCATGTGGGATAGTCCCATATCAGGGATTGAATGTGTATCTCCCACATTGGCAGACTGACTACCACTGAGTCGCCAGGGAAGCCCCAGATTTACCTTCAAAACACCACCTGAATACTGTTAACTTCTCTTCAACCCTCTGCAGTGCTTAATTCAGGCCTTACCACTGTTCACCTTAAACCTTACTTGCTGACTCTCCCTCTGTCCCTTAATAATATGTTCTTTATATGATCAGTTATTTCTGTTAAAAATATAAACCAGAACAAGGCATTAGCATGTTTAAAATCAGGATGAGGCAAGTAAGGCCTCTGATAAACTAAGCTGTTCCTTCCCGTTTTTCGGGCTCGGACTCCACGACCTCTCGAGCACCCTGAACTACGGAAAGCTGCTATTCCAAAGGTACTACACATTCCCTCACGTCTTTACCTCCGCTGCCCTCTTCATCTGCTCAGGAACTCCTTGTCACCCATTAACATGCAGTTTAAATGTCACCTCTTCTTTAGGAAGCCATTCTTGACCATTTCAGACAGGATCAGGTGCCCTTGGTCACAGACCATCCCCTACATAGCTCTAACAGCATTTATCACAAGTGTTGAAATCATAACTATATAAATCTCTGCATGCCTTTAGGGCACAAACTTTGCCCGTCAGTCTTTCAGCCCTGAACCACCATCCAGCACCCAGAGCAGCTCTTGGCACGTGGTAGGTATTTGTCAAAATTCATTGAGAACACTTCATCTCATCCCTTCCCTTGAAACTGCCCTTCAAGCTCAATCATAAATCTTTGGTTTGAATTTGCTTTGTTTCCTCTTCAGTTCAATCTTACAGATTTTAGTTCACTATTTGAACAAGATTTAGCAACTTAATCTAGCCTACTTAATTCCTAATGGCCATCACATCTGGAATACATTAGTTTATGAATGCTTTACTTACAGCAACTGAACCTATTCAAAGACCCTCAGTTCACTGACATACTTACTTTGGGGACATATTATTATGGGATGATGGAAGACATAAGACAGAAAAGAGGAGAAACAGTTTAATAATTTGGGTGCATTAACCACAGAAGTATATGGAATACTTAACACTCATACCAAAAACTACTTTTTCTTGACTACATATGTGTGATATGCAAACATACACATATGTACACACATTTTGTTACAGTAAATACTTTTAGTCCCCATATTGAATTAGAAGAAATTCTATATATGAAACAATCAAATTTTATCCATTTTGTCTTCACTAATCATCTCTCTATTCTTTGGATTCTTAGCTTTCCTTACTCTAATAGGCAACCTTCACTTCTTACAAGGCTTGAATTAAAATAAATTCCATCTTAGAGGTGCTGGTATACGTAACTAAAGGCTATATAAATTTGATTGAAAATAAAACTGGAAGATATAGGTACTCAACAATTTGAAATACAGAACATTGAAGAACTATTTCCATTTTAGATATGAAATGAGTCTGAGGTCCCTACAAGGGACCTCTGAGGTCCTCACCCTTGGTGCTGCCTGGGACTGGGCCAAGCGAAACACTTCCAGTGCAGCCGGCCTCCACCCAGTCCATCCAGACAGATAATGAGTGCAATGCAAGGAGGAGATGCCATTTGTAAAGCTGCCTGTTCCTTTTCTAATAGATTTGAGAGAAGTTTCTTTCCCCAGGCTGCAAACTAGTCAACATCTAAGTCACACAGTGCAGTTGAGAACATAATGCTTCTATTTTGACAACATACAGGGGGAAGCAGCATAGTCACTGGACATACCAAGAAAAACTGCAGTGACTGCTGATATGAAACTATATAAATCAAGTAACTCATAAATAGAGGGTGTCCTCTAAATTTTCTTCTCTTAATGATCTGTGTGTGTGTAGTCGCTTCAGTCATGTCTGACTCTTTGCAACCCTGTGGACTGTAGCCCGCCAGGCTCCTCTGTCCAAGGGAGGAATACTTGTCCAGGCAAGAATACTGGAGTGGGTTGCCATGCCCTCCTCTAGGGGAGCTTCCCAACCCAGGGATCGAACCCATATCTCTTACGTCTCCTGCATTGGTAGGCAGGTTTGAAGCCCAATTACATGTATATATAGTGCTTAATAGAAGTTGTATAATATAAACAACTTACGAAAGACATCAGTTACTTTGAAAATACAGAGAAGGTGTCCTAACAAGGGCTGAAGACCTAAAAACAGCAATAAACAACTGCTTTAATGACATCCAACCATCCAAATGACAAACATAGGTGGGGCGTATACATTAAATGTAAGGAAGGTTATAAGTAATTTCTAACTAGGGACTTGCAGTCATGAAGATTTTTAACATAGGACCTGTGGCTATCAGAAAGGCTAAAAGGTGAGCAGGGTTAAATCCTTCTTCTGAAGGGTCATGCTGGGATTGAGATCTATCAAAGGCTCTGGGCTTTGCCAACAAAGCAGCTGCAGAGGGGATGAAATGTAGAACTTGGAAGCAGCTGAACTGCTTTAGTCACCACTGAGAAAATCTGAGCCTATAAGGAGGATTTGTGGAGGACAGTATACTAAAAATATTCATCCTTTTTACAAAGAAGTGAAGGGAAATTTAAGGGAAAGGCTGAAAGCTGAAACAATAGGAAAAAAAAAAAAGAATTTTCTGAAAACTGTTCTTCCTTACCCTTTTTAAAAATCTGCACCAGGTCTTCAGCTGCAGCATGCAAACTCTTTAGTTCTGCTATGTGGGATCTAGTTCCCTGAGCAGGATCGAACCTGGTTCCCCCGGTTGCACTGGGAACATGGAGTCTTAGCCACTGGACCACCAGGGAAGTCCCTCTTCCTTACCCTTTAATAAACTCATGTTCTAAACTGTCACAAAATTTTAAAGTCTTAGGAGAGCCAGTGCTTTTGCACAACACCAAGCTATTCTTCCAAAAATAAAGCTACCTGTTAAAAAATTTTAGAAGTATGCGTTCCAGAAGTATGACATTTCACTTTATCCTTTCACCCTTTCACTCCCTACATACAAATGTAAAGCCCTTTAAAAGTAAGAAATTTCACTGTTATGTAAGATTGATTTTTCTATAGTTTAGAAACCAGTGTTTTGGTTTTAGAAACTAGTTGTTTCTGTACTTTTCAAATCTTCTGAGAGAGATGATGAAATACTAAAACCCACAAAACTCCTAAATTCTTTACTTTTCTAAAAAAGAAGAAACAGGACATGGAAGGGAGCACATCAAGCACAGTGAGCCTGCCACCGGCACGTGGCAGCATTAAAACCAGACTATCCCACAACAGGAGATGAAAGAGCTCTGCTGTCAAAGTGTATCAGTATGGAAACTTAGAAATGTGAAGGTAGAAGCATCCCACAGAGCATCTGGGTGAGGACAAAGCAAAGAACACAAGTGATTTTCCTGCAGGACAGGGTTAAGATGAGGGGGCCATCTGAAGTCATTCAGCTAAAAGCAGAGTCTGACAAATTCTTCTCACCTGCGAGAACTACTTCTCTGTGTGATTTTTGCCTCCAACAATCAATTGGTAAAGCAGAAGCGATTGGAATGTTGGGAGAAAAAACAGAAAGACTTGGCAAAAACCACTGTGGACTCCAGACTTTGTAAGAATGCAGATTTCAAAAAGCAGAGAGGGAAAAAACAGCAGCAGAAATTCATCTTATGTATATCTATTTTTAAACATTTAACTCAGAGCTTTCGGTACGGTCACAATAGTCTCTCATGTACCTATCTCCCTCCTCTCCTACAAGGAATCCATTGGTAATTCTATACAGCACATTTAACGTATATATGTGCTTAGTCGCTCAGTCGTGTCCGACTCTTTGCGACCCCATGGAATGTAGTCCACCAGGCTTCTCTGTCCATGGGGATTCTCCAGGCAAGAATACTGGAGTGGGTAGCCATTCCCTTCTCCATAACGTATATATATATGGAATACAACAACAACAAAAAAATGGTACTGATGAACCTATTTACAGGTCAGGAATAGACGCAGACGTAGAGATCNGAATGTAGTCCACCAGGCTTCTCTGTCCATGGGGATTCTCCAGGCAAGAATACTGGAGTGGGTAGCCATTCCCTTCTCCATAACGTATATATATATGGAATACAACAACAACAAAAAAATGGTACTGATGAACCTATTTACAGGTCAGGAATAGACGCAGACGTAGAGATCAGACTTGCGGACACATTAGGGGAAGAGGGTGGGGTGACTGGGAGAGGAGCACTGACATACACACTATCATGTGTAAAACAGATCGCTGGTGGGAAGCTGCTGCGTAACACAGGGAGCTCAGCCCAGTGCTCCATGACAACCTAGAGGGGTGGGATTGGGGGTTGGGAGCGAGGCTTCAGAGGGAGGGGATATACCTATACTTAGTTGAATCACGCTGCTATACAGCAGAAACCAACACAGTACTGTAAAGCAATTATCTTCCAAGTTAAAACAGTTATCTATTTGGCTGTGCCAAGTCTTAGTTGCAGCACGTGGAATCTTTGATCTTCGTTTCAGCATGCTGGATCTTTAGTGGCGGCATAAGAAATCTTTAGCTGTGGCATGTGGAATCTAGTTCCCTGGCCAGGGATTGAATAGGGCCCCCAGCATTGGGAGTGCAGAGTCTTAACCACTGGACCACCAGGTAGGTCCCTATACAGTGCATTTCTGAAAGCTTCCCCAAACTCCACCCTCAAGCCATAAGTTTCTTAAAATCACCTTAAATCTTTCATTATTCTACTACTTACATAACATTCTCTAGTCAAACATATTTGTTTCGGTTCTGACTTACTCTGATAAAATACTTCACATCATTGAACAGAATTACTCTTCTACCAAGTCCAATGCTACACATTTTTCTTATCACTCAAGAAAAAAAAAAAAGACTATACCAAAGATTTCAAATCCTCTTAACAGAAATTAAAGCTATTTTAACCAAGAATTTAGGAAGCTATTAAATATATCATTTTCTCCATAACAAATTGGTCAATAATAAAGACAAGCAGTATTCAAAGATACATAAGGATACAGAGAGAAGAGCCCTCAGGAGTATAAGAAGAATCTTTCTGGAATGCAATCTGGCTAACACATCATTAGTCTCAGCATTTATGCTTTTGCACCTATTAACTGTACTTCTAGGAGTCTATTCTTAAGAAAGGAGGTCAGATGGAAACAAAAGATTTGTACAAGATGCATTCATCAAAATGTTACAATAACAAAATTATAATAGCAAAAAGATCATGTTGAAGTTTGACAGAAAACAGCAAAAGTCTGTAAAGCAATTATCCTTCAATAAAAAAATAAACAAAAATTAAAAAGAATACTATACACACACACACAAAGAAAAAACCCAAGCATCCAGAGATATATTTGCATTATAGCCCTTAAATATGTTGAAGCATAATTTAGTAACACACTTGTGGTATGTTAGGGGAAAAACACACTTATGCATGGATATTTATAAACACCAAAATGTTAATACTGGTTGTCTCTTGGTGGTGAAATTATAGTAATATTAAAATATTTTTTAGTGTCTTTAAAAAGGAAATATATATTTGCAGAATCATGAAAGTCAATATTTAAAATTGTATCTGAAATTGAGACGTTGTTGTTAACAAATGAATTCTTAAATCTGTCCTTAACCAAAACATAAAATAGGAATCTCTTCCAATCTTCCCTGTTTATGACTTTTCTTGGGTCTGCCTGGCTTTGACTCATCTTTACATGTATTCTGACCACTTAACACAATTCTGATCATTTCAGTACACATCTTTTTTCTGCCATAAATATCACCTATCAAGGAGACACATAAAACAAAACCCCTCTTCGAGGTGTATAATTTTGACAATAAGCCACTTCTTTCTTCATTATCAATATCACTATGATTATGGCCATTATTCTTAAAGAAAGAATATTTTAATCCTTTAAACCAATATTACTCTGGAGATATTCCAAAGAACATATTCCTCAATTCTGTCCTATTTTCACTTTTTCTGTATTTGATTTTTTATAATCATTGCTTATCTAGCTTAACAAAATTTTTCTATTTAATCCAATTTTTATCTCCCAGTTGAAAAATCCAAAACATTCAGGCTGCAGTGAAACTGGAGATCTGCAACTGCCACACTCAAACTATTGTAACAGCATGGAAATTAGATATTTTCAGACTGCAAGGCTCCAGAGGTCATCTGAAAGAGTATTTTCAGAGTATTTAAATATGCTTTTTTCTTTGAGACTCTCTATCCCCATACCCTACTCTAACTGTAAAGAGTCAGCTATTACTACTGGAGCCTGAGGTGTTTCAACTTCATAACAGGAGTTTGCCTTTGTTTGGGTTATGTGTTTAATCAATAGCAACAACAATGTAAAATACAGTATGTCAGCATTTACTATAGATTTCCTTTTAGTAAGTAAAAAACAAACACATTAATGCAAATAATTTTTCTCAGCTACTGGCTCTACCAAACTATTAAGGAGGGGGAGGGAGGAAAGAGATGACACTTTTAAAGGAAGACTTGAGACTGTCCATGTGGAAGGGGGAAGGAGAGGAGCAGCTAGAAATTAAATTCAGTAGAACATTAAATGATTTTGCCTGTCTGTCTGACCTCTCTTCCTATAAGCTATTAGAAAGCAGGAACTATATCTTTTCCATTTCTCAAACAAGTAAAGCACAGATATTCAGCAAGTATTTACTGAGTGAATGAGTCTTAGAGTATACTTTTTTGATGCAAGTGTAAGTTTTATGGAATAAATTCTTTGCAAAATTCCTAATGTTGAATCTCATGGAATAAAATTCATTAAAATATTTCAAAGAATGAAAAACAACCTAGTTCTTAAATTGCCAATTAAAGAGAGTCCTCCTACATTCCCTTTGCTTTGAGCTCTTTCAGTTAATAACTCCCAGCCACAAGGTACTTGGTCCGGTGCACAGATGACTGAAAATGCAGGAGGACTGGAAGTAATTCATTTTCTTAACTGTCAAAGACAAGAAATAGGTCTCCTGTTATATACCATAATCTGCTTTTCTTCTAGTTTTCTTCTAGTAAACTGAGAAACAACTATGAAAAAAGAAATCTGTTAGCTGAAGGTGTGCTCCAATGACATATTCTTTGCCAGAGCAGTCACTCATGAAGATGGGACTACAAGAGGCAGAGAAACAAATTCCAGGATGTGAGATGAAGGATCCAGTTTAAAGTATCATATTCTCAACCTGAATGTGAAAGATGTGCTAGAAAACACAAAACATGTATATGAAGATGTGTGACAATCAGTTTTTCTTCATTTATAATGAAATATTTCATTACAAATTTTATATTTTAAACAAAAGCATGAAGGTATAGCTAAAACTTCTTTTGGTAATTTGAACACATTAAATTTGCCTTAGGGCCTGTAGGCTGTTGCTTGTCTTAAATGTCCCCCATTTCCTCCAAATCACCCCAACATCTGTTCCTTCACATATTCCAGATTAAATTTCATCTCCTTGGAGAAGACTTCTTTGCCAACCTAAAGCAGCCACCTAATCACTCTTTCACATCATTCTATCTTAATTCTCTGCATAACATAACATATCACTGTTATTTTTCTTGCTTATTTTTAACTGTCTGTCCTGTAAAGCTCTGTAAGAACAGAGATCTTCACTTTTCCACCAGTTTATCAGTAATATAAGCAAAAAGTGGGTGCTTAAACATTTGTGTAGTATCTGCTTAACAAACCACATTTCCTTAATTTTATGGATTCACAGAGGGAAATAAAAGTTGAAACTTTTTTAAGATAAGACCAATTTTAAAGCTTAAATAAGGCTTTTAAATAGGATTTGTATTTCATATGAATGAATGATTAGTGAAGCTGCCACATTCTAAAGTTGTTTCCAAAAGCCTTTAAAAGGTGTTTAACCTTGTGGTATTTCCTACTCCACAGCTGTTTTAGCGTTACTATGGCCTTTCATACTGATGAAAAACAACACCCTAAGCAGATGTGCCAGACTAGAAATTCTACGAGCATGGACAAAGCTTTCTCTTACAGTTTCTATAATGCCTAAGATATGTGTGAGCAAAATAAACACTAGCCAACTGGCTCTTCTTCTAGGGTAGAAAAAGTAAAGGTAATTTGTATAACATGGGACTTAATTAAGTACTCAATTAACTGAACAGAATAAAACCTGAAATTATCAAGTACTGATTTAAACTTGTTTTAGATAAGGCCTCCCAGGTCAGATCAAATGACTCACTGAATTAAGACTCTTGTCTGATCTTGGAGCAAAAGTGCAGTTTAGAGAGGAGGTTAATGACTGTTTATTCTAATAGTCTTCAAAATTTAGTAACTAAACACTTTTGTCTTCCAAAAATCATCATGGGTCTAGCACTAATACACTTACATTTAAAGCTATGCCACTCTGTAAAAAACAGAGATCCAAGTTGTACATCCCTTCACTTGTCCAAAACAAGCCCTAATATTCTGGAATTTGGTGATGAGCTCTCAATTTCCATTAAGACAAGCTTAAGAACTTTAGAAACCACTGCTTCCCCTTTGTGCCTTTCCACAGTAATTTTCTTAGACTGTACTGTCTACAATAATCTACACCAAGTCAACATTAACAACTTTGGCTGTTATATCATTTAATGCCGATTCTAAGCATTTCAAGTACATATCTATTTCCACATTACAACTCACTGAACAAACTGCCAACTTAACCAGGATATCAAGATATTAAGAGGCAGAGTTTAAATATGTTGCCAAAGTAATTAAACTTCAACACTTATAAACAATCAGTAAAGAGCCAATGTAACAGTTAAAAAAATCTTTGCTAACGTTGACCCGTGGTGGTGGTGGTGTCATTAAATTGTGTCTGACTCTCGCAACCCCGGCTTGTAGTCTGCCCGGCTTCTCTGACCATGGGATTCTTCACGCAAGAATACTGGAGTGGGTTGCCATTTCCTTCTCCAGGGGATCTTCCCAACCCAGGAATTGAACCTGGGTCTCCTGCATTGCAGGCAGATTCTTTACCAACTGAGCTATGAGGGAAACGTTGCCCAGGGGAACCCAGATAAATGCTAGAGATGCTCTATGTAGGGAATGCTTATTCTTACACTGATACACTAAGGTATTAAAAGGTCCACTTATAAGGACCACTTATAAAAGAATGCACTTATTAGAACTAAAGAATGCAACATAAAAAACCAGGAAGAACAGGTTAACATGTTTTATGTACTTCCTCATAATGACCTAATTTTTCAAACTGACAAGTTAAATAGGCCAGTTTAAATGCTGGTGGAAGTTCTAAACAAGGCTAAAATCATGTTTTGGAGCAAGTGAGTCTAACACTGCCTAGAGAGCTCCTTCCCCTTTGCAAGTCTTCTGAAATCACACTTTGTTCTAACATCACAGGCTCTAGAGTATAGGACACCCTGGGTTTGAAGGCTGGCTCTGCCCCACCTTGGGTGTGCCACTTTAAGTAAACTTTAATGTCCTCATCTGTAAGAGAAGCATAATACTGCCTGCCAAGTGAGGCTGTTAGGAGGCTTTATTTCATTAAAGTGCTTAGCACAGTGCCTGGGTATAAAAAGCAGGCAAATTTAGTTATGATTACCAACATCACCAGATTCCAACAGTGGGTCCCTAAACTACTAATTCTGTGGGAGACTCATCTAATATTGCTTCCTTCTTCGTTATGTTACATGAATCCTGCTCTGTGCAACATTTTTTTCCCCTACATGTCTGCTTAACTTCCTCATCACAGCTCACCTCACAAATATTTTACTATTCTACTAACCTAGATAAAGGGTGATTAACTTCAGTCTTGGCAAGAACTCACCATGAAAAGCACAACGGAAGTTCAACATAACCTTCTTCACTAAGTGCCAATAATAGTACATATACTTATATAATTTCTAAAGATGAATGAACCTTTGAATAAACTGCAATTTTAAATGAAATTTTAATTATTTAAAGAAAATGGTTCCTGCATTTCCAGTATTTTAACAATTCCAGTCCCTGAGCTTGAAAGGTCTGGAAGTCACCTGACAGCACACAGATTCTTCTTCAATATCAAACTGTATGCCCATAAAAATAATAAGGGACTGTAAAGGATACAAAGCTAAGTCTACACTTAAGAATCTTATCTGATAGTGTTTCTCATCTGGAGATACTAGGAGGTTCTTTTACCTTTTAAAAAGGCTTCTAAGTCAAACTAAAGTATAAGAAACACTGCTCTAAATGGAAAAGAAGAAATCATGGAATCCTGATGTCACGTGGGTGATCCTAAACAGTACTCTCGGTCCAGATTCTTTTTATCACACCATACCCTGAAAGACTCTATGGCAAAAGATGTGTGTGGTAAGTGCCCTGTGATGTGTAATTATTCTTT
This sequence comes from Neotragus moschatus, assembly GCA_006410615.1. Lineage (NCBI taxonomy): Eukaryota > Metazoa > Chordata > Mammalia > Artiodactyla > Bovidae > Neotragus > Neotragus moschatus. Next base: position 2,355,077 of record SJYA01002789.1, read on the forward strand.
TATGCTACAACAGTCGGGATATGAAAAGTTTCATTCTTTGCAGGGGGAGGAGGGAACCGGGTTGTAAGACGTAAAGGATTCTTTCCAATTTAGGTATGTTTGTGGCAAAGAGGTGAATGGAGGCACACAAAGGGATGGGAAATGGAAATGTTCAAGAAGTGTCTTGCAGACTGGGGACAGAGAAGTATGTCCAGGTGTTTAAGAACATGGTCAATCGTGAGGAAGAAAAAGATGATTTGAGGACTTTGGTTGCAATACCAGGAAAGCACTGAACTTTATTCTACTGTTGAAGCTTTGGGGGAGGGGTGTGTGTTTATTTTTTAAATGAAGTAAAGTGATGTGAAGGAAGAAAAGCTTAATAAGATTTATCCGGGTGCAAGGTCCAGATGAACTAGAGGGTGGAGAGGCTGATAGGAATAACACAGGTTATTAAAAAGTCCCTGACGAGATAAGGACCTGAAGTAAGATGAAGTGCTTTACAAAGGGCCCTTTCTTTGGGGGCGTGTCCAAAAAAATTTATAAGCCACCTCTTATTGAAAGTGAACTCATCGCTTTCTAGATCTTGTGACACTCGAGTCATATTTAACCAAGGTTTATAATCTCAGGCTACCCACCCCCATGACCAAACAAATAAGATTGATTTTCCTGGTCACAGGATTATTTAGCTTCTCAAGTTGAAACCTTTCCGTTTTCTGGGCTGGTAACCAGTCGACCAGTTCTCCACACACAAAGAGCTAAGGCAAAATTCCTCACGCCTGAGTCGGAAGCGTCCCCGCACTTCTGCACCGTTTGCTCGCTCGCCTCGGGGCTGCCAGTGGAGCCGCGGGGGCTCCGGGCCCTGACAAAGAAAGCGGAGCCCGACCCTTTGGGGAATATCCTATTTCGAGCCTGATGTCCTGAAAGAATCTGCAATGTGAGCTCTCCGTCCAGCAGGCTGCTCCGGGGGGAGGTCGGGGGGGGGGGGCGGCCCCCAGC
>SJYA01002789.1:2359944-2415902 GCA_006410615.1 Neotragus moschatus
CGTCCCCGTCTCCTCCTCGTCCCCCTCCATGCTGGGGTCTCTCTTCATGGCCGTGACCACTGTTCCAGAAACAACCATGTAACACAATAGAGGAGAGCTCGGTCACGCTCGAGGAAAGCAGTCTTCCCAGAATCTGAGCTCCCTTCTGAACGCACTGAGTGTCCGTGTGCTTGAGTATAAGTGCTATGCCAGCTTCCAGAGCTGGTCTCTAGAACTTCAGCTCCATGCAGAGTTCCCTCCGATGAGTCAACAGCAGACCCCAGATATAGGACGTCTCTGGGCTGCCGACCCAGCGAGACTGAGTTTGCAGGGCCAGCGTTCAGAGAGGAGAAACACCGTGTTCACCAGCAGAGGCCAGGGCTGACCCTGACCTGGATGTTCCCCAGCAGAGGCGAGGGCTGACCCTGACCTGAATGTTCACCAGCAGAGGAGAGGGCTGACCCTGACCTGGATGTTCACCAGCAGAGGAGAGGGCTGACCCTGACCTGGGCCATGAAGGGCAACCAGGTGGCGACCCCAGGTGTTTCCCAGGGAAGCCCACAAGCCCGGGCCCTGCACAAGGAGGTTGTGCGGAGGTTATGGGAGTCTGGGTTCACTCTAAGGAAATCAAGACTCTGTTTTCAGATATGAGTCATCGCAAGGCTCCCTCAGAAGACCATCTCGTCTTGAGGGTGTCTGCACGCGGGCCCCTGCTTGGCGCCAGGCCAGGCCTCCAGCTGTCTGCCCTGGGGCGAGCAGCCTCAATTGCGGGCACCAGGCTGGGCCGTGAGCAGGTGGGTGTGTGCCAACTGGAGCCACAGGGCCACGTGTCCAAGTCCCCAGACAGCCTGGGGGCAGCACGACTGGGGCCTCAGTTGGCTGGCACTGTGCACCAGATCCCCGGGGCCAGGGCTGGAGAGGACCACCGCCCAACATGGCAGCGCTGGGACTGTCAGGGACAGAGGGCCTGGGCACGGCTCCACCCGGGTCCTGGCCTGACGGATCCACAGCCGACGCCCCCGTGGGTGAGGACCGCCAGGGAGCGGGCATGTCCAGGTGCTCATCATATCGTGCTCCCAGCCTCCCCGCCTGCCTCTGCCCCTTCCTTCTCCAACCCCTGAGCCAACCTCTGACCCCACACCCTCTGAGAACACAGCCGCCTCCTAGGGATGGGGCCAGGGATGCTCGGAATGCATCGGGGTGTGTGTCTCCACCCTTCTTAGGGGATTCAGAAGCCAGAAAGGTGGACTCTGCTCTCAGGTCGCTGCGAGGGTCCCAGGCACATCCAGCGCCCTGAGCGCCCGGGGTCTCGCCCTGCCATCAACGCCAGCTGTGAGTGGCGTGCAGAGACTGAGGACAGACTCGCCGGGCCTGCTCTCCGGCCTCAGTGCCAGTGGGTCTGGGTGGGCGCTGGGCCTCTTGGCCGGGATCCTGCCACACATGGAGCCAGCAGTGCCTGGGGTCAGGGCAGCCCCCCTTGCAGGCGGCCGTGGACGCTCACAGCACTTTCTGGTGGTGTCCACCAGCCACTGCCCCCAGGCCTGCCCGGGCCTGTGATGTCACCGCCTGCCTGGGCTCCTTCCCTGCAGACCCAGCTTGTGCTGTGCCCATGAATCCGTGCTCCTTAAGTGAAGGGAGCTGTCTGCTTTTTAAAAGAAGACACAGAAGCTGCTCTCCAAACCTTGGAGACAACCCCTCGCTCTGTCCTGCAGCGTCCGTGGTTCCAGCTGTGTTTGTAGGTAACAGAGCCCGTCTGACTCCAGCAGGCCGCCCTGCCCGACTCCGTGTCTCAGCCCACAGACGCTGATTCCGGGCAAGTGTCGGCCAGGCTTGGTCTACCAGGGACCCTGGGGAGCCTGCCCTCCAGAGTGGCCGAGGTGAGACCACCCGCCACAGGGCTGCTTTAGTTCTGTGATGTGGACAAGAGACCATGTGAATCTCCCAATCCCTAACCCCCCGCCCCCCACTCACGGGGACCCCCGCTTGGAGCTTCTTGTCTTCAAAGATGCTTCTTTGCACATGCGCTCCCCTGGGATGTTCCCAGTGCACACCCTCACGGGGCAGGGGGACTCCCCCAGCAACCTGTGGGGCCACGGAGACCCAAGAAAGCTGCTCTTCCAGCTCTGAGAGGCTCTGAAGCTTCTTAACAGGCTCCTGGCCTCTGCAAACAGAACTGGGGACATTTATCAGCATCAGGTCGACACCAGCTCAGGCTAGGTGTTAAGGCAAGCCTGGTGGACGTGGCAGGAAGGGGCCCTCGGGGCCGTGAGATTGCACGTGCCTCCCACCGCTGGGCCAGGGACTCTGGACTCTGTCTCATGGGCCTGTGAACCCCCTGAGAGCCAGCAACAAATGCCCATGGGCCACTCCACGAGGACCCAGATGGTCAGAAAGACACCCCATCAAGGTGCCTGTAGCCCCCAAGGCCCCCCACCCGGCCACACACGGCTCCAGGGCCGCCTGGGTGGCTGCACGGGGCTCTGTCACCACTATTCACGGGGAAGCTTGTACCGAAAGCCAGTCCTTTCTGGCTCAGCAGACTCCAGGCCGCCTCTGCCGATTTTCGCTGCTTTAATTTAATTGACTTTTAAAGACCGGCAGTGTATTGGCAAACTCGCTCCCCGGTCACATCTCCGGGAGGGTTAACGACCTGCCCAATTACAGGAGGGGTCCCGACCTGCACCTGGTAATTAAAATTGCTAATCACCCGCAGTTATCTGGCCGGGCTTTAGAGGCTGAAGAGCCGTTTGACCCTTCGCCCGCCGCGGGAACAATCTTTGCTGTCCGCCGCCGGGCGCTCGGCCCAGCTCGCCCAGCCCATTAAGGGCTCCTAATGGGGAGCAACAAAGGGCCCGCGACATCTGCGGGGGCGCAGGCCCCAGGTCTGCGGCACAGGTGCCTCGCGGGGCTGCCAGGAACGCGGGCCGGGAGACGGGCAGCAATTAGGCGGCTGTGTTTGTGCAGAGCTGGCAGCCGGCCTCCAGCCTCCCCTGGGTCCCAGCCCCCTGGGGAGGGGACACGGGCGCCTTTTGTCCCAAAGGGCGCTTGGTCAAAGGCTCTGAACGCGGGTTTTTCTTCTCTTTTTTTTCAGTGAAGATTCTCCCTATTCCCATGCAAGTGGAGAGGCTGGGTAGGCTTGACTTCGGTGGGGAGATGGGGGCTTTCCACTGTCTCTCTGAGAGGTCGTGGCTGGGTGAAGGGTGCGCAGGCCAGATGCTGCATCCAGGCCCCTAGATGGTGGCTCCCACAGGCACCCCCCCCACCGTGTCAGCACGGCTCCTGAAAACACACCTCCTCCGTGCAGCCCTCTTCTCCTCGGCGTTTAGGGGTGAGGTGGTGCCAGTTTAGAAATCCATGCTTCGAGTGGCCTCGACCGCTTTGGGCATAAAAGCAATGTAAGTCAGTCTATGAGCAAAAGATCCTTTCCAAATCTGGTGGGTCTCAATGCCGCAGAGAATGAGTAACTCATCAGTGGAAGTAGTTCACCCGTGTGAGGTTAGTAACTGCCTCTCAAGAAACTGCCACTTGTCTGGGCTTCCCTGGTGGTCCAGAGGTTGAGAATCCACCTGCCAGAGCAGGGGACATGGATCTGACCCCTGGTCCGGGAGGATTCAGCATGCTTCAGGGCAGCTGAGCCCCTAACTCACGACTAGACAGTAGCCCCCACGCAGCAGCAAAGACCGAGTGTGAGCCGAAAGGCGACAACCGTAACAGAAGCCACCGCCTGCCACACTGCGCTGCAGTGCCAGAGCGGTGTAGCCACGTCTCCTTGAAAGAAACTCTCATCCTTTTTCCAAGCACGTGTTGGAGGGAAACTGAACTGCCTTATACCTCAACCAAAACAACACAATTAAGAGAGGGGAGAATTCAGCACCCTTCTCGCTAAGTCACACATTAGAAAGACTTGCAAACACGTAAACCAAGACCATCCTCATTAAAATTAATTTCGGTTTGGAAAATATCGCTTTTCATAAAATCATGCTATTTCGGTTCAGTTCAGGTGCTCAGTCGACCGACTCTGCGGCCCCATGGACTACAGCACACCAGGCCTCCCTGTCCATCACCAGCTCCCGGAGCTTGTTCAGACTCATGGCCATCGAGTCGGAGATGCCATCCAACCCCTCTCCTCCCACCTTCAGTCCTTCCCAACGGCTGTGTTTGTGCAGAGCCGGCAGCCACGCTGAGCAGCCGGCCTCCAGCCTTCACTGGGTCCCAGCCCCCAAAGGAGGGGCTGCCAGGGCCTTTTGTCCTGAAAGGAGCTTGGTCAAAATCCCTGAACATGGGTTTTTATATTTATATAGTTATATTTATCTTGTATGATTTATTATGATTACAAATAAATACTTTAAATTATAAATTATTAGTTAGAACTATATCTGTTATTGTAACTATGAAAGCAAAAGTCACTCAGTCGTGTCTGACTCTTTGCGACCCCCTGGACTAAACAGTCCATGGGCTTCTCCAGGCCAGAATACTGCAGTGGGTAGCCTTCCCCTTCTCCAGGGGATCTTTGCGACCCAGGGACCCAATCCAGGTCCCCCGCATTGCAGGCAGACTTTTTACCAGCTGAGCCACCAGGGAGGCCCAAGAATACCGGAGTGGGTAGCCGACCCCTTCTCCGGCGGATTGTAACTGTAGATAGATGTAAGCCACGCAAACAAGAGCCGTCTGGTGTCTCAGCAGCTGTGGAGTGTGCAACGCTGCCCACAGGCTAAAGCATCTGAGAACTACTGCTCCCCACCCAGCGACGGCACCACCAAACCGCCAGTGGCGGAAAGGGGCTTATCTATGAAACAGGAGCAGACTCAGAGAACAGGCTTGTGGCTGCCAAGGGGAGGGAGTAGGGAGGGGTAGACGGGGGGGTTTGGGGTTAGCAGAGGCAAACGATCGTATACAGGACGGATGAAGAACCAGGCCCAACCGTGGAGCCCAGGGAGCTATACTCAACATCCTGTGATAAACCACAAGGGTAAAGATACGGACGGGAGTGTACACACGGGCTTCCCAGGTAGCTCAGTAGTGAAGTACCCGTCTGCGAATGCAGGAGACACAGAGACACAGGTTTGATCACTGGGTTGGGAAGATCCCCTGGATGAGGGCATGGCAACCCATTCCAGTGTTCCTGCCTGGAGAATCACCTGGACAGAGGAGCCTGGCGGGCTGCAGTCCACAGGGCTGTAAAGAGTGGGACACGGCTGAGCAACTAAAACTTTGACACTTTCATCCTTCATCTCGAGAGCTATTAAACTTGTAGCTGGGTTACTGGGAGCAGACTTTCTGTAGAGTCCCTTCTCCTGCACCACCTTGTAGCTGGGTTACCGGGAGCAGACTTTCTGTAGAGTCCCTTCTCCTGCACCACCTTATAGCTGGGTTACTGGGAGTAGACTTTCTGTAGAGTCCCTTCTCCCAAACCACAGGCCATGGTTTTCTCTCTTGCTGAATGTGCATTTTTCTTGTATGTATTTTACTTAAAATTCTCAAGTTCAGGGTTCAGAATGGTCAGAATCTCTGTTTCCATCTTGGCCACCCGCAAAGCATTCCTTCCTTTCTCTCTTCTAAGGTCATGGGCAGGAGGAGATGTGCAGGGCCCCTCCGCTCACACTCCTCCAGAGGGTTACTAAGGCTCCTGGACTGAGGATGAAACAACGGTATTCTTCACCAAGAAAGAAAGAATCGTCTTCACTGCACAGCTCTCATGCCAAACTGTTGATCTTCTCATCAGGAATCCCTGGAGGGAATGGGCCAACCTAGACAGCACATTAAAAAGCAGAGACATTACTTTGCCAACAAAGGTCCGTCTAGTCAAGGCTATGGTTTTTCCAGTGGCCATGTATGGATGTGAGAGTTGGACTGTGAAGAAGGCTGAGCACCAAAGAATTGATGCTTTTGAACTGTGGTGTTGGAGAAGACTCTTGAGAGTCCCTTGGACTGCAAGGAGAATCAACCAATCCATTCTAAAGGAGACCAGTCCTGGGTGTTCATTGGAAGGACTGATGCTGAAGCTGAAACTCCAATACTTTGGCCACCTCATGCGAAGAGTTGACTCATTGGAAAAGACGCTGATGCTGGGAGGGATTGGGAGCAGGAGGAGAAGGGGATGACAGAGGATGAGATGGCTGGATGGCATCACTGACTCGATAGACATGAGTCTGAGTGAACTCCGGGAGTTGGTGGTGGACAGGGAGGCCTGGCGTGCTATGATTCATGGGGTCACAAAGAGTCGGACACGACTGAGCGACTAGACTGAACTGAGGGGGTCACTTTGGCGAGGTGGCCCCTGCAGGGGAGCCCTCGGAGGCCAGGGGGTGGGGTTCTAGGCAGACATGCAGCGCCCCTCAGGATGGTGTTCNGTGGACAGGGAGGCCTGGCGTGCTATGATTCATGGGGTCACAAAGAGTCGGACACGACTGAGCGACTAGACTGAACTGAGGGGGTCACTTTGGCGAGGTGGCCCCTGCAGGGGAGCCCTCGGAGGCCAGGGGGTGGGGTTCTAGGCAGACATGCAGCGCCCCTCAGGATGGTGTTCCCAGCAGGCTCTACACACACAGGCCCCTGGGAGCCTGCCTGCCCCTGAGTGGGCACCGTTCCCACATCCCGGGGGAAATGAGCGCAGACGTTTGGAAACCAGGTGCGGTCGGGGCTGGGCCTCCACCAGGCTGTCCCAGGGACCCTGAGCTCAATCATCACCTCCAGGGGCTCCAGACCAAGACCAGCCCAGGACTGTCTGGGACCCGGGCTGTCCGCAGACCCAGGTGCCCCTGGGGACGCTGGAAGCCCATGCCCTCCAGCAGCCCAGCCGCCCTCTCACCCCTCGTCAGAGGCTGCGGGGAAACCGCTTTGCGTGAGGCAGGCGGGAGGCACTTCCCTGTGACTGATCGCACTAAATATGAGACCGCATGTGCCTTACCCCGGGAGCAGGAACCAGAGGCTCATTGTTAGTGGGGAGACGAATGGAACTTGAGATAACCTTGGCAAATTAGGCAAATGTCAGCATCGGGCTTTGTCGCTAAGCAGGCTATAAATTACAGGCATATTGTACCTCCGTAAACTCTTCTAATGAAGTGAATGACGGTGGTAATTCAATGCGGGACATGCCAGCTTAACCCTTTTAAGAAATTAGCCCCAGGTCGCTCCGATGCTACAAGGCAAGATGCCTGCGAAGTTAGAGTTTAATACCTCCTGAGGGAGCATGGGCAGCGAGACAGAAACGTCTGATTAAGCGCTCCCGCAGGCGGAAAAGGCAAGTTCAAGGCCCTGTGGGCAGCTGTGTCATTCCACAGTTCATTCTTTTAGGAGCGTCTTCCTCCCCTTGTTGTCTTCACTACAGCCCTTGCCCCTGGAACGGTCCCACTGACTGTGCGAGGGGTAAGCCCGGTGCGCCGGGCATTTCTGCGTGATTACTGACCGCGTGGGGTGTCTTGTGTGCTTGGGGGCTAAAGGCTCAGACACTCTAACCAGAAGCGGGGGCAGAGCTCCATACAAAGGCACCACGGGCAGTGTCCTGCTGCAGTGACGACATGGAATTTATTGGTAAAAATAAGGTGCCAGGGCAGCCCCGTGCATCTTGCAGCTGCTCCTGACAGGCAGGCCGCTGGTGACAGCCACGCGGGGGTTGGGACGCGGTTTCAGAACGTGCTGTATATTGGAGTAAAACTTGCACGTAGAAATAGCTGACAAATCGGGGTCGATCAAGAGAAAACTTTAAATTCAAATGTGAAAATTAAAGGGAACATGTCATGATTAACATGTGTTGACATAGTGGGAAGCTTTCTTTCGTTCTTATTCAGATGGAAGTAACGCAAAGCAGCACCCCCAGACACGATTATTGTACAGCAGGTACCGCTCCGGCACCTGGTGTTACCAAACGAAGGCTTTTAAGAATAAATCGCCCGTTTCTGGGTGCCCGTTCCCTCTTACAGAACACGGCTATCCTGTGCGGTAGGTGCGAATGTGCTTTTTATTTCCTTTATCCTGGGGCCAGTACTCTGCAGCTCTCCGCCACGGCGAGGAATTCCAGGCCGATTTGATGCCTGTAGCTCTTACGTGAGCAGATCATAACTGGCGTCATTTCCTCTGCCGCCAGGAGAAGGTGTCCCGGAACACTCTGTCAAACTGAACTGAAGAATTCACGCTACCAGGGAAAACGAGCAACAATCGTAGCTGTATTTTAATATTCCAACTGTGTCTTTACTCGGGTGGTCTTTTGACCAAAAATGCTGGATAAGAGTCTGTTTTAGTAACTTATGAACTGGGATCACTAAAGAATCTGAATCATTTGCCTAGAAATCTGACTCAGGAAAACATGCTGGGAAGCTGCCGTTTACCGTTATGTGGGAAACTAGAGACACACTCTGAACTGTGGGGTTGCTATCACTTCTCTGGGCCGCACAGACCATTGCATTAAACTGGACCTTCGTTTTCGTCAACGGGCATCCTTTCCAGCTGTGGGCAGAGCAGATGTCTTCCTCTGGGAGATCAGTCTTGAGGGGCACTGGCCTGGCCGCCCCACCTGGCTTCGGGCCCCTCCTGACCAAGGCCACAGATATGGGTCCGGGTCAGGGAGGGAGGGAGTCCTGCTTGCGAGCACCCTGGGCTTGTGACCCCAGCTCCTGGCCACCGGCCGTGGCGGCAGCGCCCGCGGGCACAGCTGGCGAACGTTGCTGGATCCCGTGAGTGAGAAGTGCTGCTGCCGTCTCAGGAAACAGAGGGCACAGCAGCCCTCGGGGCCACGGCTGCCGGACGGAGCCCCTGGGGCACAGGCCCGGGCCCAGGGAGGTCTTCCCACACTCAGGAAAGCGCCAAACTCCTTAACTGGGGGCGTCGGGGCTTCCTTAGTTAACAGCAAGCTTCTGCTCTTCTGACCACTGGTCTGCCTCCAGAACTATACATCCTGACCCTCCCTTGCCTGTTCCGAGCAGTCTCGCAGAGCCATCTGAGAGGCCACATCCTGGGCTGCGGTCCTCAGAAAGTCCCCCAGTTAAAACAGGACCCTCAACTTGCATGCGTGCGTGCCAGGCCACTTCAGTCATGTCCAACTCTCTGTGGCCCCTGGACTGTAGCTGCCAGGCTCCTCCGTCCACAGGGTCCTCCAGGCAAGAACACTGGAGTGGGTGCCATGCCCGCCTCCAGAGGATCTTCCTGAGCCATGGACAGAGCCCACGTCCCTTGGGCCTCCCGCACTGGCAAGCGGGTTCTTCACCACCAGCGCCACCTGGGATGTCTTTAAAAGAGAAAACGTTGGGTGCGTCGCCCCGAAGCCCATGCACCTAGCACCTGGCCCTCCCCCCACCTGGCATTTTAGACCCAGGTCCCCAGGCGCTGGCTTGCCTCGGAGGCCCACACACCTGCAGCTGACACCCCCAAGGCCTTTCCCTAGGGAGCGGGCATGGGGTGCCCATGGAGCCCACGGGGCCTTCGCACCTGCCGGGGTGCTGTGTGCAAGTGACTGCTGGGGCCAGGGGTCAGGGGACGTGGGCCCGGCTTGTCTAGGGCAAACCAGTTTGAAGCCAAATATAATTAATTGTGTAAGTTGAGTCATTTCAGATTAATTCTGCTAAAACCACATCATGGAACTAAACTGTAAAGGGATGGTTTTCAGAAATAAACTGAAGTCTCTAAACATCGGGCTCACACCCAGCGCCGACGACCAGGCGTCATGACCGGGGCTGCTGAAAATGAACTCAAACAGAAATCACGAACCACAATTTAACAATGAAAAACTTCAGTGCCCCTGCTGTGGAATCTGCTGGGGTGGGGAGGAACACTAACGTATTCTGACTCCCACCAGGGTCACACTGAAAACCTCAAAAGCATATGTGTTTACACCTGAGAGTGTCAGGACAAAACTGGGAGAGCAGCGTTAGATCTGAGCGGAGAGGGCCCCGATGGGTGGGAGGAGGCGGACTCGGGTTTCCTTCGCACTGAGGTCCCGTTTTCAATCCAGTTCAACCCGAAACAGGCGACAGCCGTGGATAGGGAGCCGGCTGACCGAGTCTCCAAGCCACATGCAGAGAGCCTGCACACGCGTGTGTAAATCTCAACGGCGCGCTGCACCTCCAGAACTCTAACACGGGGCGGGGGTGGCAGGATGAAGTTAAGGAAACTGGCCAAAGTCAGCAACACCCGGTCTTTGGCTGCGCTGTGCGGGGGACTGGTCTCACCATCAGTCCTGGGTGTTCCGTCCCCCGGTCCGCAGCTCAGTGCCACGGCCAGGCCGGGCGAGAAGCGCCTGACGCCACCTGGGCGAGACCAGCGTCCGTGTCCCCGGGGACATGCCGGGCCGAGCAGACTCACCGCCTCCCGCCCTCGAGCCTCTGTCCGCCCCAGGTGGGCGCCTCTCCCAGCCTGTCGTGGGGGAGGCCGGGGGAGGAGCCTGGGCCCTGGGAGCCCGCACAGGCCTGCGGTGGGGAGAAGCAGCCTCCAGCCGGCGCCCGCAGACGGCCGGGCCTGAGAGCTGCCCCCAGGCCTGGGTAGCCACCTCCCGTGTGCGCAGCGGGGCTGGCATCGCGGCTGCCATTGTAGAAAGTCGCTCTGACCACACGGACCTGGGAGGTCTCCATAAGGAGCGCACAGCAGGCTGATCTTAACAGCAGCATGATCCAGGTCGCTGCCCACTACCGCTGTCTGCCCAGGCCCCTTCTGCCCAATGATCCCGAGTCCAGGACAACCCGGACAGGACTCTCCTGGGACCCACATCAGAGTAACCGCAGGAAGGTCTGGATGCTTCGAATGGCCCGACCTCCATACTCCCTGCTCGCGCTGATTCCCCTCCTGGGGGCTCAGACACCCGACACGTCACCGCAAACCGACCATCAGCCCCCTCACAACCCCCACCTCGGGCCCACCTGGCTGCCGTGGAGAAGGCCCACCACCCCGCTGGTCTCCAGCACCCAGCAGTGCCCCCACGTGACTCAGGACTGCGCAGCTCCATGGGCTCCTGAAGGCGGGGCCAGCCTCCCAGCTGGCAGCCCACCTGCCCCACACAAAGACCCCTCTCCTCGAGTGGCTCCCACCCACAGGACCTGCCCACCCCCCAGGAGCAGGGCGCGCCTTCTGGGCCATCCCACGATGCTCCCAGGCCAGAGGAAGGCCACAGGCTGCTGGAGTCAGAACAACATCCTCTTCACACCTTCCAGTGCGGAGCTCCGAAGCTCCTGCAGCTCTAAATGCCACTGCCAGCCACGGCCACTCTCAGACTGCCTCCCAGCCCCCTCACCACAGGCGGCAGCGCCAGCACGCTGGCTCGCTAGCAGCGCCTTTGCGGCTCTGTCTTCAGCCGTGTGTATGTTTGCGGATGCCTGCGGGTGACCGACCCACTCCGGTGTTCTTGCCTGGAGAATCCCAGGGATGACGGAGCCTGGTGGATTGCCATCTGTGGGGTCGCAGAGAGTCGGACACGACTGACGTGACTCAGCAGCAGTAGCAGCAGCAGTGGGTGACTGGGCATGGTTGTGCATGGTTGTCAACACTGTGGACGGTTGTCACTGGTTGTGGGCGGTTGTATGTGGTTGTCCATCACTGTGGATGGCTGTCCTTGGTTGTGGGTGGCTGGCTGTAGATGGCTGTGGGTGTTTCTATATGGTTGTGGATGGTTGTAGATGGTTGCGGAGGGTGGTGGATGAACATAGCGGCTGTCTGTGGCTGTTGTAATGGTTTTGGAGGGCTCGGTTCATCTCGCCGACTTCAGGTGGGTGAGTCTCCACAAACACTGCAACCCCTTGGCCGCCTCCGGGGCCACAGGCTTTGGCCCAGGACCATCTGAAAGTCCCTCCACCCCTTAAACTCCAACAGGCTCCCACAGAGGAGGCGCCAGTGTTTGTCCGCTCAGTCTTGCCCCATTACATTTGGTCTTTTAATACATTACACTTTGAAACATGTGCTATTATTGACTAATCCCCTTTATTACAGTTCAATTTGACTTATTTCCCGTTAAGCATAACACGGGTTTTCAGGAGCACAAGTTATTCATTTTAGCAATGACTCTCATTCCAGGGAACGGAGGTTACAACCTTTTTGTTATAAATGTGGTGGTGCTGGCTTGACAGGGTCGAGGACCACGTGGCCCCACTTGGGAGCCCCTGCGTGTTGCCAGCTGATAGACTGGGCTCAGGCAGGCGGCCCTGTGGCCACTCAGTGGAAAACACACAAGCTTCCCGTGGTAAACAGTCGCCCTTCCGATAAAGCAAGAAGGCCATCTGCAGTCTGCCTCTGCCCACACCCAGAGGCTGCACCTGTAACAGAACTTCCAGAGGTCTACACGCTGACCCGGGCACGGGCGCACAGAGCTGGCCGAGAGCCGGAGCTCCGACTTCAGCATCAGCGCTTTTAGAACAAGGAGCGCTCAGAGACTCGAGGCTGAGCCGGCCCGGCACCTCTTGCCCTTGGAACCGCGCGTCTGCCAGGCATCCGCGGGGACAGTTACTAAGGACGAGCCATCTTCTTCTTAACCCCCAAACACTCATTGTTTTCAACCAAATGACAACCAAAGTGTTTTTCACATATTCTTATTAGCCTCCCCTCTTGAGGACGCTTCGTCTCGAGACTTCCCTTGACTCGCCATCTCTGAGCCGCCCCGAGGAACTGGGACCTTGCAGGGCCGCCCACGCTCAAGGGCGCCGTGGGTGGACTCCGGTCGGGTTTTCAGAAGGAAGACTCTTGAAGCGCTTCTGGAAGTGTGGGTGGTGGGTGAGGACCAAGTGAGAGGCCCCAGGAGGGTGAGGAGGGTGGGAGACGCGATGGGCTCAGCTCCAGGCCCGAGGCGGGGGCAGGCGGGTCACCATCCAAAAGCCACATGCTGCTCAGCAGAGGGGACAACTTCTGCGCCCATGGGGACAGGTCATCTCGCTAGCCCTCCAGGCTCTGCACTTTCCACAAGGGCCAGGAGGAGGTCTGACCACATGAAGGAGCCCATCCGGCCGGGCCCAGGATCCACAGGGGACCAGCCCCTGCAAGGGAGCCTGGAGCCTGGCCAGGGAGCAGCTGGGGGCTGGAGGGTCAGGGAGCCATGGGGAGAGGCAGAGGGCACAGCAAGGCCGGACTCTGACCCCAAACCCCAGGGGCGGTGCCAGGCCCACCTGGGAGGGGCCCTGGGGAAGGAGCTCCTGCTGTTAGAGCCGCCAGACAGGAGGCCTGAGGAAGTGAACACGACCTCTTGCCCCTCCCGCACTCCCCCAGCAGGAGGACTTGGGGGGCAACACCCACGCTACCTGGCATTTGATCCGCATGCCTCCCAGGGGCTGCAAGTCAGCAGGAGGGTCTCGGACGCCCGGTCAGATGAGCTCTCTNGGGTGACAATATACAGCTTTGACATACTCCTTTTCCTATTTGGAACCAGTCTGTTGTTCCATGTTCAGTGTTAACTGTTGCTTCCTGACCTGCATACAGGTTTCTCAAGAGGCAGGTCACGGTGTGTAAAATAGCTAGCTAGTGGGAAGCAGCTGTTTAGCACAGGGAGCTCAGCTCTGGTGCTCTGTGATGACCTAGAGGGGTGTGATGTGGGTGGGTGTGAGGGAGGCTCAAGAGGGAGAGGATATATATAGCTGATTTATGTTGTTGTACAGTAGAAACCAACACAACACTGAAAAGCAACTATAGCTCAATTAAAAATAAAAAATAAAATAAATATTTTAAAAAGAAAAGAATTCAAAGGAAAAGCAGAGCGAGTGATGAGAGAAGTCCTCTGAGAGGACATGGAAGGAGACCCAGCTGAAGTTAGGGAGCAGGCTATGTGAATATTTAGAGGAAGAATCAAAGATGGGACTAGAACGTACAAGGGCCCTGAGGCAGAAATGGGATCAGTAGGAAAAAAGAACGTTAAAGAGCCTAGCGTGCAGGAGGTCAGTGGAAAGTAGAGAATGCAGTCAGCAAAGCCAGATCACCAAGGGCCTAGTCAGCCATATGTGATGGAAAGATACTGCAAGGCTTTGAGCAGGCTAGGAACACCCTCTGACTTCAGTTTTAAAAGCGCCATTCTTGCTACATCATATCCCAGTTAAAATGTAAGAAGTCAATCAATCAATTAATCCTGTTAGGTTTGATATATCTCCTTGCTGGTCCCCATACTCTAAAATGTTTCTCTCAGCTTTAGTGTGATGCTTTTCTTCCTTCCCCAAACATCTTTGCATTTCTTCAGCCTCAAACCTTCCCAGTTACCTGCTGCTGCTGCTAAGTCGCTTCAGTCGTGTCCGACTCTGTGCAACCCCACAGACGGCAGCCCACCAGGCTCCCCCGTCCCTGGGATTCTCCAGGCAAGAACACTGGAGTGGGTCCCAGTTACCTGAAGAGGCCTTAATTCCCTGGCACCTGCAGCTCCATCATGTCCTTCCTTACTTTGATCCCTTGTGGGAGTCTCCCTACCATGCCCCCCATACGAGGATCACCTGGACCGCAAGACTTTCTTCTGGGCATTGGCCTCAGCACACTACATATTTTAAATGTGCAGTCAGGGTTGCAAACCACTGTTCTAAGTTTACAACCTGCTTCAGTCTCTCCAACCAAAAAAAGAAAAACTACATTTTTCTTTCTCTCTTCTCTCCATCAAAGTTCCTGAAAGCTCATCTAGTTCTGAAAGATCGGCTCGATGAGACTTCAGTGTGCATGTGAATCACCTGAGGAACTTGTTAATTGCAAAGTCTGTTTCAGAAGATGGGGCTGGGCCCAAGATTCCTCATGTCTAATGAGCCCCCAGGTGGCACGGTCAGACCACTCTTTGTAGTTAAGGGCTGGCCTGCTGGTCTGTACTCTCTTGCTTCCAACTCACTTTTTTTTTTTTTTTTTTTAACTCACTGCCTTGTGGTTTTACCCTATAGTATCACTGAAATTGCCAGTGTTACCAATGACCCATCTGTTCCCCCTCTTCTGGGGCAGAGTCTGTAACAGGGAAAAGCACAGGCTTGGAGACCAGAGAGCCTGGGTTCAAACTGTAGCCGTCCCACTTACTAGCTCAGTGACCTCTCTGGGGCTCAGTACACTTGTCTTTGGGAAGGGGGGCAGGTCATGATGATCTTGTGAGAACTAAGCAAGTTAAGACACATAGAGCTATCAGAACAGTGCCTGGCACCCAAGGGCTTCATAAGCATTGGTGTTGTTCATCTCGCAAGGCCTCTCACCAGTATTTGATTCCACTGACTTCTCTTTGTTTAAATACTTCTCCTGTAGCTTCCAGAATACCCTCCTCTCTCTCTTTGGCTGCACCCCGTGGCATGTGGGACTTAGTTTCTTGACCAGGGATCCAACCCGTGCCCCCTGCAATGAAAGTATGGAGTCTTAACCTCTTGTGCACGCGTGCTAAGTCGCTTCAGTCATGTCTGACTCTTTGCAACCCTATGAGCTGTAGCCCGTCAGGCTCCTCTGTCCATGGGATTCTCCAGGCAAGAATACTAGAGTGGGTTGCCATGTCCTCCTCCAGGGGATCTTCCCAACCCAGAGACTGAACCCGTGTCTCTATGTCTCCTGCTTTGGCAAGTGGGTTCTTTACCACTAGTGCCACTGGGAAGCCCACTCTCACATTTACTGCAGCATTATTTACAATAGGCAAGAAGTGGACACAACTCGAATCCATCAGTGGACTTGCCGCTGGACCTCTAGAGAATTCTCCACCCCCTTCCCACTTAGTTCTCTGCCTCCTCTCCAGCCGCTCTTCTTCCTGAGCCCTCTTGGGTGATGGTGTTTCCCAGGACTTTGACTTAGGCTCTCAGATATTTCTTACCTGACCTGAGCCATCTGACCCAGTGCCTTGGGTTCAGTTGCCACCCAAATGCATAGCTTTCCTGAATCTAGAGTTTCCTCCTAGATCTTTCAGTTTCCTATCCATGTACCCAACAGCCTGCTGCATGGCTCCAGGTATATTCTTTAATCTGTTCAGCACATCTCTACTAGTTTCCTGCTCTGCGCCTGACCCTATGTCAACTGCTGGAGGTACAGCAGTGAAGTGGTTAGACCTGGGCGAAGACCTTAGGGAGCTCACAATCCAGAAGGGAGGCTCCATGCTAATCATGCCGTGATTGACTTACTGCAGTTGGGATGCATGCATGCTCAGTCGCTTCAGTTGTGTCTGACTCTTTGTAAACCCATGGACTGTAGCCCGGCAGGCTAATCTGTCCATGGGACTTCCCAGGCAAGAATACTGCAGTGGGTTGCCATGCCCTCCTCTAGGGGATCTTCTTGAACCAGGGATCGAATCTGCATTTCCTGTGTGCAATTTAAAGGTTCAGGGTGCTATGAGAGCATATAATGGGGACCTGACCTTGTCTGGTGGTGACATATATTCTCCAGACTCCTCGTGTCCCAAACTGAACTCACTGTTTCCCTGAACCTGCCCCTCCTCTGCCCGTGTTTCTTAGATCAGTGAGCAGCACGCCTATCACCTTACCCAGGCCAAGTCCTGGACCTCATGACTCCCACTCTCCCTCACTGACCACTTCCACCCAATGGGAGAATCCTTCCTTCTGGAAAACCAGCCTTCTGGATAACTCCTGGCATCCTAAATTCTGACTGCCCTATGCTCAAGCAGCTTGATTTTGTCCCCTGGTAAAGTAGAAAAAGAGCAAATGAGGGGCTGAGGTTCATCCCCAGAAATGCAGACCTACTGTGTGTCCCGCTGCACCTGACTGTGGCCCATCTATCTGGGGGGCGAGGGGAGGCTGAGGCACGCATGTCTTCTCTTACTGACTCTCAGCTGATAACTCCCCAGTCATCCCTGTTTCTTAATCTATATCACATGAAGAAAAATGCACTCTGATTTCACATTGTGTGACACAAAGTGGCTGTGTTTTACCAAAAAAGGAAACGGTACATTTATTTTTTGCACTGTAAAAGCTGTGTCTGCTTATAGTGATTAGTGTCTTTATTAGACCAGCTCTACAGCCCCATTTGGGACATAGGAGAAAAAAAATGTATACAGATATATAGGGCCTCCCAGGTGGTGCTAGTGGTAAAGAACCTGCCTGCCAATGCAGGAGATATGAGAGACTCAGGTTGGATCCCTGGGTTGGGAAGATCCCCTGGAGGAGAACTTGGCAACCCACTCCAGTATTCTTGCCTGGAGAATCCTAGGGACAGAGGAGCCTGGTGGGCTACAGTCCACAGGGTCACAAAGAGTCGGATACAACTGAGCGACTGAGCGTAGATATATAGATAGAGAGCAATAATATCTGCTTATAGCAAACATTTGTTTGTTTGCTTTTTTTTTTTTTTTTAGTTTTCCCACATTTGAACTCCTTACCTATTTGGAAGGATCTCCATTCAAGAATCTTGATTGATAGAATGACCATTAAAAAACTTCAGAAAATTTCATAGAGTAGAAGGAAGACAAAAACTCATTGCTCTACATCCAGAACAAAATAAATTATGAGTAATTTCTTCCAGTCTTTTACTACATACATATGTTGACATAATTGTAATTATTTAACTATATAAAAATGTATATACCCTAAGCTAATTTTAAAATTGTTATTTCAAAGATATATATTCAGTGCAGAAGATTTGAGAATACAAAAAAAAAAAAAACCACAAAAAAACCCAAAAGTTACAATTCTGAGATAACCACTGTTAATAATTTGGTATATTTCCTTAAAAATTTTTCTCTACATTTTTACATTTCACATAGCTGAGAATACACTGAGGATTCCAACTGTTTTATCCACAGATAACTGAGACAATTTAACGTTTCCTAGATAAAAGATTATATGAAGAGAAGCAAGGGCATAGATGTGAATAATACTTGCCATTCACGTGATGTATTACTCAATACCAATTAGAGAGCCTTAATGGATTCAGAGATTTAAAGATGCAGAAAATCATTATGCAAGTTTCTTGGCAGTGAACACGTACATTATGCTGCCCTTCACAACTCTGCTTCTACTGACAAAAATACAGAAGCCTTTTTGTTCAGCTGGTTTCCTGGCACAGTGTTCCAAGCTCTTAAAAAGTTTGTCCATTATGGGCAAGTGCGGAAACACAATAGGAATCATTATTGTTTTCAGTGTCATCAAACATGGCAAAGATACCACACGAATTGTGGGATGAATTATGGAGCCTGAGAAACGCTTTTCCAGGAACTGAGAATGGAGTGGAACAGAAGAGAAACAGCTGACAAGCTGATTCAGCGAAGTGACAAGAAACGTGGATCCTGGGACCACACTGCTCAGACTGACTCTTGGTTCTTACCCCTCGGTCATTATGTGACCCTGGAGAAGTTACTTTAAACTCCCTGGGCCTGTTTCCTCATCTGTAAAATGAAGAGTGATATTTGCTGATATTTTCATTCAGATTTTTGCAGTCTCTTCAAAAGTGGGTGGGGTGAGTGTTAAGAATAACACCTACTCCATAGAGCACTATTTAACTGGAGAGAATTGAATACATGAGTAAGTAAAGTGCTCAGCTGTACTACGGAGCAGCAGATAATTCCTAAATTATTTCATTTTTATTAAAATTTTTACTGAATGAAAACATGCATTCAGAAAAATGCACAAAGCCCAGCTTGATCTTAACAGAATGAACACACTTGTGAAATCACCACCCAGGTCAAGAAATCGAGGATGACTAGCTCCAGAAACCTTCTCTCATAGCCCTTCCTGGTCAGTATCTCCTATTATCATGACTTCTAACACCATAGATTAGTTTTGTCTGTTTTTTAACTTTTTATAAATAAAATCACGTGATATGTACTCTTCTGAGTTTAGCTTCCTTTGCTCCATGCTTTGTTTATGGGGTTCATCCATGTTGCCGCAAGTAGCAATAATTGATTCATTCTCAGCACTTATTCAGTTGTATGATTATGTCAAGATGAAACAATGCATTCTTTTGTTGAAGAACATTTGGATTGTCTTTAGTTTTTAGGTTATTGAGACTAATATGTGAATATTCTTGAATCTTCCAATCCATGAATATGGTATTTCCCTCCCTTCCTTTATTTAGGTCTTCATTCATTTCTCTCAGTAATGTGTGTAGTCTTATACACTTTTCATTAGATTTGTTCCTGGATATTTGTTGCCTTTTTGATGTCCTTGTGAATTGTCTTATTTTTGAATTTCATAAATTGTAGCTGGTTAGTACTGGTAACTGGTAATTGGTTACTAGAAGTATTGGTAGTTGCATAAAGACAATGTTTCCAGCAACATTGCTAAATTTAATGAATAAATTAATTGTTTTTCTCTATCATTTATTTCCCTATTTCATTCATTTTTGGTCTTGATATTTCCTTCCTTCTACTTCGCTTGAGCTCAGCTTTCTATTCTTTCTCTAGCTTCTTATTCTATGAGGGAAAGGGATCCTCTTCTGTTCCCTTTGTCTGGTGTCCCATTCTGGATCAGTGGAGTTTGTGAAAAGCAGTGTCCTGGATCATCACCGGATCTCCCCGTCCATCCTTGTTCCCACCTCAGTGCTTTACCTTGAGACTCTTCACCTTCAGAAGGCTAAGTGCCAGCCTCAGGATGCCCTACCTTCTTTCCTTCTGTTATTTTGGGGTTGCAACTTCATTTAGCTACAGAAAGGTAGATGCAAGAATGACAGGAATTTAAGAACAGTGTGCTGGATATCTCAAAAAAAACCAAAACAACAACCAAAAAACCATCCTATTTACAGCCCAGCGGCAGCTGCCCAATTTTCTAGTTGTTAGATAGCTTGGATCTCTGGACTGCAGGAGAATTAAGTGTATTTCTGTCTTTATTTATGCGAATGGATTGCTTTGTTTCCTAGTTGAAGCACAGGCAAGCAATTGTTTTGCCTTTCAGATGCTAGTAATTGATTGTCTGTCAGTTTTGATTTTCAAAATTGTTTGGCATTTTTGTGCTTTTCTGGTGAGAAGTGCAGAAGGCTGTAATAGGGGCTGCTCTCTAGACACCGTTTAGAACAAGACATCTCCCAGATGACCTTTCTAAAATGCAACTCTGACCATGCCTTACCTTCACTTAAAGGATTTTAATAATTCTCATTGTCTACTGAATAGAGACCGAAGTCCCAGCTTGGCTGAATGACTCTTTGTAACAAAGTCCCTGGCTGAGGCTCAGGACACACTGAGCTACTTAACAGTTTTCAAAAACGGCCTTGTCCTCACTCCCCTCCCGGCCTTTAAATATGTTACACATGTGGACTGGAATGCCCCCTCTCATCCAGCTTTACCCTGAAGGACTGTTTACCCTTCAAAATTCAGCTCAGGCAACCCCTCCAAAAGATCTTTCTGATCTACCCCCTCAAGCTGGGGTAAATCCTCTTCCCTGAATGTTGACAACTCCCTCTCTCCCCCATGCATGCTTCCATTAAACTGTTACTGAACACAGGTCTGGCTACTTGCTGCTCATAAGCCAACAAAGAGTCCACGTTGGTGGAAAGGAAATCTTGCTTTATTTTGGAGGTTGGCAACCTTGGGGTGGAGGGGGCCCAACCACTGTACAGAGGCTGATTCCCTTACAGAGAGAGGGAGGGGCCTACATGCAGAAACAGCACGGTCAGCTCTGACAGTCGTTTTGAAATTGGTCACTGCTGGTCTGACCGGTGTCATCTTGATTGTTTTAAGTACAGTTAATTTTCAGTTCCAGGGTTGGTTTGTTTCCATTTCCTTGAGACCAATTCTTGGACTTGTGGCAGCTTATGTCGTGGCTACAGTCAGTCATCACGTTAATTTCTCTACCTGGAAGGGGTGGGTTTCAGTATCCATAAGACAGTTTACAGGACATGGCTCAGAATATTATCTAGAGCCCTTGAGAAGGAATTAAAGATTCTTGGCTATTAATGACTACATTATTATTATTTTGTCTCCTTTAACAGTTTTCCTTTGTTTCTGCATTTTCTTGCTTCTCTGATTAAACTTATTCTTTGGCTAAAGTTTTTTCACAGACTAAAGGCAGATAGAGGACATAGCGGCAAGGGCAATAGTGGCCTCTGTTGTTGTTTGCTTACTAAGTCCTGGCCGACTCACTGCGACCCCATGGACTATGGTCCGCCAGGCTCCTCTGTCCATGAGATCTCCCAGGCAAGAATACTGGTGCGGGTTGCCATTTCCTTCTCCAGGGGATCTTCCCAACCCAGGGACTGAACCTGTGTCTCCTGCCCTGGCAGGCGGATTCTTTACCACTGAGCCACCAGGGAAGCCTCAGGAGTGTCCTGTTCCATTTCAAAACGGCTTGCCACACTGGGTCCTGATAGACTGCAATAAGCCCCTGTTTCTTATGCGTCTCTTTATCCCATGACCTAGGGAGGACCTTAGGACGTCTGTAGGTTGAACAGTGTGGCTCTTCCTGGGCTAGGAGCTCCTATCATATGCGATTCTGGTGGTATTAAGGCCGCCACACATATGAAGATGCTGGAGCACTGAAAAGTCAAGGACAGCCCCATTGACTCTCATAAGGCCTACTGACCCTGCTAGCTGTGCCCTGGTGTGTGCATGCAGACAGAAATAGACAAGTATCGCCTCCCATGCCTCACACTGCAGGAAAATTGCTCTTTTCCATCTTTTGGGCCCAGCTTTGTCAACACCCCCAGTCTGTTGCACAGAGGGTAGAGAGAGAGTAAAGAACCAGTGTGAAAGCTGTTCATTTCTAATACCAGAGTGGAGACAGCGCTGTTCCAGTTAGTGGAAGGAGCCCGGTCTTGGGGTCAAATATCTTGGAGAGAAACCCTGGCTCGGCATCTACTATGTCATCTTAAGAACAGTGGATTTTTGAGGCAGCGAAACCACTCTGTGGATCCACAGTAATGGTGGATACATCCCATTATATACTTGCCCAAATCCACAAAGTGTACAGCACACAGAGTGAACCCTGATGTAAACTATGGACTTTGGTTGTAAACAAAACAATTGTATCACTTTACGATATGCAATGATTGCCAGGACAATTAAGTGAAAAAAGCAATACAGAACAATATATATATAGTATGCTACCTTGGCCTAAGGAGAGAATTAGGGAGTAAGAAGTATATAGTCACATTTGCTTATATCTGCATAAAGAAAGCTGTAAAAGATATACTAGAAATTACAAAAGCGGTTACTTCTGAGGCTAAGGAGTTGGGTGTATAGGGACAGGGGTGGAAGCAGGACTTCAGAATGCATGCCTTTTTGTTTGGATTTGTGAACCATATGAAGGAAGGCATTACCCATTAAACTTGCTTAAAAACTAATTCTATAATGTCTGAAATGCAGGGTGCAAAAACCCACTTACCAGACTCCAAGGTGAAAGTGTGCTAATGTATCATACAGAAAAATAACCTGGACCCAGGAGAACTAGGAATCACCTGATAGGGAAACTTATGGGACAGTGGGTTATCTCTTGCGCACGCTTCTGCCTTTCTGCCAGGGAGCTTTGCACGTGTTTCTGTCTGGCTTCTTCTCCATCACTTAGACTCCCCACCTATTCAAGCGCCAGCACCGGAGCTGGACGCAGTCTACTTTGCTCAACACTGGTTGGGGGGTTACTGAGCACAAACACGGCTGCCTGAGCCTCTTCTCCCTGTTCAATAGGGGCTGTGGTTAGAGACAAGTTTCAAAGAAGAGGGATTTGTGCAGGACTGTAGTGATAGGTTCGCTTGGCATGGCTGTTGCCTGATGACTCGGAGGTTATAGAGCCAACCTGCAGTAGGCTGTCCTAGCCGTGGAGGGGCAGACGATGGCTCTGCAGCGCCTGGAGAAAAGGGGCAGAGAGACAAACTTGACAGGGTGGAGCTTCTGCCCACTTGTGACCTATGTGACCTGGGCAAGTCCCTTCTCTCTGGGCTTCAGCTTCTCATTTATGGGACAAGGGGATTCGGCTAGATGATGCTCTGAGGTCCCTTTGGTCTCAAAAGGGGAAACAAGCAAAGGGTGGTGAAAACAGCCTTGAACCGGGAGTGGGGAGACCTGGTTTCCAGTGCCTCTCCTCCTATAGCCTTGCATTTGGGCCTTCATTAGGCCGTGTGATATCCATGAACCTCTACTGAAAAATGAGGATAACACTTTGCAGACTGCTGCGAGTTAAATAAACTCCTGAGCATGAAAATGTCCTGTCAACTGGTCTGTCAGTGTGCGTATGAGGAGTGATTATAAAGGCTCCCACCTCCGTAAAATAGAGGTACGACCCCGTCCTTGGCCTTCTGTCAGGATGACTAGGGGACAAATGAGACAGTTCAGGAACTGGTGCAGCGCCTGAGCTCTGGACTGGGCCACAGCAGGTGGGCTCTGTCTCCTGCCAACTGTGTGATGGTGGCCAAGAGTTCTTCCTCTCTGGGCGTCTGTTTTTCACCTGTGGGCCGGGACCGATAGTGTCTGCCTGAGAGGTGGCAGTGAGGAAAGATGAAGGCGTGAGCCTGAGGGGTGTTGTGTGGACTGTGGTGTGCTTTTTTGGCAAGAGGAATGATTAATGGGACTGTTCCTTGGTCCCTCAGCTCCTGAAGGAAGCTATTCTGTGATGTTAATTAAGCTCATTTACACAGGCTTCCTCCAAAGCCCTGGGAGGCAGCCCAGCAATGCATTTACCTGGTCATAAATGTTTCTGTAAAACTTATAAAAGTAAGATGTTTCAGTTAAGACCACTATCTCTCCCACCGTAAGGTCTCCGTCATACTTCCACTCGTATGGGATGATGGTGTATGGCCATGGGCATCTTTGGGATCTGGTTAAGGGGAAGCTGAGTCTGAGATACAATTTATTTGACTTAGTGGATATATTTATGTCGTTTAAAGTCACTTCTGTGTAGAGTCACTTCTGTATATTGATAGTCATTCTGGCAATAATTCTTCTAACCACCAATGCCCACCACGTGGACTCACTCGTTATCAGGACAGGAAGACGCAGCCCAGAGGCCATGGTGAAACATGGATGTGTCTACACCCAGCCCTGGAAGGTTGTGGAGGAGGAACTAAGTGTGAAGGGTACAGAGCCATAAGCTAGTTTGGGGAAAATTCTTCCACCACCAGAGAATAGATTCATTTCTCATGGATGCCCAGTCAAAATGGAAATCCCTCCTGTTGAAGAATATACTCAGTAATGCCACGTATACAATTCTAAATGTACTATACATTTTGTTCCTCTTTAATGGGATTCATGCAAAATAAAATGTATCAGAAGTCAATTGTCTGTAGGACTTGAGCACAATAGCAGTCCTACAAACAAGGGGTGCTTCTGTGTGTGAAGTTGCATGTTTTACTCATCCCGATATATGGAATCACATTTTGGGCTGACTAATGCATCATGTAACTAATGCATTGTGTCCTGATGAGGCCTGGAAGTTCCAGATGAAATGGCACACGAAATTGCTACCAATACAACGAGACAGCCTAGAGAAATGAGGATTCCAATGACAAAACTCCTACACACACTCATCAATAAATACGGTGTATGGAGCATAAGAGAAATTTCATTACACAATTGTGTAGCTCAAAGCAATGTAGTAGCAATTTGCGAATGCATCAAAATTGCTTTGGGTAACGAGCCATCAGTTTAGAGTTCTTAAGATGGGTCCTTACCCTGAAAGGTTACAGCTCGTGTATTAAAGAAGTGGGATAGAAGTTTCCCCCAATTTGAAAACAATCCTAAAAATTTACAGCTTTACCAACAAGATGTGAAACTGAAAGAAACCTCCCTAAACTATTAATAAAAATCACAAATTGTCTACCACACCAGGGGACACACTGAATTATCTTTCTGTTCTCCTTATAGGAAATGCCATACACTATATACTACTGTCGTATGAAGAGGCCATCGAAAGGTTTGTAGCCCAAAGTCAAGAAAAACAAGGTATTAAAAGATGTGCTAGGCACATTAAAAATATAGAATATTAAAAACATTATGCTCTGTGAGGGGATTTTGTGATTTTTGTGGTAGATCAGTTTTTCTTGTCTGTAGGTTGTTTTGATTTCTTTTCTCATTCTAAGTAGCTATTCATGTTTGTCCCTGATTTTGTACTTATAATTTGTATTAGTTTTCCTTTTAGAAGCCCTCCAATTGTATAAGCTTTGTTGTTGTCCAGTCGCTCAGTCATGTCCCACTCTTTGTGACCATATGGATTGCAGCATGCCAGGCTTCCCTGACTTCCAGTATCTCCCGGAGTTTGTTCAAGTTCATGTTCATTGAGTTAGTGACGCCATCCAACCATCTCACCCCCTTCTGTGCTCTTGTTCTTGTTCCTTCAATCTGTCCCAGCATCAGGGTCTTTTACATTGAGTCAGCTTTTCATATCAGGTGGCCAAAGTATTGGAGTTTTAGCTTCAACATCAGTCCTTCCAGTTATTTCCTTTAGGATTGCCTTGTTTGATCTCCTTGCAGTCCAAGGGATTCTCAAGAGTCTTCTCCAGCATCACAGTTGGAAAGCATCAAATCTTCGGCCCTCAGCCTTCTTTATGGGTCAACTTTCACGTCTGTCCCCGACTACTGGAAAAACAATAGCTTTGCGTCTGTCCCCGACTACTGGAAAAACAATAGCTTTGACTAGACAAAGCTTTGTCGGCAAAGTGGTGTGTCTGCTTTTTAATATTCTCCCTAGGTCTGTCATGGCTTCCAGTGAGCAAATGTCTTAATTTCATGGCTACAGTCACAAACCACAGTGATTTTAGAACCCAAGAAAGCAAAATCTGCCACTCTTTCCACATTTCCCCCATCTATTTGCCATGAAGTGATGGGACCAGATGCCAGGATCTTAATTTTTTGAATGTTGAGTTTTAAGCCAGCTTTTTCACTCTCCTCTTTCACCTTCATCAAAAAGCTCTTTGTTCCTCTTCACTTTCTGCCATGAGAATGGTATCATCTGCATATCTGAGGCTGTATAAGCTTAGGGCCTCACAAAACTTGGATATGCTGTGGCCTGGGGTTTGCATGGACTCACATTCCCCCTCCCCGCTCTCTCCAGCCCTTTGGACCTCGTGGGCCCCACCAGAGTGCACTGCAGCATGCTGCTCTCCATCCGAGCCATCCCCAGCCCCCGCCCCGGGCAGCAGCAGCAGCGGCAGCAGCAGCAGCAGCAGGCACCTTGCAGGAGGAACAGGCCTGGCCCAGCGAGCTCCCACCGTCCCACACACTCCTGTGTTTGGCTTCCTAACACAGGCCTCACTTCTCTCACTCCTTCTCAGGCTCCTCAGCACCTTCAGGACAAAATGATCTGACACTCAAGGCCTTCTGAGTCTGGTTTTACTTTTATATCAAAAAATTTTAAAGATCACATTTCCTTCCAGAATGAAGCTGATAAACACAAAAGCAATTCCGTATCTGGTCACCACAGTAAATGATTTCATGCGGTTTTTTTCTTTTCTTTATTTATTCTTCTGCTTATTCTCTAAGAATTTCTAGGAAGACAAGCATGTCATCTGCAAATAGCCTGTGGTCTATTCCTTGTCAATATTTATATTTCTGTACCAGTCAGAGGCTCTGCAAACAACAAAAACCAACTCTACTTTAACACTGGAAAACTATTGGAAGAGCCACACTCTGGGAAGCCAACAAAACCAAACAAGTCCTACCAGAATTCAGATTTCTTTCCACGCTGAAGTGAAAAAAAAAAAAAAAATCCAGTCTGGCAAACTGAAAATATCTTCACTCTCTTATCAGTTACTCTAAATAACTCCAAGTTCTGGGCAAGGTCCATTCCTTCTCTAATTCTGTCCCAATTCTATCTCAAAATTCTGCAAACAATATATACAAGCGTGGACTAAAGGGAACTACAAGAGAAATTCATTAAAGTATATAAATATATAGATGGCAGAGCAGGGAAGGAAATATGGGTAGAGAATACGGGGCTCTGTGTCTTAACTCGGGTGTATAACCTCCTTCCTCTACCATTTATTGTGTGATGACTTTGCCTTTGGCCAACACCTCATCTGGCAGGGATTCTAGGCCATGTGTCAGAGTGGCCTAGGCCATCATTCCTGAGGGGTCTGGGCCCTAGTGGTCCTGCCTAACATCTCTGTTGTAATCTTACTCCCATACTGGAAGCTACGCATGGCAGTACTGGCAGGGAGAGCAGAGGGCTCCCGAGAGTCAACCTCATTGCTTCATGTATGATTGTAATGACCTCCCCATTATCCTTGAGTATACATAGTACTCTCAGTCAGCGCTGTCCAGTAGAACTTTCTGCAATGATGGTCATGTCCCACATCTTCTCTGGGTAAAATGGTAGCCAATAGCCATTTGTTATAGCCAGGTGGCTCAGCAGTAAAGAATCTGCCTTTCAATTCAGGAGACACAGGAGATGTGGGCTCAGTCCCTGGGTTGAAAAGATCCCCTGGAAGAGGGCACAGCAGCCCACTCCAGCATTCTTGCCTGGAGAATCCTATGGACCGAGGAGCCTGGAAGGCTACCGTCCCTTGGGCTGCAAAGAGTCTGACATGACTGAGCAACACACACGTAGCCACGTATGGATACTGACCACTTGAAATGTGGCTCGTGTGACTGAAGAAACTGAATTTCTAATTTAGTTGAAATTAAATTTAAATATAATAGCCACAGGTGGCTAGTGGCTACAGTAGTGGACAGCACACTTGTAAATCAGTCATTCCAGCTAACACCACGATCTCCCTTGGGCCTGTTCATCCACTGGCATGAGAGCCCTTAATGACTGGTTGGCAGTATTCACTTCCTATTCAGTGGAACCATTGTGTGCCTCCAGATAGAAGCTGTGCTCCCTTGCATATCAAAACCTTTAAACCAGCAGGTGCAGAGATGTGGAAACAGAAAGCAAATTTTTTGAAAGGAGATTATTTGGTGGAGTGGTGACACGTGCCACGCCCACATTCACGGTTTGGTTCCAGGATTGCTGTAAACCAATCACTATAAGTTGGTTGCTGGTTGAGCTCATACACCACATCCTAGAGGACAGTAACCCAAACTCACAGAGTGTTGTCTACCAGGGTACTGTGACCGATCCTTTAACTGTCTGCTCTAGTCTTCTCTCGGGCCAGCTCTCCTGTGTATGATAAGACCTGTGAATCCCATGACCGTGGGCCCATGGCTTCATTCTTTGGCTGTACAGTGAGTTTTTGGGCAGAAGCAGTATTGGTGGGTTGTTCTGATGGTATTTATGAAGTCCACTGATGCCAGTCCTGATGGAAGCATGAAGGAAAGAAGATATCTATTCAACTCCAATATCCATATTTATTTATGAGGACAAATCACTGTTCCTCCATGATGGAAGGAGTCTAATATGTGTGAATCGCTGTCATAGAGTGACTGTTCCTCTCCACTGTAGTATGATATCAGACTTGCAGACTTGGTCTCTTCTGCTGAAAGCTAGGCCCTTGTCAGCAGCAGTGGCTGCTTCAGCCTTGGAACCTCTGTTAGACCACCTCCTTGACCAGGTGGTCTCTGTTCCTGCCTCCAAAGCCACTTTATTCCTGAGCAGGCCCGGGACTAGCTGGGGAAAGAAGCTGATAGATGTCAGCTCACCCACTGGGTGGGTGATCGTGTCCACCTGGTTGTTGAGAACTTCCACACGGAGGGCATTTTTTTTTTTTTTTTAACCGAGTTTATTTTATTTTATTTTTTTAATTTAATAAATAAAAATAATAAACTGAATATAGACTGATGATTCATTTCCCACACGATAGCACACATGTTTCAGTGCCATACGGAGGGCATTTTGGAAAGCATCTGCGTGAGACACGGTAGGCTCTGCCTCTGGGTCAATTCTGACAGCTCTGTCCACAGTATCTTTCCCAGACCACATGATCACCAGTCTCCACTCTTGTTCCTTCCAAGCCCCTGATCATTTGGCCAGACCATTAACTACTGCTCATGAACCAATGTAGATCCGTACCTCTGGCCATCTTGCCTTCAAGGAAAGGGACCAATAAGATACAGTGTTTTAAATTTTGCCATCTATAAGCTTTCTCTTCCCCATCTTCTTCAGGGGCCACCTCTGAATGGGACAGCAGGACCACAGGAGTCCACTTTCAGTGGACAAGCTGTGTGTAAACTCTGCTAGGTTCTTTTACTCCCCTGTCAATTGGCTATAGGAAATACTCCATGAAATTATAGATATAAGAAGTGATGGGAGGGCAGGACCACAGTATATGAGATGTCCCCGTAGCTGGGTTTGGGTGACAGGCCACGCATATGGTCACGTGAACACACATAGTGCCTCCGATTGTAACACTCCTTCAGGGCAGTTTGTGCCTAAGCCTTCTCATTCTTTGTGCATCTAAAGTCCTGTAATTATAATTCCAGTGTTTTTTTGTGTTATGCCAGCTTTGCCAAAGAATCTTTTTCCATCTTTATATTTTACATATTAAGTAAAAATATCAGTCCTCGAAATTTTGTTAGCCTCTCCTTTTTTTTTGGTTATGCAATTTTGATTTAATGTTAAAAAATCAATCAATATAACTCACTGTATTTATGAAACAAACAAGAAAGACTATACAATCATCTCAAGAGATTCAGAAAGATCATTCAGTAACATTCAGCATCCACGGCAGGCAGGCCTTGAATCCAGCCCCTGCAGGGCCTTCCTACTGCCTCTGAAGGCGACTTTGTGAATTATTTATTTATTTATTTTTATTGGAGGATAATTGCTTTATAATATTGTGCTGGTTTCTGCCATACATCAACATGAATCAGCCACAGGTATACGTATGTCCCCACCCTCCTGAACCTCCCTCCTGTCCCCTTCCCCATCACACCCCTCTAGGCTGTCACAGAGCACTGGGCTGAGCTCTCAGTGTCACACAGCAAATTTCCACTTTTTGTCTGTTTTACATGCAGTAATGTATATGTTTCCATGCGATTCTCTCAATTTGTCCCACCATCTCCTTCCCCCGACTGTGTCTGTTCTCTGTGTCTGCGTTCTATTGCTGCCCTATGAATAGATTCATCAGTACCATTGTCAGATTCTGCTTTGAAATCATTTAGGTATTTATGTGTTTTTGGTGATTAGATCCTGAACAATCTTTTCACTTTCTTCCATAGCTATTGGACCACTCAGTTATTCCACCGCTTATTGAGTCAACTTAGGTAATTTATGTATTTCTAGTAATGTTCCCATTTTATCCATAATAGCTTTCTAATTTACCTGTTTTCAAAAAAATTTTGACATTGTATTATACATGCCATTTGCGCAAAATCTGTGTCACCTTCTCTGTGTCGTTCCCTTTGCCATTTCTAAGGATATTTTTTTCATGATTTGTCTCTTTTCTTCTTTGTCAACCTAGCAGTCTGATCAGATCTTAATTTTATCAATTCTGTTTGATTTTTCTGTCATTAATTTTTTACACTTTCTTTATTCCTCTCTCTTACTTTCCTGAGAGTATTTTATTATACCTTTCCAGCTTCTCGAATTGACTATTCAGGATATTCTAAAAAAACCATCCTAACAGTTATCTGCTTGCCTGTAAGCTCCACAGAGAAACCTTCTCTCTTGCGGTCACCGCCCTACCCTCAGCACCTGGAGCTGTGCTGGCCTATAGCAGGCACTCAGATATACCTTTGTGCAGGGAATGACCTATTGACGTTACACAAAAAAGTTTAAGACTATGACAGTGCTCTGAGGAAATCTTCAGTCAGACTATTTAGGTTTTGGTGTGGGATATTTTTAGCCCTTTCAGGCATTTTGTCATCAGATTAAAACAATTTTTCAGTTTAACTAGAGCTAGTTAGAGGAATCACCGACTCAATGGACATGAGTTTGAGTAAACTCCGGGAGATGGTGATGGATAAACCCTGGTGTGCTGCAGTCCATGGGGTCACAAAGAGTCAAACATGACTGAACTGAACTGAGAACTGAGTTAGAGGAATATTTGAAAATTTCCAAGTGGTTAGACTTGAGGTGAAGACCTTATTTTTTTTGTTGGTAACTTCTAGATTTATTACGTTATGAGCAGGGAATGTGGCTCATCTGATTTCTCCTTTTTGGTTTCTGAGATTTTTGTGGCCTGTGTGTTATGTGGTGAATTTTTGTTTTTGTTCTATAAGGATCTGAAAATAAAACAGTTTACCTTTGGGATACACATGAGGCTTGTTAAATTCGATATTCAAACCTTCTCTTTACTCAATTAGGGGTCATGATAAGCCCTTCTGCTATGCCTATGGTTTGGTTGGAGTTCTTTTCATTTCACATCTTCCTGGAAGACTATACTTTTTATTTGAAAAAAATTTATATTATTTATCTTGCTTAATGTGTCTTGTCTTGAATTCTACTTTGTCTGATATAAACATATCCTACATTGCTTTGTCAGCTTTTGCCTGGATTATCTTTGCCAGACCTTTCATGCTAATCTTTGTTATTTTGTTATAAGTGAGTATTTTGTAACTGACTGGTCTATAACTGGATTTCTGTGTATGACTGTGTAGAAGAATGTGTGTGTGTGTGCCCAATAAAGAAATTTAAGTGTAAGTCACAGGTGTACTATAACAATAAAATGTTTGGTCTTCCTGCCATTCAATTTCATGTTTTCTATTAATTATTCCTTCTCAATATTTTCTTTTTTCCCTTTTCTGAATTTTGTTGGGTTGACAAAGCATTGACTGTTACTTGTTTTTCCTCTTGTGTTTTTAACTTCCACGTCATATCCATATTATTATTAGTTGTTGTTCAGTCGCTAAGTTGTGTCTGACTCTTTGCAACCCCATGAACTGCAGCACGCCAGGCTTCCCTGTCCTTCACTATCTCCTGGAGTTTTCTCAAACTCATGTCCATTGAGTTGGTGATACGATCCAGCCATCTCATCCTCTGTTCCCCCTTCTCTGGCCCTCAATCTTTCCCAGCATCAGGGTCTTTTCTGACGTGTCAGCTCTTCGCATCAGGGGGCCAAAGTATTGGAGCTTCAGCATCAGTCCTTCCAGTGAATATTCAGGGTTGATTTCCTTTAGGATGGACTGGTTTCATCTCCTTGCTGTCTAAGGCTTTTCCAGCACCACAGTTCGAAAGCATCAGTTTTTTGGCACTCAGCCATATTATTAGTACTTATCTTTAAATTACTAGCAAATGTATTTCAATGTATCATTTCTTATTTACATTAAGAATTGAATAGAATATGGAATATGGTTTATCCACTGAATGAGACATGTCTTTTCTAAGAGATGGATACTCAGCTTAAATTGGCTTAACAAAGATTTTCATATCTGAGGAGCCCAGATGTTCAGACTAAGTTTAGATGCCAGCTTCTCAGAGAGTTATCTAGAATCCTAACTGCTGGCATCTGGCAGGCTGGTGGAAAATTGAACTTTGACTGTTGAGATAAGGGTAGCTTTCAGTGGACATTCAGCTTGTTACCAGGCAACCTGAGCTTCCATAGTCATCTGGTGGGTAATTCCCTACTCCCCCTTCATGTGCTTATTATTTTCTATTCCCTGGAATAATTTAATGAGGATTGAGAATGTCCATTCCTTCAGCTTTGTAGAACTCCCCTCTGAAATCTTTTTTAGGGATTAGCTCTTTAACAACTTTCTCTATTTCTTCTAGTAGATTTATCTATTTAGACTTTTTCTCTCTTCTGGGGTCAGTTTTAATAAATAATGTATTCCTAGAAAATCAATATTTCAACTAGATATTTCAAAGTTATTTGCATAGAGTTATGCAGAGAAACATCTTATAATTTGAAATTCCCTCAGTTTCAAAGGCTATTCCCACTGATCTTTCTTGTCTCAGATGTGTGTGCTTTCTCATGCATAATCATCTCTCATTGTCTGACTGACAGATGGAATCAATGCTCAGAGCAACCTGGGAGCTCACTGGTTGAAGATGACAGTGCTTCTTTCATCCTGAGTCTTGGGGAAACTGTGGGCAGCAAAATCCCCATCTCACTCTACCCCTTCCAGCTGGACTTCACATGAGCAAAAACTAAACTGTTGTGCTAAGCACCTGATATTTTTGGAATTTACCCATTACAACACCTTAGCTAATATACAGATTTTCTTCTATTATTTTTATAATTTCATTGTTACAATTAAGATCCATTTGGAATTTTAGGAGAGGAAGTAACATGGAAAGCTATCCTTTTTTTTTTTTTTAAGATGCACGGTGAGTTATACCAAAACCCTTTATTAAATGGCATTTTTCTCTCTGATTTAAAATGCCATCTTTACCTTAAACTAAATTCTCCTATCACTTCTGTCCTTTATTTGAAGTCTTAGTTTTTCTTTAATTAGTCTGCTGAAAAGCCAGGACCGACTGCTGTTGGTCTTGATTGTTCTTTATCAAGTTTTTGCTGAGATGTATTGTGCTTTTTCAAATATAAATTCAAACTTTTCCTTACTTAAGGAAAGTTTTCCCCTTTCTTAAGCTCTTTGCTCTCTCTCGCCACATCCGTTTTTGCATTTTCAGAATTCTCCTTTAAAGAGGTAAGGATATGAGAGTTGGACTGTGAAGAAAGCTGAGTGCTAAAGAATTGATGCTTTAGAATTGTGTTGGAGAAGACTCTTGAGAGTCCCTTGGACTACAAGGAGATCCAACCAGTCCATTCTAAAGGAAATTAGCCCTTGGTGTTCTTTGGAAGGAATGATGCTAAAGCTGAAAGTCCAGTACTTTGGCCACCTAATGTGAAGAGTTGACTCATTGGAAAAGACTCTGATGCTGGGAGGGATTGAGGGCAGGAGGAGAAGAGGATGATCGAGGATGAGATGGCTGGATGGCATCACCGACTGGATGGATGTGAGTTTGAGTGAACTCCGGGAGTTGGTGATGGACAGGGAGGCCTGGTGTGCTGCGATTCATGGGGTCGCAAAGAGTCAGACATGACTGAGCGACTGAACTGAACTGAACTGAACTGAAAGTGACCTTCAGAGCTACTATCTATTAAAAACAATTGTAATTGAGGACTTGTGTTTATGAACTGTTTATTTAATCAATGTATTAGAGTATAGGGCTTCCTTTGTGGCTCAGCTGATAGAATCTGCCTTCAATGCAGGAGACCTGGATTCAATCCCTGGGTTGGGAAGATCCCCTGGAGAAGGGAACGGCTACCCACTCTAGTATTCCGGCCTGGAGAATTCCAAGGACTGTATAATCCATGGGGTCTCGAGCTGGACACGACTGAGCGACTTTGACTTCACTTCAAAGTGATCTTCATTTTGCAAACATGTTAGTAATTTCTAAATTCTCTTTCTCCTTCGTAATAGCTTGCTCTAGTTTTATCTATGTGAAATCCTTCGAATCTCTCAAAAAATGTGGCTCAGAAGTTTTCCCAAATTATTATTTTTTAAATTTTATTTATTTGGTTACCCTGGGTCTTTCTTGCTGCACACAGGCTTTCTCCAGTTGTCATTCCAGTTGTCAGCAGTGGGGGCTATTCGCTGCTGGGGTGCATGGCCTTCCTGTGGCGGCATCTCTTGTTGCAGAGCACAGGCTCTAGGCACATGGGCTTTAGTAGTTGCAACACGCGGGCTCAGTAGTGGTGGCTCACCGGCCCTAGAGAAAGCAGGCTTTTGTAGTTGCGGCACGTGGGATCTTCCCAGACCAGGGATCAGATCCCCGTCTTCTCCACTGGCAGGTGGATTCTTACCCACTGTACCACCAGGGCAGAGAAGGCAATGGCACCCCACTCTAGTACTCTTGCCTGGAAAATCCCATGGATGGAGGAGCCTGGAAGGCTGCAGTCCATGGGATCGCTGAGAGTCAGACTCTACTGAGCGACTTCATTTTCACTTTTCACTTTCATTTATTGGAAAAAGAAATGGCAACCCACTCCAGTGTTCTTGCCTGGAGAATCCCAGGGACGGAGGAGCCTGGTGGGCTGCCATCTATGGGGTTGCGCAGAGTTGGACACGACTGGAGCGACTTAGCAGCAGCAGCGGTACCACCAGGGAAGTCCCAAAGTTATCTTTTATTTACTGAACTCAGCTCCTTTCCACTGGAGGCCTGTTCTGATTTCGTGCCGTTGTCTCCTCTTCTGAGTATCTCTTTCTCCCCGTTTTTTATTATTATAGCTAATGTTTTGATTTCTCCTATTTATAACTGAAAGTCTAGACCTTTACTCTCCAAGTATTCTACTGCACGCTGCCTCCATGGGATATTAAAAAGGATCATGAGAAAAAAGTTCAGTGGTTCAGTAAGTGTGATAGATGACGAGTTGAAATACTTTTTAAGTTACTGACAAAATAACACCAAATAACAGTGAGGATATAGAGGACATGGAGCCCCAGAAACTCCTATACATTTCAGGGGGAGTGTAAGCTGGCACTCTGTAAAGCAGTTTAGAGGTTTGCATGCACCTCAAAATTCCACTTCTAGGTAAAACCATCCAGGAAAAAGGTGAAACGTGTTCACACAGAGTCTAGTACAGAATCTAGTACAGAGTACGGAGTCTAGTACAGAGAAGTATTCATAGCAGCTTTGTTAAAGCAAAAACCAGAAAACGATAAATATTTACCAACAGGAAAATAGATACACTGTAATAAATATGTATCTTACCATGGAATGCTTCTCAACCATTAAAGGTGATGAACCACAGACACATGCAATAACGTGGGTGGATATTACAGATAATACATGGAGTGAAAGAAACCAGACACAAAGGAGCACATATAAACACGAAGCTTCAAAACAGGCAAAACTAATCTATTATTATAGATCAGTTGCCCTTGGGGTGGGGGTAGAGGTGATGGGNCTTCTCAACCATTAAAGGTGATGAACCACAGACACATGCAATAACGTGGGTGGATATTACAGATAATACATGGAGTGAAAGAAACCAGACACAAAGGAGCACATATAAACACGAAGCTTCAAAACAGGCAAAACTAATCTATTATTATAGATCAGTTGCCCTTGGGGTGGGGGTAGAGGTGATGGGCCAGGGGAGTGAGGGGACTTCCTGGGGTGATGAAAATGTTCAGTGTTGTACAAATGATAAGACTGTGGGTTATGTGGGTGTGATCTTTTGTCAAAATTCACGAGACTGCACATAGTAACTGTGCTGAATGTAAAATAGAATAAAAGTGACTATAAGACCTCTCAGAACCTTTGATGCCTAAGACCTACTATGAATATCAAAAGGAGGGTGTGGTACACAAGTTTTCCTGGCCTCATTTGAGTCTTTCTGAGGAGATATGGGCAGGAAGTATTCCCTTCCAAGTGCAGAAACTGGGAGCAAATGGCCATGTGGGGGCAGGAGCCACAGGATCGCTTGTGCCTGGCATCCCAGGTCTCACGGAGCTCTGCCCACACCACAAGGTTGGGGCAGGGGCGGGACAGGCCTCTGTGGCCTGTTCCAGAGGAGTCCAGGCCACTCTCCCTGCTCCCCACCCACCTAGTCCTACAGCTTCTGCCAGCGGGGCCTCAGGTGTCCACAAGGGACTAGGCTGTAATAGCCAATAGCAGTAGAGAAGTTTCTGGCATGGCGGGAGCTGCCCCTGCTACCAAGATCCCCCTTGCTTTCCTCTGTGGTAACTGTGGGGCCCTGTCCCCTCTGTCCTGTGTGAGCCCCCCACAGCCCTCACTGACTCAGCATGCAGTCCTAACTGGTGAGCATCCAGCTCCCAAGGCCTCCTTCTGCCCCTCTGCTCAGCCTTGCCACCCAGAAGCTCTCTGGTGGGAAAACTGGTCCCCACTCTGGGTAGGTCATGGGCTGTGCTGCACCAGTGGGCTTCTCATTTTGCTTGTTCTCATCTACTTCTCAGCTTCTAGAAAGCCTGCCGAAGGACTCATTTGTCAACAGTGCCTTTACTGTTTTCTAACACTGCTATAGCGGCTTCCTAGGTGGCCCAAGTGGTAAAGAACCCACCTGCCAATGCAGGAGATGTAACAGATGCAAGTTCAACCCCTGGGTCAGGAAGATCCCCTGGAGAAGGGCATGGCAGCCACTCCAGTATTCTGGCCTGGGAAATCCCATGGACAGAAGAGCCTGGCGGGCTATGAAAGAGTCGGACATGACTGAAGCAACTTAGCACACGCGCACACAACACCGCTATAGAGATGTTCTCATTTTTCTCTTTCTTCTGTCAATGCAAAAGGGACAGAGCAGACACTTTATGAACGAACCAGGCCGTGTGTGTGTGTGTGTGTGTGTGTGTGTGTGTGTGCGCGCGCGCGTGTGTGTGTGAATGTCCATTCAGCCTGAGTCCAGGCAAAGAGAAGGGGCTGGAGGAGAGGCTGGGGAGGTGGCCTGGCAGGCGGCGGACAGCCAGCCCCGTGCAAGGTCCTTGCTGAGCATGGGAATGACATTGCTGTGTGGCGGGGCTGACAGATGCTCCACGGGAGATTAGGAAATAAGTCTGCATCTCCCCTGGGCCCTGATACCATCAGCGGTGAAGAGGCCTGTCTGATTTCATTACAAATCTTCCATTCCCGGGGCTTAGAGCTCAGCCTCCGGACTCACAGGTGTGGGAGGACAGTGGGCCATGGCAAGGGCATTTTGCTTTTAATCGTGGCCATTAATCTGGTGCTAACAGCTGGTCTGTCCTGCAGGAGAAGGGGTGGCGGCAGGAAACCCATCAGTCGGGATCCAGTTGGCTCTGCAGCAGGGAGCGGGAGGGGAAACCTTCCTAATCTCACTTTCACGGCCCCCTTTCCTGGCCGCATTGGGAAGGATCTCGGTTAGCTTTCTCCTTGGATTTGGGGGAAGTTTTCTGGAGCCTGTCAATGACTAGCTCCCAAGCCACGTTCCTTGTATTTTTCTAGGGACAGGGCCACAATGGTGTGCAGTGGCACCTTGCTGAGGGCCTGGCTTTGCCCCAAAGTCAAGGTGTGTCCCAGTGAGAAATGTGGAGTAGGATTACTTACCAGGGCCCAAAGAAGCATCTGGGGCAGCCCAGTGAGGAGCAGAAGGGAGTGCGGAGAGGCCCTTAGAGGGAAGGCTAGTGTGACCACAAAATGGGAGGGTGGGCCAGACAGCATCCGTGTGTGCACACGTGTGCATATGTGTGTGATAGCATACGTGTACACACACGTGTATATGTGTGATGGGGAGGGCGGGCAGGGGAATTTGCCAAATTCTATCCTGTCTCCATCCATCCACAACCCTGAGCTGTCACTCCTGCAGGAATGACTCTGGCAGGCCCTGGGGGTGATTTAGAGCCTTGGGTCCATTTTGGGAGCTTGTTAGCATCAGACAAGTACTCAGTGGAAGGTGGGCCAGAAGGGGCATAGAGCAGGTGGGGAGAGGCCCCATGCGGTTGGAGAGGAGGCAGGCAGACTGATGCCTGGAAGGGTGAACGGAATCCTGACAGGCAGAGTCAGGGTGGTGAGTGAAGAGGGAAGGTGTGTGCTGCTGGGGGTCCTGGCCAACCGACTACTGAAGGGTTGCTGAAGGGCGGGGACCTACTGATAAAAGAGGGTCCACTGGCAGCAGACTTGACTCCTGGGTGGCAGGCCTGGGGTCCGGTTTCTGGGGTTAGAGGCTGCACCTGTGAGGACACCATTTGGAAGGCGGCTCTATGTCCTCAGACCCCCTCAGCCTGAAGGGAGCCAAGAGTAAGGCTGGGCAGCCACAGTCACACTGTGTGCTGGGACCCCAGAGACCCCACGCAGCCCTGGGGGCAGTGGCGGACATGGGGTCACTGAGGCTTGGGGAGGAAGAGCAACTTGTCCAGGGTTACACAGAGCAAAGCATGTTTGAACCCAGGCCCTTCTTGCTATACTGGGGGGCCTTCAAGAAAGAGGGAAGAAAAGCTCAGCCCTGCTCACCTCTTCTCTCCAGCAAAAAGAGCCTGGGCACGAATGAGGGAGTGGACAAGATGCCCGGGTCAGGCCTGGTGACCCCGGGGAATGATGCTTGGTGCTAGTAAGGTCTTTTGCTTCCTCAAAGGAAAACCTAGACTCTGGTCACCTATTAGGGATACTTTGGGGTAGAAAGTCAGTAAGGCCCCATTTGAATGTGGAGCACACCTATCCAGGGTAGGTCGGGCTCAGTGTGGGGAGCCGCCGCTCGCTCTCCCACTTCTGGAGCTCAGTGACCTTGGGCAAGTCATGGCTCCTCTCCTTTCTCACTGGAAAATGGGGGTAAGAACAGGACCCACCTGGCAGGGTTCTACTGAAGAGGAAATGTAGCATGCAGGCAAAGCATGTGTAATGGTATCTGGCTAAAGGAAGCTGCTAGCTGCAAGCAGCCGCTGCTGTTGCCACCTTACAGGCCCATTCGGAGGAAGCACAGCCATTCAGTAGCCAGGGAATTTGTCCGAAAGGGCAGGTGTCACCCCTCCATCCTCCTCATCTGCTCCCTCCCAGGGTTTCCTCAGGACACCTGACCAAGCCAGGAAACCTTGACTCTGCTTCTTAAATATTTCATGATCTAGCCTTGCTCTTCCATTTTCATGGCAATGAGTTGAGCTGAGGATTTCCCAGCCTCCCTCACCTGGTTCTCCCTGCTCATAGACTCCCCCTCTGAACCCTTCTCTACTGCAGCAGACAGAAAGAGGGGTTTTCTCCAGCTCAAATCTGAGCCTCTGAGAGCTTCCTGGGGCTCTCATGCGTGCAGACATTCCTTTGTCTGGAATGCTCTTCAGCATAATTTGTCCACCTGGCATACTTCTATTTATCCTTCAAAACCTAATGCTAACACACCTCCTCTTGAAGGCTTCCAGACTGCTCCTCCTCCCAAGTCTGAGACAGTGTGCCTAGTGTTTAAGACTGCCTTCAGTGCTGTGTGACCTCTACGCTAGTTGACATTTTACTATTGTGCAAACTCCTTGGGCCTATCGACCCTCACTGCTAACCCAGGGTCTGGCTTGTGTCAGTTTTAGTTGACCCAAACTGAATTTGTTATTAAGGATTCTCTGGTCTACAGATGCCTTGGGCATGCTCCTTCCCTCTCCGGGTTGCAGTCTCAGTATCGGTATAATGAGGAAGCTGCCAGGATCTCTGGGCTGTTCTGAGTTTCTGGAACTTCCCAGGTGTGCCTGCCTACTCTAGGGGTGACCAAAAATTTGGGGGGTGGGCTGGTTCTTAGTGCCTCACAGACCACCTGCCTCTCCTGTTAGCAACTTTGTCCCCTTGGAACCAGGTGACTGGTATTATTGGGAAACAAAAGGACTTTCACAGAAGTTAATATTTCTTTCTTTTCCCCAAAGAAATGGATAAACCTCATTAAGCCAAGACAAGGGAACTAGGTCATGCCCCGATGATGCCAAGCAGAGGCTTGTGAGTGAAGCAGGCTATTAAATTTCAGATATAAAAAATAATCTGCTCCTTGCACCTGCCTGATTACTTTATTAGCACAAAAGATAAATTTAAACCTCAGACTTATGACAAAAAGAAGTAAGTCTGCACTCTCCTCCTAATTAAACCAAGAGAAGCCAGCCTGATCCAAGGACACCCGGCCCACTCAATTAATTAACATTTATTACAATCAGAAAACAATCTAATTCAATTAAATGTTTCCACAAAAGTGGTTTAATGACTTTTCCCAAAATAAAGTACATTCGACCGGAGCATTTATTATGCCAAGGCCCAGTTGTCAGTCGTAAGGGGAGCCGGAATGACAGCCCTGATGTGGCTCTGTGGGGAAGCAAGGATGGGACAGGCAGGGGCGGCAGGGTCTGGGCTGAGCACCTTGTCAGGGGAGAGGGATGCTTTCTGCCTCTGGTGTGCTGTGTCACCTTGAGCAGGCAGGAGGTAGAGAAAGGACAGTTAGCAGGGCTTTCTGAAACTTAGCCAGGAGATATTTGGAAAGCTGGAGAAACTGCCATTTGAAAGCTGTGAACAGTTTTCTGACTCTCATGAGGCAGAGATTTGAATTCACATTGCCTTTGTTCAGCAAAAATCCCTTGATAGGTCCTGAATAATAAAAACAGAAAGCAAATAGTTGGAGTTCACTCTTTTGAGCTAACAAAATAGTATGAGCACATGCTATTGCCAGGCAGTGGGCTAAACAACTCTGATGGACTTAATCCTCACAATGATCCCACAAGCTGGCACTCTCCACTGAAACCAAGGCTCTGAGTGTGCCTGAGGACCATAGTTAACTAGAGG
Source organism: Neotragus moschatus (assembly GCA_006410615.1). NCBI lineage: Eukaryota > Metazoa > Chordata > Mammalia > Artiodactyla > Bovidae > Neotragus > Neotragus moschatus. Next base: position 2,400,714 of record SJYA01002789.1, read on the forward strand.
TGAAGTGTGGATTCAAACCCAGGCAGCCAGACTCAGGGCAGAGAGGCCCGTGGCAAGCTCCAAATAACCGTGGGACCCTAGGGGAGAGGGAGGCCTCTGCCATCAGACTTGGGTGGGGCCCCAGAGTCTGTCTTTTTGAAAAGCCCCCTGGAGATTCTGGTGCTTTGGTCTTGGAGAGCTGCAGTCTCTACATGGCTCCTGGGGTCACAACTGGCCCAACACCCCTGCTCAGCTGTGGCCTCAGGAAAAGGACAGGATGAGTTAAGCCCCTTTCCATCAAATTCAGTCGCACCTACGTTGTCTGAACCTCATACACTGTCATCAGCACTGAGTACAAGCTTTGAAAAGAGCTTTGTTAACCTGATAGGCAGAAAATGGGAAGCCAACAATAGGATTCAAACTAAAAAAGAAAAAGGCAGAGGAAGAACACTTGCAGGATACACAGCAAATGTCAGTATTGGTCTCTTCTGGATGGTGACCCAGTGGGTCAGTTTTATCCTCCAGATTTTCTACTGTAAATGTACAACACTTTTATCATCAGAAAAGGCTATTAAAAGGGTTTTTAGGTTCTTAGTTTTTCTTTTCTCTTATTTCTAGAAAGGTTAAGCATTTGGATTCTTCTGTGACTTGTCTGTTCTCATCTCTCCATTGGCATTTTATGTTCTTAATGGTTGCATGAGCTCTCTGTAACAGGATTTTAACTCTATGTCCATTACATTTGTTGAAATGGTTTTTCTGCCTGGTTATTTACCTTTCAGTTTTGTTTCTAATGTTTTCAGTGGATGAAGGGTTATCATCTTTATGTAGTCAAGCCTATTGATCTTTCCCTTTCAGATGCCTTCTATTGCTTTTTAAGTTAGAAAGTCCCCTATCAACAAGAGATAAAGCAGGTATTGACTTAGCTTTCTTCCTAGTTCTTAGGATTTCTTTTCATTTTTCCTTTCCTTTGTGCCATGTAGCTCTTTGAGCTGCTTGGGTTTATTTGGGTTTACAGTGTGCAGATTAATTATTTTCCAAAGAGCTAACTGATTCACATCTTACTGGATAAGACTTTCTTTCCCTCCCATATAGTAATGTCTAACTTATCCTATGTTACATTCTTTATAGATAATAAGCTTTAAGTTACCTATTCTGTTATACTGACCTGTTTTTTTCTTGTATTTCTATTACACTGTTTTGTTGATTATAGCTTTTTCATATACTTAAATAGCCTCTCAGTTTCAAGAATTTCTGAGTTTCTTTCACATATTTGCTCTTCCAAGTGACTCAGAACCATTCGGTAAAGGTCAAAAAGAAAAAACAACAACAACCCAATGAGATTTAAAATTTGATGAAATATTTGAGAAGATAACATGGTCCTTCTGCCCAACCAGGGGTTCATCTCTGTATCTATGCAATTTTTATTATAGTTCTTGAAAGAGCTTTGTAATTTCTCATGTCTCACTGTTTAACCATCCCTACAAGTATGTGGCTAGATGTCCAGAGAAGCGGAAATAATGATAAGAATAATATATTTACATATATGTATGTTATATAACGGAGAAGGCAATGGCACCCCACTCCAGTACTCTTGCCTGGAAAATCCCATGGACGGAGGAACCTGATAGGCTGCAGTCCATGGGGTTGCTAGGAGTTGGACACGACTAAGCGACTTCCCTTTTACTTTTCACTTTCATGCATTGGAGAAGGAAATGGCAATCCATTCCAGTGTTCTTGCCTGGAGAATCCTAGGGACGGGGAAGCCTGATGGGCTGCCATCTATGGGGTCGCACAGAGTCGGACACGACTGAGGTGACTTAGCAGCAGCNTGCTAGGAGTTGGACACGACTAAGCGACTTCCCTTTTACTTTTCACTTTCATGCATTGGAGAAGGAAATGGCAATCCATTCCAGTGTTCTTGCCTGGAGAATCCTAGGGACGGGGAAGCCTGATGGGCTGCCATCTATGGGGTCGCACAGAGTCGGACACGACTGAGGTGACTTAGCAGCAGCAGCAGTAGCATGTTATATAATGGGTTTCCCTGGTGGCTCAGTAGTAAGAATCTGCCTGCCAATGTCTTCCAGTGCAGGAGATGCAGGTTTGATCCCTGCATTGAGAAGATTCCCTGCAGAAGGAAATGGTAGCGCACTCCAAAATTCTTGCCTGGAAAATTCCATGGCAAGAGGAGCCTGGTAGGCTACAGCCCATGGGGTCTTAGAGTTGGACACAACTTAGCAATTAAACAACAATGTTATATAATGCTATCATTTTTAGTGAGAGAAGCTGCCTTTTGAGAAGTGCTATGATTGTGATGTCTATTGGGTTAGTCTTAAGTGAGAAAAGCAATTTGCAGAGTATTGTACAGGTGTATGTGTATGATCTGTGTGTATTTGCACAAAGATCTGGCAAAGGGTTGAGCACTTTACAATCTAGATAACATGATAGGGAGGGAATGGAGAGGGTGGCTGAATGGAAAGTAGATTCCCTCCACCCCCAATCCCCCCGCCCGCACACATGAGAAAGAAGGAGGAGAAAGTGGCCAAACTGCCTCTATGTTACCTCTGTGGTGAGTGGTGGTCGCCCAGTTACCTTTCTCATCCCCGAAGCCATCCTAGGAGGTCCCCATGGCACCTGCTGGCTGGGTGAAGCTGGGCTGTGTTGATTTGGCAGGTTTTGCCTCTGCCCCTGTGGAGTTGGGTGAGGGGAGGCGAGGCTGTTCTGTGCGCTCTTGAGTGGGAGGCCTCTGAAGGTGGCCAGTGCCTCCTTCTCCTCAGGTGACACCCCATTCTTGGCCAGCCCTTTCTGGAAGGAACTGGGATCTGACTGCTCAGCCTGGCGCGCCCCTCTGGACTTGCTTCCCTCCCCCCGGCCCCGCCATTTCCCACTTTGCTTGTTTCAGGAAGCCTTCCTAGGCTGCCTCAGTCTGTCACAGTTGGAATGAATGACTGTAGGACTCAGACCTTTCCCTTGGCACAGAAACAGGCTAGGACTTGTGATGTGGTGGGCCAGAGAACTGACTTCTGAGGCACTCAGGCTGGGTTCGAATCTCAGCCCTAATACTTACTGGCTGTGCTTGTTCAGTCGCTAAGTCATGTCTAACTCTTTGTGACCCCATGGACTGCAGCACGCCAGGCCTCCCTGTCCCTCACCATCTCCTGGAGTTTGCTCAAGTTCATGTTCACTGAATCAGTGATGCTATCCAACCATCTCATCCTCTGCTGCCCTCTTCTCCTTTCCCAGCATCAGGGTCTCTTCCAATGAGTTGGCTGTTGGCATCTAGCTGTGCAGCCCTGGACACATTTCTCACCCACTCTCCCATCCAAGTACTAACCAGGCCCGACCCTGCTTAGCTTCCGAGATCAGACGAGATCGGGCGCGTTCAGGGTGGTATGGCCGTAGACTTCTCACCCACTCTGATTAAAGAGTTCTGCATGTGCAGTGGGGGTCAGAGGGCTGGAGTGAGGATTAGAAGTGGGGAAACCTNAGGCCCGACCCTGCTTAGCTTCCGAGATCAGACGAGATCGGGCGCGTTCAGGGTGGTATGGCCGTAGACTTCTCACCCACTCTGATTAAAGAGTTCTGCATGTGCAGTGGGGGTCAGAGGGCTGGAGTGAGGATTAGAAGTGGGGAAACCTGGCCCAGGACTTGCAGGCAGGAGCTGTTCTTGCCCCTCCTGCTGGTCTCACTCAGACTCGGAGACCGATGAGAGGAGCAGGCGGAGTGAGGAGCAGGATGCACGCACCAGGCTGAGTGCCGGACCTGACAGCAGGCTGATTTCAGATGGATGAGAGAACACTTCCAGTGCGAGTCACCCCAGGAGCTTCTTGGCTGAATGGGGGCCCGGAGAATGGGGAGGTAAGGACAGGGACAGTGTGGGCAGGGAAATCTCCAGTGTGTCTGAGCAGCAAAGAGACCAGCCTAGCAGGGTGTGGAGGTCTGCTTAGCATGACCAGGGGGCGGGACTTGGGCTCTGCAGTTGGGTTGTCACAATTCTGAGGGATTGAAGGGGTGAGGGAGGAAGGCCATGAGTTCTGAGAGCTGCGAGGAAGAGCCAGACTGTCTTGAGGACAAATCGTAGTTCCCTCACTAGGGATTCCGGGCAAATAAAACCTCTGGCTTGTCTTCTCCTGGGTAAAATGGGATAATTCTAGAACCTACTTCATAGAGTTGTTGTGAGGATAAACTAAGCTAGTTCAATCCCAAGAAGCTCTTTCTTGTTCTCTTTGGAACTCTTAGGAAAAATCAGACAAGGCACACAGATCTGTGTTCAAATCCTGAAATGGGCAACATGGCACCATCTCCTTGGATGGTGGTGGGAATGAAGCTTGCTTCCACTGGCACTAGTCCAGGGCTCTCTGAACAGAACCCAGGCCAGTTGCCCAGAGTTCGTGGGAAAGGCGCAGGATCAGGAGTTTGAGGAGAAAGATGAGTCAGTGGGGGAAGCTGGGCTGCTCCGAGCCTAAGCAGGGAGGCCTGCAGAGCCAGACACACAATGGGCTCTGTCCTCAGCATCAGGGGGTGTGAGTGGCTTGGGAAGGGAAGGCTGGGGCAGCAGGACTGGGGTGGTTTCGGGTGTGCCCCTGGGTGTGCAGTGGAGTGCACTTCCAGGGCAAAGAGGCACTTGCAGGGAGAGGAAGAACAGATGGCTAGCCACAGGCTTGCAGGTTTTCACTCTGCCCAACTTCCGACCCCTGGTTCCAGGACTCCAGCTCAATTGTGAGGTGATTGCTCCAGGGAGCAAGAGCTCTGCGGCCCCCTGACAGAGATTCGGCGCCCCTCTCTTCCTGGGACCCCAGGTTCCCCTCACCGACCACATTCTCCAGCACCCAGGAGCCCTGCTTAGGTTCTCCAGCTGGGACTGGTGACCAGTAATGCTCAGCCTTTCAGTTGCTTCCTCGTACCTTCAGAGGGTAAGTGAGCAGTTAGTTGGGATATGTGTGTGTGGAGAGAGAGTTACCTAACATCTCCAGGAGGTCAGGAGTTGTGTCCAGGCAGCCTGTTTCCACTCAGAGGTTTGCACATTTGAGAGAACTGGATCTTGGCAACCAAGATCCCTCCTTCTCCACCCTGTATGCAATTCAGTTTTTAAGTTTCAGCTGTGACCTGCCAACTGCAGCCCCTGGCTCCTGAGGCACTAATGAAGTCCCTTCCCTTGTAGAGCATGGGCTCGCTTACAAGGAAGCATAATTTGCTGAGTCTTGGAGAATAGCAGAGAGCTCATGGAGTGCACACCCTGTGCCAGGCACCCAGAGAGCTTCTCGTACCAGTAGATCCCAGGTAGGAAAGAACTCAAGATTCTTTGTGACCTGGGTTGAAAGAAGTCAGCTCCCAGGCATGTGGAAGCCAAAGTTAAAGTGTTAGTCACTCATCTCTATCTGACTCTTTGTGACCCGATGGACTGTAGCCCACCAGGCTCTTCTGTCCATGGGATTCTCCCCGCAAGAACACTGGAGTGGGTTGCCATGCCCTCCTCCAAGGGATCTTCCCAACCTAGGTGATTGAACCTGGGTCTCCTGCATTGCAGGCAGATTCTTTACCATCTGAGCCACCAGGGAAGACAGAGACCCCACTCAAATGTCAGTGGCCCATCACCTGTAATGTTGAGACCTCTCAGGTCCAACTGTCTCTTTCTTTGGTTCTCTCTCTCCAGAAGTCAGTTCACAACAAGGAAGGTTAGTTCCCTGAGCTCCTCTCCAGAAGCTGAGCCTATGTTCCAGGGAGTTGTCTCTCTCTCAGCTTTATCCTCTTGACCCTTCCTCCCAGGCCCAGGCAACAGAGAGAGCTCTGAGGCCCACATCAGTACAGTTTTTCCTCCTCAGCAATATATAACTTGAGTCTGGAAATCACTTTTCTGGAATATCCCTTAAATACTATGTCTGAAAGTTCTAGAATGCTTGCTGTGGAGAGAAGCAGAAACACCAGGCTGGAAACAGTGTCCACGGTAAAGGGTTAAGAGCTCTAAAATCTGGTCTAAATTCAGAGTCTACATGTTTGCACTTTCATCCGTTCTACTCCAATGACGTGGCAGCTGTCACTGCCTCTGCCCACTGCGGACTCGTCCTGTCTGAGCCAGGTGGCCTCCTCTGTCTGCTATGGAAGCACCTGCTCATTAGCTTGTCTGCCTTTGTGAGGACCCAGTGTGTGACCGTGTTCCTTTAGGAGCAGGCAAAGGATGTGAAGCAGGTGACGCTGTACAAGGTCCTGCTCTGCTCATATTGTCTGCAGAGCTCTGAGATGGCCGCTGAGAGGCTCAGCCTCAGCCAGCTAACCAAACCGTTTAAATAAACCCAGGACCTTTTAAACAAACCCAGGGCGTCAGAGGGAGATAGCTGGATGGCATTACCGATGCAATAGACATGAACTTGGGCAAACTTCGGGAGATGGTGAGGGACAGAGAGAGGCCTGGCTGCTGCAGTCCATGGGGTCCCAAAGAGTCGGACACCACTGGGCGACTAACAGGACCTCTATATGGTGACTGGTCACTAGGGGGCGATCTCACACAGCAAACCTGCAGCCCTCTGAGCTCTGGGGGAAAGCTGAAGGCCTTCACTTGCCCTTCTATGCCTAGTTTTCTCAGTTCAGGGAGAGAATGAATTGAAAACAAGTCCAGCTCAGCAGGGAGGAGCATCTGAGAAGGCATACCTCCTGCGAGTTAAGATGTAACCATGTCCACGGCACGTCAGTGTGGAGAGAAGCTGAAAGGACAAGAGCTTATCTGCTTTTACTAGATATGAAAATGAATTTATTTACACAGTAACATGATGCCACAGAGAACACAGCAAAGTACCACAGCAAACCAAAGGGCGGCGCCACCTGGTGACAGAGGGGACCTTTCGTTTGTAGGTTTCTACAACTCTAAAATATGTTAAGTAGAGAGGTGAAGCTCCAGGAAAGAACAAAAGAAACAAGATTTTCAAAAAGCGAGCATGGGCAGAGCCAGTGGAGAATGAAAAAGAGAGCGGAATGAGGACTGCCATGATTCAAATCACTGAAAGGACAACATCTTGCTTCTGCTCTCATCTCCTACCAAAATGCCCGGCGTATCAACAGAAAAATCCCATCCGGTGTGTTCGCATGTAACACCTTTTAAAACTGCTAAGGGGAGGGATAACCAAGTAGTTATTTGGAGCAAGTTTCCTGAAGCAGTGTGGTTTATCTTTCAGAAATGCTACCCTGAAGCCATAGGGCTGGTTCAACATTCAAGTTATCGGGAGCGCGGACACACACACTCTCCACACACTACACGGGCAAAGTGGATTTTCCATAATATAATATTTGTAGCAAAATATATGACTCTGTACTTCTGCTAGGTTAAAAAATGTCCGACCTCTTTTGATTCCCTGAAACTTTCTTGATTTAACAAATAAAAGTGGAGGCAAATGGATGGGGAAAAGTGAGAAGCTGGAATAAACGCTGCGGCTTGGGAAGCACCTTGACGGGATGTGCAAGCCCCTGCAGCCCGCCTGGGTAAAAGGGGAAAAGCTTCTGCAGTGGCTGACGCAAAAACCTACTCTAATTTCAAACAGCTGCGGAGAGAGGGTGTTTAACAGCTGTATAGCACCTTGTACTTTCTGGGCACTTATAAATATTAAAATGGTGGTGATGAGTGATGAACACCTCAGTTTATAAAAAATACTAGATTTTTTTAAAAGAAATTTCCCAAGAGTTTTTTTTTTTAAACAAACCTATTGAAACTACCACATCTCTTAAAAAAAAAAAAAAAAAAACCCTCAGCTTTCAGTATTACAGGGATACGATGTTCCCAAGCTGAAGTTTGGGTGATTGTCACAATCATGTCAATGGGCGAGGGGATAGTTCCTTCTCCTGAAACGCTGGGGAATTTATAATCTTCCCAAGGTTTTCATTAGCATCATTTCCTCCCCCTCCCCTCACCAATACACAAAATGGACTTGTTTTTAAAAAAATAGGTGCTTTTTTGAGGATGGTTTGCTTGATCAGCGGAATACCTGGATGCGGGAATGCATGTGAGTTCTCTTCCCATGGCGTCTGTCATAACTCAGCCTCATCACCTAATAAACATCAGGACAAAGAGGCTTGGTTTCTTTGGTATAACCTCCGTCTAGAATCTCGCGTGGCACCACTCGTGGCTTCCCTAACGGCGTCGGTTTTGGTCCATGGAATCCCCACGCTTGGTGCCGCCGTCAGCACAGGCTGCAGTGCGCACTTGAGCAAGAGTGGCACTTGGATTTATCTTGGCACAGCACTTTGGGCCTTTGAGAATATGGGCTTCAGTGAGGTAAAACTAACCGCCTGCTTTCATGGGCAGCCACCCTGTTCAGTCATTAGGCTGAACCAGAATTTTTACTCCTTGTCAACCAGTAAGGGGAATAAAAAAACATGTCAGAGTTAGCCCAGGAAGTCAAGTTACTCCCTGCCCATCCCAAGTATGTTCATACTTATGTATACATCTAGAATCACTTGGAATACAGCGCGTATCCTAAGCCCATCCCAATTTCTGGAATTAAACCATATTCTTTCTAGATCACTGCTGGTAACATCTAGGGAAAACTCCTATCAGCAAAACTGAGTCAGGTAATTTCCTAGCACCAAAGTATTCTTAATTCGAAGGTGGGAAGTGAAGTGCAATCCTTCTATGCCCTACTATTTAGTAGGCCCCAAAGATCTTTCATGGTTATTTTATAATGCTAGAGACTTTAAAATAGAATTTTAGGTAGTTTAATTCCCAGGATTATCATTAATATTTCCAGAGGCTCAGATCTCTTGGTTTAGTTTTCTAAGTTCACACACTTGGACTGAGTTTGGAAGCACAACTGGCCCCCAATGACAGTGAAAGGCTACTCAGACCCTTAAAATTCTAACAGATTTTACTTTTGAGCCCTCAACATCAGTAGATTAGGTAATGTGAGTGCTGTGCTCCCCTGTATATCTCAGCCGGTTTATCTTCTGAGGGCAAAACTTAAAACCCAGTGCCATATTCCTGGCTTCCAACTCTGACTTAGCCTATGGGTTGGTGGACGTCCTTCACCATTCTTTCTTTTGCAACCATGGGTTGCAACTGCTCTTTCCACCATCTTGCTGTTATTCTTGAATTAGCTCCTTGGCATCATGCTAGTGCACCAAGGGCCCTCAGACGAGCAAGGGAGCCCTTTCATAGCCCCCTGCCTTCCCGTGGAACATCTAATTCCTTTCTTCCCAGACGAGGTTAGCATGCTAACAAGGCACTCTGCTGTACATTCAGTCTTGGTCTTGGCTACTCCAGCCATTGTCCTATTTACCTAAAAGTGTACGAGAGATTATTCTTGCTCGTGTGGCTTAAGGAAAAGTTCCAATAGCGGCTTAATTGTTCAAATTCTCAATATACATGGAAGAATCTATAGTACAGACTTCAAAAGAAGAGAAAAAATCCAATCCGTACTGAAGACAATAACTGGATGTTACTTGAGAAAACTTAAAGTGCTATACTAGTCACAATCCAAAACTCATATATATATATATATAATATGTATAAATATGTATGTCTGAGGGCAGGATTTCATTGCAGTTGAATGAATTCAAAGTTTCTGCTACAATTAAAATGGAAATGCAAAATATCTGTGTTAACATGAGACTGAATTTCATCATTTTGGAAAAATATTTGGAGGACCATCTGACAATACCTCTTGCCTAGAAATAGGGTATCTTGCCTATTCTATTCTCACCTGTAACACTTCCGTCCTCCCCCACCTTACGTTCTTCGGCCCTCATTCAGAGAACTATTAATCTAGCCACCCATCTCAGAGCAGCCCGAGTCCCTTCCTGACTAGCTTGCGTTCATCTTTTGCCCTTAACAAGTCTGACTATGAAAACAGTACTAAATACATCTAATGTGAAAAGGTGCTCGGTTTGCCAGTGCTATAAGATAATGGTAGTGGAGGGTGTCCGTGCTTATAATACTATCGAGTTAAAATGAAGAAGACTGGATCCAAGTCAAAACAGAAACAGGAGAAAAAAAGGAGGGTGGTGGTGGTGAAGGATACCTAGAAAACAAATAAAGGGACCAGGAAACACTCTTCATTAAATATGAAACTGCATTAAATAGTCAACATTCAAATTCACACGGGCAAGGCAGCATGAGAGTGACATTGAGAAAGCGTCTCAATGTGCAAACCGTGGAGAGCAGGCTGCTGAGGGGGAGTGCTGGCTGACAGGGTAGTGGTCTGTGCACTGCCACTTCAGTGTATAACTGGGCAGGGGGTTATGTGCACGTGGGTTAGCGAAGGGCAACCTACTAAAAGCCTGCAAGGCAAAGTGGGGCCAGGTTGCAGGACACCGAGAGAGCGGACTGCTGGCCTGCAGCGGCACACCGTCCTGTGGCTGTTCCCAGGGCAGAGCCTTGCCTTTGGCCAGAGGAGACAGGACTCTGTGTGGGCCAACCAGCTCTCCCTGGAAGTCCTGAACTGCTGGCCGGGAGGACAGGGGCATCCTCCAGATGGGCCTCACGGCTCCCATTCTCTCAAAAAAGAAAATGAAGCAAAGAAGGGCACAATAAAATACATTCTTCTCCTTTCTTGCTCCTCTTTGATATAGGTGAATCACAGGAAAGGTGGTTAATAATGTTAAAAGTTTAGAAATTATCAAAAGGCCACTAACGTGCTATCTAAATAATACTGCACAATCAGGCTTGGCTTTAACAAGCTCTGCACTGGCTGATGCGGGGCCCAGGGCCGTCTTGCCCACCAGGCAGAGGATGTGTCTATCAACCCTGCCACAGGTTGCTCCCTCAGAGGCCTGGCCTCTACTTCTAGCGGGCATGTGCACACACATGGGTATACACGTGTACACACACTCACACTGTCTGAGTGACTCTTGGGATTTTAAAGTTGAAGTAAACAGAACAGATACTCACAGTTTTGAATAACACACACACACATACACACACAGTGGGTGGGGGTGGAAGGGACACTCGTTTCAGCGCAAATATGTGCCAAGGGAAGAAGGGGATATTCTGTGGATATTGCTTCAGGTGAAGTTGCAACATAAACACTGTATATACAGCTAAAAAAAAAATACATACAAAAATTGCACATGTATCCGTAGGAGGGGAGCACAGGCCCCAGGCAGGGTGTTCTCAGCCACCCACCTCAGCAATCCAAACTCCCCATGAGCTGCCCTCAGTGGTGTTTCTGAGTCACCGGAAGCAATGTGCCTGGGCAGCTGGGAGGCAGTCTCTCTAGACAATGTGGGCATCGCGAGGCAGAGGTCGGCGGTCTCGTCAGTGGCCTTCCCCCCTTCCTCTGCCTTCTGGCCATCCTAATAGCCAGCCACACTGTGCCCTTGAGGGAGTTGTTACGGCTCAATGGACAGCCATTTCCACGCAGAGCTGTTGTCTACAGCATTTGGTAGACTAGTTAACACTGGCTGCTGATAGAAGGAGGCTGGCCAATTACGGCTCAGGGGAAAACTGTGATCTGGGTACCGGTAGCCCTGGCTGCCAAGGCTGACATCTCTGACAATAATCAAAGAACGGTCCTTTAAACTCTGTTCCCCTGATGGCCTCTAGAGAACTGCACGTGCAGGAACACCATCTCCCTATGTCCTGCCAGTTATTTGTAAGATCTGAACTGCACTCTGCCCTGCTGGGGCCCTGGTGACACCACCTTGGGTCAGCTCTGTCATGGGCTGATAAACCCAAACTTCACTGGCAGAACCGAGGTGAGGGAGATTCAGGCAGTGGCAGCACGGGGGGAGACTTAGGGCCGGCCTCCATTCAGTGCACACACTTACTGATAATGGAGACCAAATGGGTGCATGACCCTAAGGATGAATTCTCTCTCTTTATCCTTCTACCCTCTGCTAGAACAAAGGATGTAATTCCCGGAATCAAAACTGGGCTGATACTAAGGATGGCAGTTCTGTCAGGTAAGAGGGCCCATTATTGATTCTTTAAAGGAAAAGAGTCTATTGTGAAAGTTTAGTAGATGATGGTAAGTACTGGTTAAATCTGTCTATTGCTAGTGAGAATAAATACATGGTGTTAAAAAGACAGGCGATACTCAGAGTTCTGGAGGAACTTGACCCAGCTCATGGAGTTCAAACCAGAGGAGCTGTCACTTCAAGGATGCATCTTCATATTTCCTGCACTTGGGGACAGTTAGGGCGGAAGGTGTTCCCATGAATGGCAGCTGCACATTTGTGAGGCCGACTTTCCCTAATGTTAAGATGGACTCAGTGTCTCACTGGACTTGGATGGGGATGGAAGGCTTGTCTCTCCTCTTTCCTTGAATTCTGTATGAGTACCAGGAGGGGGAAGTGTGTGGGTAACTTGAAGAAGGTGACACATGAAGTAAGACCAGTGACTGGGACACGTTAACGGGGCTGCAGGATTTTCACAACACAGCTGAGAGAGTCCGGAGTGGCAAAGGCCAGATACTGAGCACAAAGCCAGTCCTCCAGGCTGACACCGCCCTCCCGGTCCAGGGACTTCTCGGCAAACTTGATCATGAGCAGTGTGCGCTTGATGTCCAGCCAGTTCTGGAGCAGGGTGTTCCTGTGAGCAGGGCTAGGGGAGGCGGTGAAAGTCTGGAAGAGATCTTCCCGGGGGCCCCAGAGCAGACACTGGAGGATGCCTTTGGCATCTGAAATGAGGATCCGCTCAGAAGGGTTGGGATTCAGGAGGCAGCTGGCCAGCTGCTGCAGGCCCCGGGAATAGGGGGAGCGGAGTGGGATGCGGGGCAGGTCGGCCCGAGTGTACTCCTTCTCCTTCAGCTCTGGGTTCTCATCAAAAGGGTTGGGCAGGTGCAGCATCTCGTAGATGAGGATGCCTGTCTGGAACTCATCGCACTTTTTATATTGCGTGGCTGTGATGATCTCCGGGGCGAGGCGGGACTGGTCCCGGAGGATCTCAGGATCTACCAAATGGCTCTTCTGCTTGGCCTGGGAGAAGTTGCTGACAATGAGCCTCGTGGGACAGGATGGGGTGGGGCTGGGCTCCGCGGGCCCCAGGCCCTGAGTGGGCCCCCCAGGCTGGTAGTGGACGAGCAGCAGGTTCTCCAGACGCAGATCGCAGTGGGTGATGTGGTAGGGTTTGAGGTGCTCCAGGCCCGAGCACAGCTGCAGAAGTAGCAGACACACTTGCCTCTCGTACGCATCCGGGCTTTTCCCATGCTGTGCCAGGGAGTCTCGCACAAAGTCGGCCACTGTGAGACAGGGAACCTCTCTGGTGATGACTACAACATGGCTTCTCTGCTTCCTGCTGACGACTGCCTGGCTTTCTTTGTGGGACGACTCTGCTTCGGAGCCCAGGTCTGGGCCCTTCCCATCAGCTTCTCCTTTTACCTCTTCCGTTGCTTCCATGTCATCCTCTTCTTCAGGGGCATCGGGATCCTCCCAGGGAAGCAGGCGCTTAGGAACTTCGGCAAGGAAGTGACCGCAGTCCTGCTGGATGTTAAAGTGGACAGCCAGACTCTGCCGGATAGCCAAACTGTGATAATATTGCTGTGATTCTTTTGCTTTGCTCTTACAGATCTGAAGGAAGAAAGCAAAGAACACAATTTAAAATGCACACTANCAGGGAAGCAGGCGCTTAGGAACTTCGGCAAGGAAGTGACCGCAGTCCTGCTGGATGTTAAAGTGGACAGCCAGACTCTGCCGGATAGCCAAACTGTGATAATATTGCTGTGATTCTTTTGCTTTGCTCTTACAGATCTGAAGGAAGAAAGCAAAGAACACAATTTAAAATGCACACTATCACAACAAGGCTCATGATTTGTAAAGAGGGGTTAACTAGAAGGTGACTGGTGGGAGTCTGGAAGAGCGAGAGCAACAGTGTTGCGGTGAAGAAGATGCAGCATTAGAGTTGAGTTTTCCAGAAAGGGGTTTGGTGACCCTGTGTTGAGTGACAAGAAACAGTGTCTTCATGCTTAACCCATCACGTGTATTATCTCTAGTCCTTATGTGTGCGTGTGTGCTAAGTCGCTTCAGTTGTGTCCGAATCTTTGTGACCCTATGGACTGTAGCCAGCCAGGCTCCTCTGTTCATGGGACTCTCCAAGAAAGAATATTGGAGTGGGTTGCCATGGCCTCCTCAAGGGAATCTTCCTCACTCAGGGATCAAACTTGCCTCTCCTGCGGCTGCTGCACTGCAGGTGGACTCTTTAGCCTGAGCCAACAGGGAAGCCCTCTAGTCCTCACACTAACTCTTTAAATAGGCTGTGTGTGTGCATGGTCATTTGCTCAGTCATATCCAACTCTTTGTGACTCCATGGCCTGTAGCCTGCCAGGCTCCTCTGTCTATGGAATTCTCCAGGCAAGAATACTGGAGTGGGTTGCCCTTTCCTTCTCCAGGGGATCTTCCCAACGCAGGGATCAAGCCTGTGTCTCCTGCATTGCAGGCAGATTCTTTACTGCTGAGCCGTCTGGGAAGCCCAAAGTAGGCTGAGGACTTAAGAATTTAAAAAACAAAAACAAAAAACACAAACATAGGGCCACTAGTTTGCAAACCTAAGTCTGCCCAACACCAAAGCTTCCTCCTTCCACTCTATCTTGCCCCTCATCTAGAAAACTGAAAAACAAAAAGTCATTTTCCATTTATGCTTTCTTTCTGTGGAGTTTTATAGCCAAGACTTACACAGCAGCTCAATAAACAGCTTATAACACAGGCCAGAATACCTTATATCACCGATCAGGAGACTGACATAGAATTGAGTCCTCCTAACTTTTCAGTGAGTGTCACTGTGATGGTCAAGCTCAGGCACTCATGGGTCACTGGCAGGGTAAAGAAGAAAGTTTGAGAGAATCGTTGGTCTCATTTAGTTGGAGCAAAACCAGCATTTCAATGGCAGAAGTCTAAGTTTTACATTTTCTCTCTCTTTTTTTTGAACAACAATCTGTACCCAGGTTTTATTACTTAACATGTCTTGAAACTGTTCCATAGATAGCATACTATTAATAGTTTTTTTTTTTATAGCTACATACATTCCAGTGCATGGCATACAAGAAGAGTTCAGTTACCCCTCTCTACTGGCAGACATTCAGGGCCTTTCCAGCTGCAGACAATGTTGCAGTGAAAAGCCTTATACATCCCCATATTGCTTGTGTATGAGAATACCTGTAGGATAAGTTTCCAGAAGGGGAAGTGCTGAGTCAAAGGGATCTGTATTTAGATATTTGATAAATGTTACCAAATTGCCTCTATCAAGTTGAGTCAGTTTACACATCAGCCAGTGGTGCAGGGGAGTGGGGCTGGGTGGGG
>SJYA01002789.1:2415944-2439230 GCA_006410615.1 Neotragus moschatus
TAGAGCTAGGTCTAGGGTTAGGGCTAGGGCTAGGGCTAGGGCTAGGGTTAGGGTTAGGGTTGGGGTGGGGGTGGGGGTGGGGCTGGGTTGGGGGCTTGTTCTCTTCCCATTCTTGCCAGCCTATGATGTTTACAAGCTTTATCTCTGCTGATCTGATAAGTGAAGAAAAGTATCTTTGGAGATACTTTTTTTAATGAGTTATTGAGCACCTCTTCACATCTTTAAGGGTCCACTGTAATTTCCCCCCTTTCATTACCATTAACTGTTTCTTCATGAAGTGAAGTGAAGTGAAAGTCGCTCAGTCATGTCTGACTCTTTGTGACCCCGTGGACTATACAGTCCATGGAATTCTCCAGGCCAGAACACTGGATTGGGTAGCCTTTCCCTTCTCCAGGGGATCTTCCCAACCCACGGATTGAACCCAGGTCTCCTGCATTGCAGGCGGATTCTTTATCAGCTGAGCCACAAGGGAAGCCTAAGAATATTGGAGTGGGTAGCCTATCAGCGGATCTTCCCAACCCAGGAATCGAACAGGAGTCTCCTGTATCGCAGGCGGACTCTTTACCAACTGAGCTATGAGGGAAGATCCTTATTTCTTCATATCCTTTGCCTATTTTCCTCCATTTGAGTCACTGGTGGTTCATTTCATTAAAAAAAAAAATTAGAGTATAACTGCTTTAACAATGGTGTATTAATTTTTGATGTATAATGAAGTGAATCAGCTGAATATATACATATGTCCCCTCCCTTTTGGACCTCCCTCCTCCCAGTCCCTCTATCCCACCCTTCTAGATCATCATAGAGCACTGAGCTGAGCTCCCTGTCCTTTATAGCAGCTTCCCACTAGCTATTTATTTTACACACAGTAGTGTATATTATTGGACTTCCCTCATGGCTCAGATAGTAAAGAAACTGCCTGCAATGCAGGAGACCTAGGTTTGATCCCTGGGTTGGGAATATCCCCTGAAGAAGAGAATGGCTACCCACTCAGTATTCTTGTCTGGAAAATTCCATGGACAGAGGACCCTGGCAGGTTACAGCCCATGGAGTTGCAAAGAGTCAAACATGATTGAATGCATATTATATGTCAATCTTAACTCCCGATTTGTCCCACCTGTCCCTTTCCCACCTGTGTCCACGTCTGTTTTCTATATCTGTATCTACTCCTGCCCTGAAAATAGTTTCATCTATACCATTTTTCTATTGTTTCTCAGGTGGCTCAGTGGTAAACAATCAACCTGCAATTCAGGAGATGTGGGTTTCATCCCTGGGTCAGGAAGATCCCCTGGAGAAAGAAATGGCAATCTACTCCAGTATTCTTGTCTGGGAAATCCCACAGATAGAGGAGCCTGGTGGGCTACAGCAAACGGGGTCACAAAGGAGTTGGACATGACTTAGTGACTAAACAACAGTATCATTTTCCTAGATTCCACAAATATGTGTTAATATGTAATATTTGTTTTCTTCTTTCTGATTTCTTCACTCTGTATGGCAGACTCTAGGTCCATCCACATCTCTACAAGTGACCCAATTCTGTTCCTTTTCATGGCTGAGTAATATTCCATTGTAGATATGCACCACATCTTTATCCACTCATCTGTCATTGGACACTCAGGTTGTTTCCGTGCCCTGGCTATTGTAAACGGTGCTGCAACACCATCTACACTGAACACTGGGGGTCCGGACAGCTCCTCCAGGACCCTGGGAACCAAGAACAAACTTGCCACTTTCCCTCCTTGGCGGGAGCATGCCGCTGCACCTCACAGACACCGAAGCCTCCCAGCAAGAGGTGCTCTGCGGTGTCTACAATTTGCTCGTTTATTGTGGTGACACAGAAAAGCAAATTTGGAAAAGCTTTTCTGGTCTTCTCTATTTACAAAGAAAAGTGTACATTTTCTTAGGAGGATGCTGATGGATGCTCGGTTCTGGGAAGCAGCAGGCTCTGATTTCCATCAAAATAGATGCTTTAAGAAAAAGGAGCCATGGCAAAGGAGTCTGAAGGAGAGGAACATCCCTCTTTCTTTTATTGTATTTATACATATTTATTACAGTGGTCAATGACACACACATACACGCAAGCACACATACATGCACACATGAGAGAGAGATGTGAAAAAAAGTTTCTTTGTCTTCTACCACGAACTTCAGCAGTTTTTGGCATTTCTTCTTTATGTAAACTTCTGGTCTTGAAATAGAGATATCTCCAGGCTGAGTTCAAGTTCAAACATATATCTTTCAGAAAGCATTATCTTTGGAAAGCTTCCTAAGTCTCAGCACATGCAGTGTAATATATAGTCCTGATGCTCATCAATCACAATATGAATTCTTTCTATACTGTATTGTTGGCAATATTTCATATTTATATGACACTAGGCATTTAAAAACCTTATACTAGTCATCATTTAGCTGTATGGGAGTTAGATCTAGGACACGACACATTCCAGTTTTAATAATTTGCTCAATATCACACTGCCCGCTAGAATGGAAGTTCAAAGGTCCCAACTCCTCAGCCTTTGAAAAGCCAGTCAAATACCACCGAGTCTGGCTGAATGAGACTGTAGTTAAACTCTGTCACCCTATAGAAGGGAAACTTGCCAAGGACTTGAAAGGCCTAGCATTTAGCCCCGCTACCAGCTGTGTAACCTTGGTCATTTCTCTTAATTTCTCTGGGTCCCAGTCTTTCTAAGTAAAGAAGACAATATAAAGAATACTGAAACCTATTCACAAGGCAGTTGTGAGAATCCAATGAGATCAAGTAGGTACAGCATAATTGTAAACTACTGCTGCTGCACTGTCCTGTGCTTAGTCACTCAGTCGTGTCTGACTCTTTGTGATCCCATGGACTGTAGTCTGCCAGGCTCCTCTGTCCATGGGGTTCTCCAGGCAAGAATACTGTAGTGGGTTGCCATGCCCTCCTCCAGGAGATCTTCCCAACCTAGGGATCAAACCCAGGTCTCCCTCATTGCAGGCAGATTCTTTACTGTCTGAGTCATCAGGAAAACCCCTGTAAACTACTAGGCTGTACAAATGTAACATTCATAATGACTAAAACAATGACAACTTTTAAATGTTAAAAAGTGATGCATTATACGATCCTCACATTTTTTCTGGAGAAGGCAATGGCACCCCACTCCAGTACTCTTGCCTGGGAAATCTCATGCACAGAGGAGCCTGGTGGGGTGCAGTCCATGGGGTCGCGAAGAGTCAGACATGACTGAGCGACTTCACTTTCAGTTTTCACTTTCATGCATTGGAGAAGGCAATGGCAACCCACTCCAGTGTTCCTCCCTGGAGAATCCCAGGGACGGGGGAGCCTGGTGGGCTGCCGTCTATGGGGTTGCACAGAGTTGGACACCACTGAAGCAACTTAGCAGTAGCAGCAGCCCATTTTTTCAGAGAGCAAGTCAGAAAATTTCATCTTTCTTTGGGGTCTGAGAGCTACATGCCCCAGCAGTGAGGCGCTCTGATGACAGGTTTGGCAGAGGGTGGCTCAACAGGGACCATTAAGGTTTCCCACCTCCATGCCAGGTCAGCCCTGACCAACAAGTCTAGATCAGCACTATACTCTGATTTAAGATAGGCCAGTCTAAGACTAAGGAAGAGAACTGGTTAGCCAAACTGTAGTTTTCACTGTGCCACATTGCACAGAAAAAACTTGCCACCTCTTTAATGGCTTGCCATTAAAAGCAGAGAAGATATTCTAATTGTTACTTCTATTCTAACTGTATCTATACACACTCCACACACACATCCACACACAATTTTAGAAGCTATCTCAGAGTTTTGTGAGTAGATAAGAACATGGATACTACAACAAGAATTTATGTTTGGCTTCACAGATCAACTTGAGATAAAGGTTCAAAGTGATTTATGAAGAAGAAATGATAAATTGTTCAGTCACTTTGGATGCTCTGAAGGAAGATAGTCTGCTTAGAGAGCCACGCTGAGGAGCTGGCACTTCCTTATCTCTTCATCTTATAATATGGAGACAGGCTGAAGAATAACTGGCCATTCTAGTTGTAAGGGCAAAGGAAAAAGGGAGGAGACTGGAGTATGAAAGAAGAAAGCAAAATACCAGTGCTTTTAATTAGCTCATAACTAAGAAAACAGTTACAACCAAAACACAGACCTATGGAGATGTCCATAACAGGGTTTTTCATATGATGAGTATCTCATAAATCTTTATTATGGAGGCTGTGATGATGTTAATTTAGGTAGGAGTGTTATATTATTCTATTCACCACAAAGCAGCCATTTTTCAAATATTAATAACCTGACTTCTTTGGTTTAAAAAAAAACCTCAAAATGACTTGGCTTCAGAAGATGAATTTCTAGTTCAAAAGTCATTTCAGAAAACAAGCCACTCTTTCCAGAACAAATGGAGAGGGGTCTTCCTGCTGCTTGTTGTTTTTTCCTTCTTCTCTTACTCAGTATTTTCTCTGCTGCAGAGATCAAAGGAACTTCTTGGCTTCCCATTTTCATTTACCTTTCTTGAAAAGAATTCACATTCCTTCCTTACAGAGGGTAGCTGGCTTCAACTGAAACCCAAGCTGGCTTCAACTGAAACCCAAGCTTTCCCTCCCCAAGAAGAATGTTTTCCACAGGACTCCTTGGCTCCACAAAATTCTGAAATAGGAACAAAACTGGAGCTGGAATGGCCCCATATCTTCACATAAGATTCCCTTTTGTAATGGGAGAGAAATCATCTCATATTTGTTTTTACTGTGTATGGGAAAACCTATTTAAAATGCTGCCGATTTTGGCAGGCTACATCGCGTACATTTTCTGAATGAAGAAAAGCCCTAGGAGAGCCCGAGCCTCGGTGACACTAGAGGGAGCTGCGATATCAAGATCCACGAGTCACCTGCATGAAACTGCAGCAAAAGAACAAAAAACAGGCTGGAGAAGGCCGAATCTTCGAACACGCTATCGGTCTCCTCACGGACACGTTCTTGGTTCCACGGAAGTGGCAATGCCTCGTTCATGCAGAGGGAAGGCTTCGCTTGGGGAGCACAAGCAGGAAGGAGACGCCCATCCTCGGCACACTGACCTTTGCCTGCTTGCCCTCTCACAAGCTACTTCTCCCAAAGAAAGCCAGAAGAACATCAAAAAGGAGAGCCAGTCAGCTGACAGTTCCACACCCACCAACGTGGACAATACACTGTCACAAAAAAAGAGGCTCGGGGGAAACTACGGGTTTGTCTGAGTTAATCAAGATGAGTGAGAACAGAGGAGAGGAGGAAGACTGACTCCCATCAGTTGAGCATTCAAAAAAGTACATGACGGCTCCTCAAGGACTTCCTGTCTGGAGAACATGGCATCCTGAAGCACCAGGCCAGAGCCCCCAGATACAGTGGAAAAAATGCTTCCAGAATCAGAGCCAAGTTAATCTCTTCTGAGATCTTCTGAGACCTGAGTAAAGCCCATAACCCTCACACAAGCCTGATCTTAGTGGGGAAACAGGGCTGACAATGGATTCCCCACACACAACCTGGGAAGTTTAATTCTAAACATTCACTTCAACGCAGGAGCTCATTTTCTGTGTTGCTCCTGGCAACTACTCTGCATACCGTTGAGGCAAACTTGCCTTTATAGAGCATTTATGTTTGCTATAATAATCTTAATCTAGCTAGATAGCTAACTTTAAAAAAGTAGACTGTGGGGGGCTTTGACTGTAAAGCCTCACTAAAAGCAGCTGGGACAGAGAAGACAAGGTTATGTGTCTAATGCTACTGACACTGTCAGAATGCCCACGATTCCGGGACCTGCAATGAAGGTGTACACTTTCCACCCTTTCAGTACTGATTCAGTTTAAGGCAATGAAGTAGGAAGATGGGGAGGGGGGAAGGTGGACATTTGGCAAAACTGGATGGCTGTGGAATAAATCAGTTGTTGAATGGGGAGTGGTATTATCAGTTCTTACTTACTCGACCCTTCCTCCGGAAGGCTCCCTGAAATGCTGGGGTTTGAGGGGTCTGCTCTCTTTTCTCATTGACACTCTCCCTTCAGGAAGCTCATGGCTTCAACCATCGTGATATACTGCTGACCTCCACATCTACATGTGCGATCCAAAGTTATCTTTGAGCGTCAGACTTATCTATACAAAGGCCTACTTGATTTCTCTCCATATATGTCCCATCCTATAGATAGATGCCTTAAAGTCAACATAACCAAACCCGAACTTTTCCCCACCAAATTTCCTGTTCTAGTATGCCCACCTTTGGTGAACGGCCCTGTTATCTGCTCCAGCATCTAGATGAGTTATCAAGTTCACTCTGGGTTTCTCCTCCATCCTCATTCCCTGCATCTCGTTAATCACCAGCTTTGACTGATTTTGTTCCCATATGCTTTCAAATTCTCCTCTTCTCTCCATCTCTTTGGCTACCATTATCGCTTGCTGGTCTGCTACCAAAGATTTCCAACTGGTCTCCCCGACTCCCATGTGATTTCCCTCAAATATACCATTTACGTAGCCACAAGAGCCATCTTTCAAAAAAAGTTGAATAAATTTCCTAGGGGTTCCCCATTATCTCCAGAGGATAAAGTCCTGGCCTGGCTTCCCTTACGAGGCTTATTTCTCCCCCGTCCCTACTTTTGCCACACTGAACTCCCTGCAGCCAGCACCCTAGTCCTACCCTCCAGGGCTCTCTCTGATTGAGGCGCCTCTTCTCCCCTCATCTGCCTGAGGGATTCCCACCTATTTTTTTCTTTAAAGTCCTCACATGTGTCATGTGTGTCAAAGACAGAAAGTGCTAAATGCCCTAAATCTCCTTCCTGTGTTTAGCTACATCTCATGTACATGTCTCTATTATTACAGCTGTCACATTTTTTGTCTGTCTTAAGAGCAGATATTTCTATCTTTAGGGCCCAGCACAGAGCCAGGCACCTAGTGCACGCTCAGTGTGGCTACATAAATACTGAGAACGGTGACATCTGACCTGGTGTAGCCATAAGGCTTATTTACTCAGAACAGCTAGAATATATGATTAGCTCTTAAGAAACAGATGGAAGCTGGCAAGCTGATGGGGAGGGGACAAGGGCAGACAAATCTGGGTAATAAATGCTCATGACCTGATTACACAAATGAGTCATATCTGAACAATGGGGGCTGTCTGCTGAGTCCAGGCTGCCCTGGAGGCTCAGGGGTTTTGTGGTGTACAAACCCACACAAAACAACACTGCTCTTTGTCATTTCATTCAATTTTCTCTTTTCTCCAAAGGAAGCAATATGTATAAAATTCAGGACTCTTCAAAAATATTCTACATTAGCTTTTATTTCTCTATTATGGGCCCAGTTGGCCTAGTGTGCCTTCAGCCGACTTCCACTTTATCAGCAGGGATTCCCATTTCCAGCTTGCTCTGTGCACTTTACAGGACCTCAGTGAACCTTAAGTGAGACGATGTTGTGGGGAATGAATGGCAGAGGGACAAAAATGATACATGCTGACGACTGCACACACACTATACCATCTGTGCTATTCTGTCACATTACCCTGAAGCACAACAGCATATGGGAAAGGGCGAGGAATGAAAAGCTGCAGATTCTAAACTGATATTCATTATTTGGTATGACCTCACTCTGAGAATACAGGCTGATCACTGATAGATCTCAATTCTTTGATCTGTCCAGAAGGAGTATGGCCTTACTTGCTGCTGCAGAGCTGAGACCATACATGCTCAATGCTGCTACAATCATATTCAAAATGGATTAAGTGTTTACTATATAAATACTGTCTGGGCCCCCAGGAATCAGAACTCCATGCTGTAGAAATCTGCTATGAGACCTGTCAGGTAGGCCAGGTATTTTACAGCTTGATTTGCTGTAAAAATGTTCACATTCCCCCCGCCCCCCCCCCAATATTTTGGAGTCTAGAAAAGAAATTCAAGAAGGCAACTGTATAGGATTTCACTATTTTATTTGTGATTTGTACTCACTGAATTCTTTTTATGCTCCCACTCAGCAATATGGAGCAAAAGAAATTCATGTGTGTTCCTGAGCCCAGTAATTTGGGCTGACCAGGTGACGCCCAGGGTGATCACACTGGAGAAACTGAGGCAGAAACCAGTTGAACAACCTGCTGAGGGCCCAGATTAGGAATTCTATTAGTTTGAATCCCAATTTATAATTCTCAGCTGTGTCCTCTCACTTCATTAATTAAAGCTGTGGCTCTTTTCCCACCAGACAGTTCATTTTCATTCTTGGTTTACATGAGTACCCTCAAATCTCTCCTTTTGAAACCAATTTCCAGTAGAGACTTTGAGGCACTTCTGTATGCATTCAGCAGTGAAATACAGTGGACACTGACCTAGGGTGGCTATGAGTCTGTAGAGCTGGCTGCTGATCAGTCGCTTTCTGGGAAGGTCCAACGTTGGGCACATTTGTGTTGCATTATGAAAATGAAATAATGGGCTTATTTTATGAAAATAAAAATTGGGCTTCCCTTGTAGCTCACTTGGTAAAGAATCTGCCTGCAGTGCAGGAGACCCAGGTTCAACCCCTGGGTTGGGAAGATCCCCTGGAGAAGGAAATGGCAACCCACTCAAGTATACTTGCCTGGAAAATCTCATGGACAGAGGAGCCTGGTGGGCTGCAGTCCAGGGGGTCGTGAAGAATTGGGCACGACTGAGTGACTAACATTAACACTTATGAAAATGAAAATGGTTTCCTCTCTATAGTTGGTTCCTTGTCAGTAAGCCAGCAATTAACTGCCTGATCCTATAGTCTGAACTAGCTGTAAATTCCTACCAATCCCAGTTATTCCTATTAATGCTTTTTCATTTACTGTCTTGCTTTCTCAGCAACCACCCAAATGAGATCAATGGAGACTCCAGAGTCAAAATGCAATAAAAGATGTTGGTCTCCACAGTTCACTTCTACTTTATTACAAGCTTTTAACAAGATTCTTGGCATAGCTGGAAGAAAAGAAGCTGCTCCACTGCTATAATAGGGAAGTGAACACCTTCACTGAGCTTTGTGCGCTCTCTCTATGAGAACAAAGACCAGGACTACTTTAAAAAAAGAAGATACCTACTACTACAGAGTTGGAAGTGCTGCAAAAATAAGTCAGAAATGTATACTTTTGCTTACAAAAGATTTTCATTGCCTTCCTCAAAGTAATTTCATCAATTTCTCATGTGGTCTCACATAGTAGCATTTGTTATAAAATGATCTCATAACAACAGTGAAAAAAGAATGTCCCATGGACACTGAGCCATAATTTTACCAACTGTCCACCCTGCTTCTAGGCAAAAAGCTGTCATTTGTCCACTCAAGGATAACACTGAGGAACAGCAGGGTCAATCCACTGACTCAGGTATGATCTAATAGGACAAGTTCCATGTAGGAATGAAGAAGCAGCCTGCCATAAAAGTGGATGACGATATGCAAAAGTAATTGTTCCTCTCTGTTCTCAGGTTCTTCCTGTTTGGAACGATGAAGGCCTGCCCTTTGAAAGTTGATGAGTGTACTCTGAAGATCACATGTTTATTCAGTGGCTACCCAGATTCTTTGAAAGGTGGCAAAAGTAAGGAGGATTTTATTCAGAACAGGGAAGTTAAGGGCTGGAGGCCAGCCAACATGCAGCCACAGAGACAGACGGTTCAATCTACTGCATGGTGGCTCACCAAATGGTGATGAGGGGATAAAAGGAGACATGAATGACACAAACAGGAGCTGAAGGTTAAATACTGTCTAGGAATCAATGTGGTCTTTTCTTCACCAAAGCTCTTAAAAATGCACTGTGCTCACTGTCTCCTCAGCCTCCCTGTTCCACAGTTCCCTAACTCACTGCATTTGATATCCAGTTCCACTGCTACCAAGACTGTATTTTTTTTTTTAGGTTTACCAGGGATTCAACTCCTGCCTTCTCCTTATATTGCTCAAACCTTCCTGAATCTTCAACTCTGATCTGTGGGTTCTTGTCCTTTGCTATATTGCTTTCAAATGCTCCTGCTTTAGGTCACTTAGCTGTGTGGGCCTTTTCCCAATATGCAGACTCTACCACTACAATATCATACTTTCCCAGTTTGAACTAAATCAAGTTGATGAGAGCATTAGGTAACTTTGACCTCTCTTCTGAGTACCAAACTCACGTTTTTATCTGGCTACACGTTTTCTCTTGACTTGGCTGTCCCATGGGCACACTACACAGAGAGCTCACCTTTCTGGCTTTTCTGATTCATATTTCAGTTAATGGCGTCACCATCCTCCTGGGGTTGCTCCTTCGTGAAATCTTAGCATCAGTGCCCTCATCCTACATCCAGGCACTCACCAGGGATGGTCAACTGCCTGCCTCGGCTCCTTCACCACCTGTCCCTTTTCCTGATGGTCTTATTGCAAGACCTCATCATTATTTACCTGGACTATTACAATAGCATGATTGGCTTCCCTGCTTCCAATGCTTCTGAACTTTTCCACCACAGTTTATTTTTAAAATCATTAATCTCTAAAATCATTAATCTTATGTTATCTGTTTAAAAATCCTTAATTGTTTCCCACAAAACACAAAATAAGGGCTAACCTCTTAAGCTCATCAATCAAAGCCTTTAAATTTGGTCCCGAATCTTCCCAGCTCCATTTTCCACTATTCTCTCCATATATTGTATTTACCCCTAAGAATAATATGAAGAAGACCCTAGAGGCCCTTTTTTTATTGGTCCTGAGATTTAACAGTGTTAAAATGACTTCTTTCATTTATTAATCTTTATCTTTACATCTTCACACCACTCTTAACCTTTTCTATGTCTTGTTTAAAAGTTACTTATGCCTTTGTCTTTCCCACTGGAATACATGCTCTTTGAGGGCAAAGCTTTTGCCTTATTCATATGTATTTCTGTAAACGCATGCAGATATTACAATGTTTTATACAGTCAATGTTTGCTGAAAGGCCAAGAAATATTTATTGAATGCCCACTATGTATGCAACATTATATTAGTATATAATGCTGTCTAATGCTAAGGATATTAGATTAATAATATAACAAAGATATATGGATCAGCAAGCCATGCTCCCTGCTGCAAGGAAGCTCAAGTATACCAGTGGGGAGGGGAGGCATGTTACTTTAATTGGATAATGGTAGTATCGAATGGGCTTCTCAGGTGGCATGAGTGGTAAAGAACCTGCCTGCAAATGCAGGCAACATGAGAGATGCAGGTTTAATCCCTGGGTGGGGAAGATTCCCTGGAGGAGGGCATGGCAACCCACTCCAGTATTCTTGCCTGGAGAATCCCATGGACAGAGGACCCATAGGGTTGCAAAGAGACATGTCTGAAGTGACTTAGCATAGCACAGCACAGTACTGTAGAACTGTAGCATGACAGAACAGTTGTAGAGAAATCCACTATGTATAGAGCGGGTATGCAGAGAGGACTCATCAACATATTCTCAGAACATCAGAGAAAAAAATTCACAGAGCTGGATTCTTTAAGAAAATACAGGAGTTTTTAGGGCTTCCCCAGTGGCTCAGATGGTAAAGAATCTGTCTGCAATGTAGGAGATGCAGGTTTGATCCCTGGGTTGGGAAGATCCCCTGGGGAAGGAATGGCTACCCACTCCAGTATTCTTGCCTGGAGAATTCCGTGGACAGAGGAGCCTGGTGAGCTACAGTCAATGGAGTGGCAAAGAGCAGGACATGATTGAGTGAGGAGTTTTCTAGGTACATGAGAAGGGAGTGGTGGAATGAGTAGCTACCATTTACTGAAAGCTTACTTTGTATCAAATGATGCGCTGAGTACTATATACCTCTCCAGGTACAACTGACTCTTGTGATTTTTCACAACGGCTTTAGGGAGAATGCAGTATTTTCTCCATTTTTCAAATAAAGACAATGGGCTTAGAAAAGGCAAGTAACTGGGCCAAGGTAACACAGCTCATAAGACAGATAAAGTACAAATTTAAACACAAGTCTTTCTGACAACAATCTAAATTCTTAACCGCTGTTTCAACAGTCCTGAAATTTTGTGGAGGAACCACCTGAAGGTGCTTGCTAACAGTGTAGCTGCCCAGGCCTCACTTCCAGAAATGCTGATTCTGTAGGTGTGAGGTGGGATCAAAGTAAGCACATTTTTAATGAGGATCCCACAGGTGATTCTGAAATAGGTTACCTGCACAGACAATGCTCTTCCCAGAAGAGCAGTCCAAAGAGAGGAACTAAGGAGTGCAAAGCTGGGCAGCATGAAGCAGGAGTTAGTTATAACTTGTGTTCAGAGGATGGGACTACAGAGATAATAAGGAAGGACACCTGTGACTTCAAGAAGCTCACTATCAAATAATCCATAATCTTCAATTCCTTAGTTTTTTCACTGAAAAGACATTATGACACCATTTTTTAAACAAAATAAAAACTGTCCATAATCATTACTACTCTAACACAGAAATCATTTGTATCTTACCATTTTGTAGGTCAATTCTTTTTTTAAGTTATGGTTACAGTATTTGGTATTCTGCTATTTTAATGTGACATTTAATCAATGTAAAAAATGTTTTCCATGATTTTAAATAATCTTTATAATAACATTTTTAATAGCTGAAAACATTCCATTGGGCTAATATACCATAATTTATTACATTGTTTCCTTAATATCAGGCACTTGGTTTGTTTCCAATTTTTGGCAGTACTAAAATTCTGAAGGATTGTTACACTTAGTAGCTTTCTCTCATAATTTTAAGGAAAGATGTTTAGGACTTTGAAGGAATGAGAAAGAAAATATCTAAGTGCAGAGCCTATTAAAATATGCTCAGGTTAGTGCCTAATATTAATGAAGAATAATAGTGAATGACCAAAAGAATGTTGAGAAATAATTTTCCATTATTGTTAACAACACTATTTTATTATATTTTATATATACTTCATAATTTACAAAAACAGTTTCATTACATAAACACATATACCTATAACAATCTCATGAGGTAGGTAGGGCAGTGAAAATCAAGAGAGGTTATATGACTTGCTTGGGTATACACAATGACAGAGAATTTGGACTCACATTAGCTGACTACTTTCCTTTATTTGATGTTGTGATGTCTTTTAAAAGTTTAAGACCAAGGAAAATCATAAAGATAGCCACATTGAATGAAAAACAGAATAAAGCTATGAACTGAACTGTGTCTTTTTAAGACTCACATGTTAAAGCCCCAACAGCCAGTGTGACATACTTTCTCCCGCACCCTCCCAAGTGCAGACATAAGGACCCAGCAAGAAGTCAGGAAGAGAATCTTCCTTTCCAATCTCCCAAACTAGGAGAAAACATATCCACTCTTAGTATTTTATTATGGTAGCCCGAGCAGACTAAGATTTTGTTGCTGAGAAGTAGGGTACTGCTATAAGCAGTACCCCAAAACACAGAAAGAAGTGGCTTTGGAATTGTGTAGAAGCTGAAAGAGTTTTAAAAGCCATGACAGAAAAAGCTTAGAAACTTATGAACAGACTGTTGCTAGAAATATGGACATTAAGGGTGATTCTGGTGAGGTCTCAGAAATGAGGAACATTTATTAGAAACTAGGAAGAAAGGTGAAATTTCTTAAAAAATGGCAAAGAACCTGGCTAAACTCTGTTCCAGCATTTTGTTAAGGCAGAACTTGTGAGCAATGAAATTGAATATTTAGCTGACAGACAAAGTATTAAAGGAACAGCTTGCTTCCATTTGACTGCTTATAGTGAAGTGCAGAGGGAGAAAGAGTTGAGGAGGGAATTGTTAAGCAACAAGGAACCAGAACCTGAAGATTTAGAAAACTCACAGCCTACCCACACCACACAAAAATGAGAAAACTTGTTCTACAGAGAATACTAAAGGTGTAGCAGAACAGCCATGCGACAAGGAGACAGACTGTGACTTGTGGACTTAATCAGCCATCTCAGCAGAAGCCAGAAATAGAGATGGGGTTACACTGGCAAGCTGGGTGGAATGAAGGAAGGCTAATGGATTCTCCAGGAGTGGATCATAGAGCTACTTAGCTGTGAGCTTGCACTGTTCTTTAAGGAGAGGGAAGAATGACCCTGAAAAGGTGTTTCAGGGATCACCACAGGGCTGCTACTCCCACCACAGGCCCAAGAAGCAAGGCTGGTTCCCGCTTGGTTTTGAAGGGCTGGGCTGCCTCTCCAGATTGGGAAGGCCAGGGTGAACCTGCCCAGTGCCTCAGGGGTAGGCTGCCCTGGCAGTCATGTGGGCGGGTCCTTACAAAGACCCAAAGGATCAGGGTCCCCAGCAGAGACACGGGTGATTCTGTCACCCCAGTGGGCCTGGAAGACAGAGTACTGAGTCCAGGAGGATTGTTCTAGAGCCTTAATATCTAATGGAATTTGTCTTGCAAGATTTTGGACTTGCTGGAACCCATCATCCCCTCCTTTATTCTGATTTCTCCCTTTTAGAATGGGATAGTCTATCCCATACTTGCCCATCACTGTATTCTGGGAGCATATAACTTGACTAGTTTCATAGGTTTATAGTTGGGGAGGCAATTTGCCTCAGGATTTATCAGACCTTGAGATTTACATGTATCTGATTTCTATGATATTTAGATGAGACTTTGGACTTTAGAGTTGATGCTAGAATGAGTTACCTACGAGGTTGTTAGGATGGACTGAACATATTTTACATGTGTTAAGAACATGAATTTTTTGGGGGGCCAGGGGCAGAATGCTATAGACTGAATCATGAACCTTCAGATTCATATGTTGATGTGTTAACCTCCAGTGTTAACTATATTTGGAGATAGGACCTGTAAAGAGGTAATTAGGGTTAACTGAGAGTAAAACGGTGGGGCCTTGATATGGATAACTGTCCTTATAAGAAGAGACACAGGTGGCCCTAGTGGTAAAGAACCTGTCTACCAGTGCAGGAGACATAAGAGATGTGGGTTCGATCCCTGGTTGGGAAGATCCCTTGGAGGAGGGCACAGCAGGAGAGTCCCATGGACGGAGGAGCCTCGTGGGCTACAGTCCACAGGGTCGCACAGTGTTGGACACGATTGAAGCGACTTAGCACACGTAAGAAGGACACTAAAGAGCTCCAACCCCCTGAGCCATGTGAGGAGTTGGAAAGAAGGCAGCCATCTGTAAGGCAGAAAGAGAGCCCTCACTAGAAACTAAATCAGTTGGAACCCTGATCTCGGACTTTCCAGCATTCACAACTGTAAGAAAATAAATTTATGTTGTTTAAGTCATCCATTCTTAGTATTTTGTTATGGCAGCCTGAGCAAACTAAGACCACACCCAAAGTTAAGATCTTAATACTCTGTCACCACAGTGGATTTGGTATTTAAGAAGCAGAGGTATTTAAGGAGCAGTATCCTTTGACTTTCAAATTATTAAATTCTGGCACCAACTTCCTTTTGTTACATTTAAAAAGACCTTTTAGTCTCTTTAACAGACATAGAGAACAGACTTGTGGTTGTGGGGGGATGTGTGTAGGGGTGGAGTTGGGGAGGGACAGACTGGGAGTTTGGGGTTAGTAGATGCAAAGTATTACATATGGAATGGATGGACAACAAGGTTCTACTATATAGCACAGGGAACTATATTCAAATCCTGGGATAAACCATAGCGGAAAACAATATTTAAAAATGTATATATATGTATGAGTCATCTTGGTGTATAGCAGGAATTAACACATTGTAAATCAATTATATATCAACTAAAAAAGAGAGAGAGAGTTATACCTGCCTGGTCACTCTTAAATTTCATTAGTTGGAAAGGGATAATTTTAAGAAGACAAACAGTAAATAGTTGATGAGCCAACCGCTAGTCTTTTTTGTTTATTTCTGCAAAGGTAGGGCTCACAGTATCCTAGTAGCTTATTCCTTTAAGGTTGTACTATCAACTGGGTACTTTTAGAAATGCCTAGAGGGTCTTCAAATAGACATTTATATTCACCATTTAGTGTAAAACATCCTTTCCCAAACCTGCCAACAACTCTCAGTATATAACCACTTGCCACCTGTTCTTTGGAGATTGCTTTTGCATCATTACAAGCAAAGAAATCAATAGCAGGCCATTGATTTGGGAAAGAGACAAGATTGCACAGCAATAATACATAAAGTTAGTCAAGCCCTACTTCTCAGCTGTTTTGAAAAAACAGATAGTTCAATGTTCCTTTCTGAAATAGGCATTCATCCTGCACTAGCGATCCTGTAGTAATACCGGCCCGAGATAGATGAGGTCCCATAACTCCAACTAGTGTAACGGCTCTTGAACACTACACAGAATCTCAACATGCCTTTTTAGACTCAACAGTAATGTATTAACTTGAATCTAGATTCTCTCTCTGCAGTTTATCCCTCAGTTTAAGAAGTGTGGGCTGGGCACAAGGTCACTCTGAGTACCACCAGAGAGTGAAGTGGCTTAGGTGCTGCAAATGCAGAGAGCAGTCAGCTGAAGGTCCGGTCCAAATATATGTTCTGTCTTGAAAGACGGGTAAGGCCAATCGTTTACCTTATCCATTAATTTACTAAGATACCATCTGGTCTATCTAGCCAAATTAACACGTACAAGTCATTTAGATATGTTAATTAGTTTTGAACCAGTGAATAGAATCTGGGAAAAGGGACTATGCAAAGGGTGAACCAACGTTATATTTACATAGAGATTTATGATTTTAGAAACTCTTTCATATGCATTATCTCACTGGATCCTAATCTCAATCCCACAAAGTAGATGGGTCATCATTATTGTAAACATCTGAAAGAGGAGGAAATTGAGGCTCAAAAGATTGTTGCTGTCTTAGCAATACAGGGAAGAAGCTAAGGGATAGTGAAAGAAGTGAATACCAATCACTAGGTATTTCGTTTTTTTGCAGCCAAACAGCCCCATAAGATGGGTACGATTATTATTCCTTTCTAAAGCTGAGGAAACTGACACTCAGAGGAGTAACTTGTGACAGAGCTAAGTGGAAGAGTTAGGACTTGATCTAGATCTTTGGGATTTCAAAGTCCATGCTTCAGTTATTATATTGATGAAGCCTATGGCTTACTGTTACAGTGAATGCAGTTGCTCAAGAATTCTTGATGCTAAGAGTTTTAGCCTTCTTAAACAAGTGGGCTGTCTGAAACAGGTGATACACATTTAAGAAATTGATGTGACATAATAGAAAAAGTGTAGGCTATGGGGCCAGAGAGATCTGTTTAAATCCTAGTTTTACTAATTGCTAGCTGTGTGACCCTAAGCTTTATTCTCACCTGTCAAATGGATAAATAGATCTTAACCCCATAAACTTGATGTGAAGATTAAATTATGTAACATGAAAAAGTTTCTTGTACATCAACAAATATTGATTACCTTCCTCTATAAAAACATTTCTCTTGGAAGCAGAGGAGTTAGAAAGCAGAGATAGACAAGGGTCTCTTATTTGCTAGGAAATAAAGACAGAAACATAGAGAGCGAAAGGCACATAATAGACCTCATTTGTACAGGAAATCTTTGCAAACAATCCACTCAAGTATTACCTACTTTAAGAAGAATTTTTTAGCATCAAGAGTCTGGGTCAAGGTCCTTCTAAGCTCCCACAGAATTCTGTTAACTTCTACCTTAGCATTCAGTATACTGTGTTATAAGTCTGTCTTTATAAATCTGTTTTCTCCTCTAGATAATAAGTTAAGACCTCTTCTATTACAATATCTGGTGTAAGGGAGATACTTAATAAGTTTTTGCTGAATGGAGAAAAGGGGAAAAAAAACACACCCATCTCAATAACAGTGTGTTGGAGAGGATTAGAATCAGATTTATAATATTTTCTTACCTTGACTGCATAGTTATTAAGTGGATCTTTTGCGTACGAAGCTGTATAGTAAACTGCATCACCGGCCTCACAGCATGGCTTGTCACTGGTCAGCCTGAAGTCTGACCAGCTATCTACCCCAAAACGGAGTTGGTCTTTCTGCCCAGCCATGAAGAGGTCTTCACATTTAACAGCCAGTTTCTTCAAGGCGTCTGTATGAAGGCTTCGGATTTTACCCACCACTTCTTCACGATTCTCAAGTCCTCGATAAAGTGCTTGTCTCTGTGGCTTCTGGATACTCCGGCCCTGTCTACCAGAGGGACCTCGCCGGCTGGACAGGGACTCTGTGCTGTTGGAAAACCTATCCTTAATACTGAGAGTGGTTAGGCTGGAGATGCTGTTTGCTGCTGAGGGCACACGTCTCTCCTTGTGCAAAGATCTCTCCAAGGAGTCATAAGACTCAGCGTCCAGTCCCTTGAGTTCATAGCTGACCGAGGAGCCAGCGCTGCTGGCATCCCAGCTGGGGTCTATATCATAGGTGGGATTAGCCATGACACAAAGGGTAGTTTCCAGAGACTTTTGGAGGTCTTTGGAGAGTGGCTCTGTATTGGCTCTTATGATCATTTTCTTTGGCAGTGGGGGTGGTGTTGGTTGCAAAGCGTTAGGTGCTTCTTGGTCTGTTTTCCCGCCAAAGGCAATGGCATCATCCAAAGCTCCCTTAGGCTGCCGTGGATGCTTGGGAGGTATCATGGCTGCTCTAGATTGTCCTGGATTGTTTTAAAATAAACAAAGAAGAAAAAAATAATTAAATAAAATTTTCATTCTGGTTACATAATTGAAACTTAAACAGAAATAAATGTAGCAGCCATAAGAATTTAAGACGTCAACACCTTAATCCAAATAGCTAAATTTAAAGGTAGAATTCAAGACCTAATGGGAGCAACAAATGTGAACAATGTCTCAGTATTTCCTTGCCATAGGAACAGGGCGATGGGTTTTGTTTTCAAGAAGGAATCCAGATTCTCCACTCCTAGCCCCAAGAGTGCTATATTCACCACACTGGAGTACTAAGGAGTGACAGACACTCAAATAACTGTACTGTGACGGAAGAGAGATGATAACATTTGCAGGTTAAAAAGCAATACTTGGGAACATTACTAAAAACAATCGGGATTAGCAAATGAGACTGCTAGATTGGTGCTCAGACGATACTAATCTATTCTTTAAACTTTGTTCCAAAGCTATATTGTATTGTATCTCCATCCAAAACAAACAAACACGGTTTCATAAACCATGCTATTTCATTTCCCTACAGAGATGGCTTCTGGCACCACTGAAACTGGTCTATGTATAAAGATCTCTGAGATTGTGGTAAGGGAAATCATGTGTATGAGCAGGCAACTGCTGTTTCAAACATCACTCACAAACTCTTACATGGTTCTGTTTCATTTAGGGGGGAATATAAACTGTGATTTGAGAGATGCTACATTTGAACTTCTCTGACAACAAGCTCCAGTTACAGAACCAATCACCTTTGTTTCCTTTCCAGAATTTATGCTTAGAAGATAAAACATGTATGTATGAATCAGTGGTACCTTCAGGCCTTATAATGAGGATGGGGCATTATTTTTTTTAAAGACTTAGAAATATACCACGAAATTTTGGTAAAAGTTATTAAAATTAGTAATGTTATTAAAATGAAATAGTCACTCAATATTTCAGACTCAAAGCATAATGCTCTATTATGGGTGGAATTATATCCTGTTCCCCAAAATATACTTATGGTACTTCTAAATATGATCTTATTCAATAACAGTCTTTGTAGAGGTAATCAAGTTAAGGTAATCAAGCATGCAATGACTTCTTAATGAAGTCATTAAGGTAGGCCTCAGTCCAATATGGCTGGTGTCCTTATAAGAAGGGGAAAACGTCATATGAAGACACAGGGAGAATACCATGCCGTCACAGAGGCATTGCTTGGAGTAATGCAGTTGCAAGCCAGGCATGCTAAGGATTGATGGCCACCACCAGATGCTAAGAAGAAATAAGGGAGGAGTCTACCCAGAATCTCAGAGGGAACATGGCCTTGGTAACATCTTAATTTCAGCTCTAAGCTGCAAGAACTACAGGAGAATAAATTTGTGTTTTAAGTGGTACTTTATTATATCAGGCCTAGGAAACTATGCTCTTGCTACTGATCAGACTGAGCAGAAGGCATTGGAAGGTCTGAGGATGATAATGAATAAGGATGGTGGTTTGTTTTTATTAAAAATCATGTCCTTGTAGCAATGCCAAGGGGAAGCACCAATATAAACTGTGATTATAATAACACTATACTCCATTTCCCATGCATGCAATCCACTTCAAGAACACTTAAAGAGTTTATATAAACTATGACAATATATAAGCAAACATAAGAACCCTCTTTCCCCACAAATGGCATGTAGCAATATTCTTTTACAAAGAATAGAGCTACATTACGTATAAAAAAAAATGTATATATAGACAGCATAAGACAGAAAGAGAGAAGGAATATGAAAATGCTAAGCTCTAAGAGGGCCAGGACATTTGTTTTACTCTTTGTTGTACCCTCTATGTTAAGAAACAGGGCCTAATTATAATTGATGCTTAGTAAATATTTCTTGAATGACTAAAGGAATAAATATTTAGGGCTAAAAGAGAAAAAAAGGCAAAACTGTATAGGTACCTATATCAAGTGAAGATATTGAATTAGAAATTAATGAAATTCCCACAAAGAAAAGTCTAGAACCATACTGGCTTCACTGATGAACTCTACCAAATGTTTAAAGAAGTATCAAAACCAATCTTTCATTAACTTTTCCAGTAAATAGAAGTGGAAGGAATACTTACCAACTTGAAATCTGATAGGCTAATATTACCTATATAACAAAATAAAAGAAAGAAACCAATACACTAATATCCCTTATTACTAGATGCAGAAATCCTCACAAAATACTAGCAAACTCAATCAAGAAACATATAAAAAGGATAAGACACCACCACAAATTTGGATTTATCCCAGAAATGCAAGGTTGGTTTAATATCTAAAAACCAATCCATGTCATATATATTGTGAATAAAATAAAGAGAGGAGGAAAAAACCTTACATGGTCAGCTCAATGGAAGAAGAAAAATAATTTCATAAAATCCAATATTTATCAAGATAAAAACACTGAACAGGCTGGAAAAAGAAGGGTTCATCCTCGTTCTGATACAGGTCGCCTATGAAAAACCAAGAGTTAAATCATACTTAATGGTAAAAGCCTAGGTTTTCCCCGACTAAGATCAGAAACAAAACAAAGATCCCCATTCTTGTTTCTTCTATTCTACATTGTGCTGGAGAACCTAGACAGGGAAATTATGAAAAAAAAAAAAATCCAGATTGAAAAAGAAATAAAACTATCTCTATTCACAAATGACATAATCTTGTACACAGGAAAGCCTGAAGAGCCCACAAAAAAAATGAGAACTAATATACCAGTTCAGCAAGATTGCAGGACTTATGATCAATATAAAAACTCAATGTATTGCCATACACTAGCAATGAATAATCCCAAAGTTAAATGAAGAAAACAACTGCATTTATAATATCATCAAAAAATATTTAGAAAAATATTTAGCAAAGTAAGTGAAAGACTTGTACACTAAAATTACTTGGGCACTAAAAACTTTGATGAAAGACATTAATGATCTAAATANAAAACTCAATGTATTGCCATACGCTAGCAATGAATAATCCCAAAGTTAAATGAAGAAAACAACTGCATTTATAATATCATCAAAAAATATTTAGAAAAATATTTAGCAAAGTAAGTGAAAGACTTGTACACTAAAATTACTTGGGCACTAAAAACTTTGATGAAAGACATTAATGATCTAAATAAATAAAAAGAAATTTTATGTTCATGGATCAGACTTTATATGTTAAGATGGAAATATTCTTCAAATTTTTCCTCTGAAAATTTAATGTCATCCACATCAAAACCCCAGCTAGCTTTCTGGCAGAAATTGATAGAACAATCCTAAAATTCATATGGAATCACAAAAAATCTAGAGGAGGCCCTCTCCCCACTCAAATCTTGAAAAACTGAACAAAGAACCTACATTTCCCAACTTCAAAATGTACTTCACAACTACAACAACCAAAAACTATGGTGCCAGCATAAGAATAGAAATACAGATGGATGGAATAGAATTGAGAGTCCAGAAATAAACTCTTACATTTACAGTTAACTGATTTTCGACAAGGATGCCAAGACAATTCAATAGGGAAAGAGAGACTTTTCAATAAATGGTGCTGGGATAAGTTGGTATCCACATGCAAAAGAATGAAGTTGAACCCCTACATTATAGTATACACAAAATTAACTCAAAATATATGAAAGATCTAAATGTTAAAAACTAAATCTATCAAACTCCTAGAAGAAAACATAGGAGTAAAGTTTTTAGACCATGGGCTAGGCAATTATTTCTTAAATAAAATACCTAAAGCACAAGTAACCAAAAATCAATAAATTGGAATTCATAAAAATGAAAAACTTTTGTGCTTTAAAGGTCAACTTTTAAAAAGTGAAAACATAACCCTTAGAATAGGAGAGAACACGAGCAAATCATATATCCAATAAGAGACTTGTATCCAGAATTTATAAATAACTCTAATAATGAAAAGATAGAGAATCCATTAAAAGTGGTCAAAGTGGGACTTTGGCCCTGGTGGGCCAGTGATTGAGAATCTGCCTTGCAATGAAAGGGATGTGAGTTCAATCCCTGGTTGGGGAACTAAGATCCCACATGCCACGGAGCAACTAAGCCCATGCATTGCAACAGATGATCCCACATGATGCAACTAAGACTGAAAGCAGCCAACTAAATAAATATTCTTTAAAAAAAGCAGGCAAAGGATCTGCATAGACATTACTCCAAAGAAGATATACAAATAGCCAAAAGGCACGTATAAAGATGCTCAGCATTTCTCACTAGGTAAATGCAAACCAAAACCACAAGACATCACTTTATACCCACTAAGCTAGCTTTAATAAAATAGATGAACAAGTATCAGTAAAGATATGGAGAAATTCAAACCTTCATACATTGCTAGCGGGAATCTAAACCATGCAACTATGGTGCAACCATGAAAACGGTTTGTAGTTATTCAGAAAGTAAAACAGTTACACATGATCCAGCATTTCTAATCCTAGGGATATATCTGAGAGAAATGAAAACATATATCAACACAAGAACTTGTATTCAAAAGTTCATGGTAATATTTGNTACATTGCTAGCGGGAATCTAAACCATGCAACTATGGTGCAACCATGAAAACGGTTTGTAGTTATTCAGAAAGTAAAACAGTTACACATGATCCAGCATTTCTAATCCTAGGGATATATCTGAGAGAAATGAAAACATATATCAACACAAGAACTTGTATTCAAAAGTTCATGGTAATATTTGCATACAAGAGCCCCAAAGTGGAAACAACTCAGATGTGCATCAATTGATGAATGGAAAAACAAAATGTAGCATAGCCACACAACATAATATTCAGTTCAGTT
>SJYA01002789.1:2439283-2471175 GCA_006410615.1 Neotragus moschatus
TTTGCATGAAATGTCCCCTTGGTATCTCTAATTTTCTTGAAGAGATCTCTAGTCTTTCCCATTCTGTTCTTTTCCTCTATTTCTTTGCATTGATCACTGAAGAAGACTTTCTTATCCCTTCTTGCTATTCTTTGGAACTTTGCATTCAGATGCTTATATCTTTTCTTTTCTCCTTTGTTTTTGATTACAATGGAAGTGAGAAATAGATTTAAGGGACTAGATCTGATAGATAGAGTACCTGAAAATTGGTCATATAATTCTATTAATAAACTAAAACTCATTGAATTGCACACTCAAAAAGGGTGAATTTTATGGTATATAAATTGTATCTAAATATTAAAGCAAATCAACAATTCAGTCTTAGAAATCATCATAAATTCAGTTCTCAGTCATATCTTCCCATTATTCTGTGNTACCTGAAAATTGGTCATATAATTCTATTAATAAACTAAAACTCATTGAATTGCACACTCAAAAAGGGTGAATTTTATGGTATATAAATTGTATCTAAATATTAAAGCAAATCAACAATTCAGTCTTAGAAATCATCATAAATTCAGTTCTCAGTCATATCTTCCCATTATTCTGTGCTCTTAACATGACAAAGGATGTAGGGGCTTAGCATTTATTGAACTCTTCCTGTGATGGTGAGGCCTCCCTCCTGGTGCTGTCCCAGTCCTATTTTGCCTCAGCTAATGTGTGAAGTCAGAACCATAGTTTATTTACAAGATGACAGAAAAAGGCTTTGTAACAAATCTTCATTTTCCATTTGCTGACTCAGAAGATGCAGGAGGTTAGAAGTGGTGAACTGCACCAGCAGCTTATCTTCCTGACCTGACTACTGTGGCAGCCTTCTGAAACCATGGTCTCCAGTTTTTCTTCTTTCACCACACTAACCATTAGAGACTTTATTCAAACACCAAATCTGATCATGGCACTCCTCCTGTACTTCAAAAGTTCTGTCCTTGAGAATTTGGACTTGGTCCTGAGGATGGAGTTTTGTTGCTTCAGCACAGAAAGAAAGCCTCTTATGACCCAGCCCTGGTTGTTCTGTTTCTCTCACAGCATTTTCCTGTGTGTCCTAAATCGGAGCTACCAAACTGCTTGTGGTTTCTCCAGCACTCTTGGCTACTTCATGCTCTGTGTCTGTTCTCTTGTTGACCCTCTTCCAGAAATGGTTTCTTTCTCCACTCATCTTTAAACGTTCTGCCTCTGAGGAATATTTCTTACTCCACTTCAAAATTGCAAAATTGACCTCTCCTTCCTGGGGACCTCAGATGTATTATGTGAACATTTCTGTCTTAAGCACTTAGAAAACTTGACTTGTGTCCCTATATGAATTCCCCATGGGTGTAATCATTGAGGGCAGACACTCGGCTCATTTATAGCCCAGGACAAAGCAAAGAGTCTGGCTGAGGGAGGAATGGAAGGAATTAGTTAACAGTGAACAAAAAACAAAACCTAGAAACATGAACCTATTCTCACTCCTTCCCGTGAGAATCTTTATGGGATGGCCATTTTCTTTCCAGTTTTTTCTAAATAAGAACAGTCATGAAAACAGAAGGAATGAAGGATTTCCAAAGTGCTTTCTTTATCCTTTTCTTTTAAATGACCTCAGAACTGCCAGGTGAGGCAAGGTCTAACACCATCAGCAGCTCTTTCACGCTTATCAGAAGTGGTGCAAGAGGGCTGATCATGCCACTGCCCATCACCTTCAGAATAAAGTCCGAACTCGTCAGGAAGTTGGGCGAGGCTATCAGTCTTATCTGTCACTATTTCTCACCAATCCTCCCAGAAGAATCACTTAATTTCTATTCTTTTAATAGGTTCCCTGTTTTTACTTTTATATCTCTGCCTTAGTAAAGGTGTTCTTCCATCCTAAAGTGAAAGTGAAAGGGAAAGTTAGTCACTCAGTCGTGTCTGACTCTTTGTGACCCCATGGACTGCAGCCCACTAACTAGGCTTCTCTGTCCATGGAGATTCTCCAGGCAAGAACACTGGAGTGAGTTGCTGTGCCCTCCTCCAGAGGATCTTCCAATGGCAAAGGCAGACTCTACCATCTGAGCCACCAAGGGAGCCCCATCTCTACTGAAGCCATCCCTTCTCTCTACTCCCCACCCCCACCCAGGTTGGGAGCCATCAGTTCTTCCTCTGTGTTCTCTTACCACTTTTCACTTCACGATAGCATTTTTGGCTTTTTATATTGTGTGTATTTTTTTTTTTTAATATTCCCTTGGAACCTCTGGCACGGTGTGAGACACGCAGCAGGTGTGCAGGAAACAGCTGCCAGACTGAAAGACGGTGTCAGCAGAGTTGGTCATCATTCCAAAATGAAAATGGGCAGCCAAGGCAGCAAGGAAATAAAGATAATTAATAGTGGCTTCTCTCTCCAAACAGTGGGACATGATCTCCTGGGAGCTAAGATTTCCACATGGGAATCAGAAACATTTGCATTCCAAATGAAACCGTGAACATTTTACAGCCTATGCAAGGTCAAGGCACTTGCCCAAGTCTGAAAGCATCCTAAGTTTTTTTTTCTTCTGAGAAGAACAAGTTCTCCTAACTGAATTCCAATCATTTGGGTCAATGTTTTAAAAGCTTGGTATCTTAGCTGTTTTTATTTTAAACTTTTAATCCTGTACATTCTTCTCAAGCCTCTGGGACCAGACACTAAGCTCAGCTTTCAGCAGGCTTGATATAACATCACATACTCTACATTTTTGTGGCATGCCAGCTCTCTAAACAGAAAAAAAAAAAAAAAAGAATGTGTTCTAAATCTTGCTTTGCTATAGACTAAAATATTCTTTTGGACAAATATGTTTGACTAAATCATGCTCAATCCCTACTTTCCTTTCTTTTTTCCTTCCTTTTCTTTTCCTTTCTAAACTCTATCTTTATACCTTTTCTTCACTTAAAAACGTCTTCAGACTGACAAATAAGGCCTTATATCACTTTCTGAAAAGCAAATGATGAAAGATGGATTAAAAAGCAATAATTTACTGACACTGCTTCAAAGAAGCAAAAAGGATGTTTAAAACTCCTCAGGAAGGAAAATAATTGATATGGGCTCTAAAAACTTACACGATTGGTTTAACAATAGAAAAGAAATAAGAAAACTATTATCTCTAAACATCAACATTTTAAAGATGATTATACAGTGAAAAACTCAAAATAATAATTACATCTATAGAGATATACTGGAAGGCACCATCATTTGAAGACACACTTGGGAAAAATCACAACAAATGTTTGCTTAAAACCTGACAATGACTACCATCTCAGGGTGCCAGGGATTAAAGGCACTTAAGAATGACCCATTTAGACAGAGACAGTGTGTTTATGAGTACAATTAGCTCCTTATCCCAGTAAGACAGGAATGTCATGGTCTCCTGGTCAGTCTCCCTGCCTCCAGTCATCCTATAAGTAGCTTCCAGAATGATCTTTAAGAAATCCTGATCACGCGGCTCTCCATTTCCTATTGGAAAAGATACACTCATTGTGATACATACATATCATTTATGATTTGGCCCTGCTTTTCCACTCTGCCCCATTTTGCCAACTCTGCCTCCTTCACTCTGCACTTTAGCTACCTTTAATTAAGTACTTGTAGTTAACCAAACATTCATTTTTCTATCAAGCTTCAGGCCTTTGTGCATACTCTTCCTTCTACGTGCAATGTTCTCCCTTGTTGTTAGCCTGGCAAATAGCTACTCTTTTGAGCTTAAAGCTAGTGACCTTCTCTGAGACCATCCTAGGCAGAGGCTTTTACTGACCCTTTAAATATGCACTAGTATTCCCAGTGCCTCGCCTGGTTCCCAGGAGACAGCTGGTACTCAACAAATGAAAGTGTTAAAGCCAAAATAAGTGGAATATATTTTTCTACTTAAACTGTAATTTCAGTCTTCATCCTGAATCTTTTCCCAGGGCTCATGACAAACAACACTGATGAGAACAGGAAGGGAGAGGACAACAGAAGAGACAGTCATCACTAAACTAGGAAAGGGGCATTGGAAATAGATGCCACACACACACTGGGCACCAGCCTTGTCAGATGAGTGGCCTCTCCTCGACTGGCTCCAGCACTCACTGCATCACCCCCTGGCAGGAGGCCTCAGCAGCTTAGGAGGAAGGGTCCTAAGCTACCTGGGCATTACCACTGTGCTAGGTTCAAGCACCATTAAATGCAGGCACCAACTGGCAAACCACAGGGGACATCAACTTCATGCCAAATGATAAAACAAAGCTTCAAGATCACTTCAGGCTCAGGCTTAGCTTCAAATAAAGTGATGCATGGACCACTTTAAAAGAATGTCAGTGGTGTAGCAGCTGACAGACTCAGTTTTTTAAAGCTTGCATTAGTGAGAACCTCTCCAAGAACAAGAGATTATTTATTTGGGGGTAAGTTATCTATGTAATTTAAATATTGTACTCTTCCAACAAATTCCAGTACACATGGGAAACTATTTTTAAATTGTGAATGAAGCCAACTTAAAAGACAGGAACACAGCCTATGGTTTCTTTTTAAATAGAGATAATTACATTTTTAGGAAGTACAACAAATGCAGAAACAAATGTTCAAAGCTGTCACTCTCACTTCTTAAAAAATATCCAGATAATCTAAAAATGTGCAATTCTTTAATCTTTGGTTCAAATAATTAACTTTGTATTATGTGGCATAATGTCTGGCCCACAGAATTATTTGTTATGCCTCGATAATTATTAGTTGAGTAAATGAATGAATGGTAATATATTCTTCAGAATGATTTTTTTTAAAGCTGCTATTTATGATGACATTACTCCATAATTACAACATCAAGTGGAGTAGGAAATGGCAATCCTCCCCAGTATTCTTGCCTGGAAAATTCCATCAACAGAGGAGCCTGGTGGGCTACTGCTCAGGGAAACTCAGGGGGAACCCCTGAAATCATTGGATTTCTGCCACATGACCCTGTCATGGGTGGGATTCCCATGCTGGCCTCCAGCAGGCTATAGTCCATGAAGTCACAAAGAGTTGGACACAACTGAGCTACTGAGCAGGCACGCATGCACAACAAGGCTGGCGATGTAATGACATTCCTTTAAGTATAACTAACCTTTAAAATTTCACACTGATGGTCAATACATTGCCAAAGGAATTTCTGGGGATAGAAGCCTTTTAAGTGTTTTCTTTCAGGGTTTGATAGGTGGCAGCCTTAAGGAGATGCTCTAGGTAAGTCAGATGAGGAACATGAACAGTTTCACATGGAAAGGAAACTGAGGTATGAAAGTGAAAGTTGCTGAGTCATGTCCAACTCTTTTCGACCCCATGGACTATACAGTCCATGGAATTCTCCAGACCAGAGTACTGGAGTGGGTAGTCTTTCCCTTCTCCGGGGGATATTCCCAACCCAGGGATCAAACCCAGGTCTCCTGCATTGCAGGTGTATTCTTTACCAGCTGAGCCACAAGGGAAGCCCAAGAATACAGGAGTGGGTAGCCTATCCCTTCTCTGGCGGATCTT
The DNA here is from genome assembly GCA_006410615.1 of Neotragus moschatus. NCBI lineage: Eukaryota > Metazoa > Chordata > Mammalia > Artiodactyla > Bovidae > Neotragus > Neotragus moschatus. Next base: position 2,444,784 of record SJYA01002789.1, read on the forward strand.
CCTAACCTAGGAATTGAACTGGGGTCTCCAGCATTGCAGGTGGATTCTTTACCAACTAAGCTACCAGAGGAGCCCCACACTGAGGTATGGCTTACATAATTCCCTAACTGGGAAACCCCTGATTGAGTCTCATTTTAGAAAAAGAGCTACCTGATAAATGGAACATAGAAACTAGAACTTGAAATTTTCCTATAGGAACTTTCCTCAGGAGAGCTCAATTTCTGCAACCCAAATCTTACAAAATCAAATGCTAAGTCATTTTTGACAAATTCATTCAAGTGTGTTTTTAGCACCTTCTGTGTGTTTTAGATAATGTGTTAGGTTGTAGTCACAAAGAAGGAGGAACAGGCCAAAACTCTGTCCAGTAAAGGGAGACTGGGAAGATCTCTCTAAAAAAGTAATGTCTAGAGTACTGAGTTACAAAGTGAGTGAAGGAGAGCTAAAGTCACCAACTAATTTCCAGCAGAGTAGAAGTCATTACAAGCTCCTGATTTTAGTGGGCTGATAAAGAAGCCAAGTGCACCACATAAAAATATAGTATAATTCTTCCAGGCACTCTGAGATAGACATAAGAAACATGGTGGAAATGTTGAAGGTCTGATTAAAAAAACTTCCTATCACTTCTTCAGGAAATCATTTTGAATGACAGATACTCTGCTAAATTCAGCTTGGGGTATTAAGGTGTTACAGATCCGAGTGTGTTCAGTGATCTCACGTCACCGTCACCCAGAGGAAAACCATTACTTTGCAAAGGGCAACCTTCCTAAGGACCTGATGAGTGCATAAAAGCCAATCGTGATTTTTGTGCCTGCAGAACACAATACAAATCCGCCAAATAACAAATTCTTTAAATCAGTGCTGTCCAATCAAACTTCCTGTGATGATAAAAACGTTCTGTATCCGCATGCTGAATACAGTAACTAGCAGCCACATGTGGCTATTGAGCACTGGAAATGTTGTTAGTGAGACTGAGGAACTGAATTTTTATCTATATTTGAATGAATTTAATTTTAAATAGCCATCTGTGGCTAGGGGCTACCATACTGTACAGTAAAGCTCTAAAATCTAATAATTAACCCAGTTATAAACAAAATAAAGTTTGCTTTATTTATGTTAAGGAGAAAAAAAGGCAGCTGAATTAACCCTGGAGAAGGATCTCTGAGATAAAAAAACAAATAAATGGTTTGCATAAGTCAGTAGCTTTTTGTAGGAATGGTTGAAGCACAACAGTTCTTGTTATACCACCGTGGAGAAGGGAAGGTGTCTGGAGGGTAGAGGTCTAGGGGGAGATTCTGAAGTAATCAGGGCCTGGGCTTCCCAGGTGACTCAGTGGTAAAGAAACTGCCTGCCAATGCAGGAGACATGGGTTCAATTCTTGGGGCAGGAAGATACCCTGGAGAAGGAAATGGCAACCCACTCCAGTATTCTTGCCTGGGAAATCCCATGGACAGAGAAGCATGGTGGGCTACAGTCCATGGAGTCACAAGAGAGTTGGACACGACTTAGTGACTAAACATCAACAATGACAATCAAGGCCTATTCCAGTCCATTTGTTTTTTTTGGTTGTTGTTGCTGTTGTTTGACTTATTAGTTTTCAGAATGATCTAAGAAATGTGAGAAGTATAGAACAAGTTCGAACCATGTCCCTTTTGTTTTTTCTAAGCTTTTTATTTTGAGTATAGCAAAGGGGCTTACCCATATATATACATGTATCCATTCTCCCCCAAACTCCCCTCCCATCCAGGCTGCCAAATAACACTGAGTAGAGTCCATAGCACCCCACTCCAGTACTCTTGTCTGGAAAATCCCATGGATGGAGAAGCCTGGTAGGCTGCAGACCATGGGGTTGCGGAGAGTCAGACACCACTGAGCAACTTCACTTTCACTTTTCACTTTCGTGCACTGGAGAAGGAAATGGCAACCCACTCCAGTGTTCTTGCCTGAAGAATCCCAGGGACGGGGGAGCCTGGTGGGCTGCAGTCTATGGGATCGCACAGAGTCGAACATGACTGAAGCAACTTAGCAGCAGCAGCAGCAGCAGCAGAAACCATGTGTTATACAGTAGGTCCTTGTTCAGTATCCACTTTAAATACAGCATGTGAAGGTGTCTATTCCAGACTCCCAAATTACCCTTTCCCCCATTCATCCCCACCCTCTGGCAACCGTAAGCTCATTCTCTAAGTCTGTTTCTGTTTTGTAAATAAGTTCATTTGTATCATTTCTTTTTAGATTCCACATATAAGGGATGTTATACGATATTTTTCCTTCTCTGTCTGCCATGTCCTCTGTTTTGCCACAACTAGCAGACCTTGGGGCATTGGGCCTGTCACAGTACATTGCTATTGTCTCTCATATCTCCTCTGGTCCCTGCTGGCCACCTTGGGGGTCCTGTCTTCTCATTACGTTTCACTCTCTCAGTCATCATTTGCACAGGCAGCTCACAGCTTTTTGGACTTACATTTTGTTGCTCCGTTTAGTCAACATTTCTAACAAACATTTAAGATTATTTCTACTTTACTTTACATTTTCTGGCTAGCACATCAAACATATTGACAAATGAAAGCAGCAGTATATTTTGGGGTAGAAATAAGGGAACTTGACAATTATTAAGCTCTTCTATGAACCAAGCACTTCTGCCATCAGCCCTACAAAGCAGATGCTACTAATTCTCTCATGTCAGATGAGGAAATTGAAGCTCAAGGATGGTAAATAACTGACCCACAGTCATGCAGGCAGGCAGTGATATAGCTGTCATAAGAACCCAAACTTGTCTGATTCCCCCAAACCTATATTTTTTCCTACTAAGAAAAAAAAAACAAACCCACAACATTGCTTCCTAAGCCTACTTTTAACAATGTAGTTTTCAGAAATAAATTCCAAAGCAAAACATTACAGTAATCCTTAACTTCCCTCTGTCAGTTTCTTACATCAGATCATATGTTCTCTGATTATTATTTTTTTAAAGAAGATTAAGAAAGAAGGAAAAAACAAGAAAGAAAGAATGTGTTTGTGGAATGATTCTAGAATGTGAAGGTTGTGAAGGATGTGAAGTTATTACATTAAGAGGTTTTGTTTCCTTTTGGTCTTAAAACACATAAGTTCTTTTTTTTTGTTTTGTTTTTTAAAGCTACCAAGGCATTAAATCATAAGAAATTACTCCAAGGGATAGTTTAAAACTTCATGCAAATGATTTATTGAAAATATTAAAAAAGGTAAGTTCCAGATGCCACCTAAAATACTGTTCCATTAGGAAAACTAGCAATACCAACACAACAACAACAACAACAACAACAACAAAAACCCTACCAGTTTGTAGAACTGACGGAGCCAACTCTATCTATTATTCAGTTATTATTGTACTTACATAGTAAAACCATGTACTATATCCTATGGAGTCAAGCATCACCACTTAAGAGTACTTAAGGAAGGCTAGGCAACATTTTATAAGCATCACATACTTTTAAAAGTAAAGCAACAGGTAGAAAGAAAGTTATTTTTCTGATGGGGCATCTGTAACTTAGTATTTTTGTACTCTAATCAAATCTTTTACAAAAAATGTCTTAAAGTTTGTCTCTCAAAGTGGATGACTTAACAATGGAAACACTTGCAGCCTTTCAGTATTTTTCAAGAATTTAGTGTTTATACTCATTTTAGTCTAGTAATATAGACAAACTGGGTTCCAATCTTGATTCAGTCCTTACTGGTTCTGTGACTTTGGGTAATATACTCTGATGTACTTTCTTCATCTGAAAAAACGGAGGTAATAACTCCCAAGGTTGTTGTGAGGATTAAATGAGTTAATATATGTAAGGCACTTGGCATATTCATGAAACTAATGCTCTATTTTTCTAAAAATCTATATAGCTGAGAAGATAATAAGATAAAATAGTTAACTTTAACTGATGTGGGCTAATAGATATTTTTAAAGAAAAGATTCCATAAGATAACATACAATAAGTAAAAGTCTGCATATATTTACTGAGGACAACATAAAAGAAATTTTGGTGCAGTAAGAATGTTTGAAATGTAATTCATGATATATATGCTGAGGGTATATAGTAAATAAAAAATAAAATTCTCATTTTTTAATATCTTTCATAAAATGTAAAAGAATGGGAAAAGTTCAATAAGCCCTGTGACTATAAAATCTATTCCCACTAGAAGATGGTATGCAAGATGGTTGCTTGGGTAAACTGCAAGAGTGTACTCTCCCCCAACCACAAATCACAGAATACTTTGGGAACTTAGAATGGAAGTCTTCTCCCTATGGAATGTGTTTTCAGCTGCACGTGGGTTGTTATGATTTGAGTTTCCCAAAAGGACACAGTAGAACATTTCTCCTAGTTTTATCTAACCTTTCGGTCTTATGCCCTTATTTCCAAGTACACTAGATGATCTTAGAATGAATTTTCCTTACAAGAACCTGCTAGAGAAAAAAGATAAAGAAAGGAGGTGAGAAACTAGATAGAAGAATTGGCCGGTAGTCCATAAGAAACTTATTAATAGTGGCACACATGTGGCAGTCGAGCTCATGCTACTCACCTCTCCTGACCTCATGGGAGAAGAGCACTAAGAAATCCTTGTCCAGCCCCAGGCTTTGCTTTTCAGAAGGAAGGAAACTCTGTGACACTCAAGGAAGGGGAAAGTGTGATCAGAAGTCACTGGGCACTCAAGAAAGAAGAGTGAAGATGATTTCAAAGTGGAAGAATCTTTGCATGTACCTGTTAAGGTACATTAGAGATAATTTAGTTCAACCCTCTTTGTAGTGCAGGATTCTCCTTCACTGCATCTCTGAAAGATGATCCCTCAGGCTCTGCCTAAACACCTCCAATAACTGGGATCTTATCTCTTTGAGTCCACTAGCACCAACTAAGAAATCTGGGATATATTATAGATTCTTTATATCATTCATATCCAGGTAACTACCAGGGTATTTTACCTCTCAAATATCTCTTAAGTCTGTCCACTGTTCCCCTTCTCATTATCTTAGTTGAGGCCTTTTTTTATCATCCTTTTCTGTGGTCCTGCAATAGCACCAAACTACCAGATTTTCTGCTACCAAATAATTTACCTCTAATCCATCCTCACATGGCACACTGCAGTGGATGTTCTAAAACACAAATCTAGTCATGTCATTCCTCTGCTTAAAACCTTTTAATAATTCAATACCACAAAGAGCCAAAAACCAAAAAACTTGGGTTTTAGCCCGAAATGAACAACCTTGTCTAACTCTCCAGTGCACACTTCAGCTACGTTAAATGGCTGTGATGTCCACATGTTCCAAGCTGTTTCACATCTCCTTGCTTTTTGCTCATGTTGCTGCCTCTGGTTGGAACACTCTTCTTTCCCTCTGTCAATCAACTCAGTAAGGAAGTATCTCCAGGAAGGCATCTTTTGACACCTCCCCAATGTAATACAAAAAACATTCTGTGTGTATTCTCTATCACTGCACTTATCCTATTATACTGACGTCATTAACTAATCTCTTTCCTGCCAGGTGAGTCTCTCACGGCAGGGACCATGTTAAAACTCTTAGTGCATGACACAGAACTCATAGTAATGTGTTTAATACATGCCTAGTACATATTAAATACACGACTTTTTCTGATGTAAGTTAAAATGTATAACTCCAATTTCCAACTTTCACACCATGGAACAATAAAAATCATCTCGCAAGGGAAATAATGGCATTTGGCTAGTAAATAAAAAGGCAAAGTTTAAATACTATTTATGTGAGATTTTCACTTACCTAAATTGCTGTATGTTGCACTACAGGGATTCAGGTCCATAGGATCTGAAACGTCTTCCTTTTCTTCTTCTCTTTCCAGTTCAGGTAGGTGCAATGCTGGTGTGACTGAAGTGCAGCCCCCGCCATCTTGCTTCACAACAGTTCTTGGATCCCGAGGAGAAAAATCCTCTGTCACTTCGTGGGTCACGTGACTGAAACAGATCAGACCATCACCACACTGGCTTCAAAGGTCTCCACTAAGATTTAGACTTGTGGAAGGCACATACTTGCCATAAATATAAATAACTGGCCCTATAGTCACAGCAATGGATTATAAGCCCCAACATGCTTGTCTGAAGATAAGGCAGTCTTTTACTGAGGCTGATATGTCTATCTATCCTGATCCATACTAACTGAGAATTCAGCTTGGTGGGGGAGGTATAGTAGGCTCAGAGGGAAGTTTGAGAATAACAAGTAAGGAAGGGAACTTCTTGTACGTAGGAGGTTAGCGATAATGGGGATAGAGGGAAATGAATGCTTAACTAGTTGAAGACAAATATACTCAAGTATTTAAGAAAGTATTTAACATATTTACTATATTTACCATACTATAGTATAGTCATCCCTTGGTATGTATCTTCAGAGGACGGGTTCTAGGACTCTTCACAGGAAATCAAAACCCACAGATGCTCAAGTCTTTTATATAACATGGTTGTGGTATTTGTATTATATACAAGTACACCATTCCATATATGTTAAATCACCCCTAGATTACTTCTAATACCCAATACAACGTAAATGTGAGGCAAATAGCTGTAAAGACAATGCAAATACCATGTAAATAGTTACCAGTACATGGCAAATTCAAGTTTTGATTTTCAGAAATTTCTGGAATTTTTTCCCTGTAATATTTTCAAACCTGTAGTGAATATGGAACACACAAATTAATAGGGTGGACTGTGCTATAATACTATAACAAATATGAAATACTTTATAGTATTTATTTTATTCTACACTAAAGTATTTATGAAACTATTTAGTAAAGGATCAGGAATAAAGCTGGGATTTAAATAAGGAAGTTAAGCAATTATATTCTGTAAACTGAGGCCAGGAAGCTTTTTTGCCAAGAGGACACTGATGCATCAACCTTTGCCTGTATGCATGCAGCAGGCAAGGCAAATGGAAAAGAAAGGTCTGTACTCGAGCTAATCTTGTCTACTAACATGAATCTGAGGTGTGCCACTGGCCACATACCAGAGGATGGTCATCCATAATGCTTTTTGTTTCTCCAATCTTATTTCTCTGCTGCTTGCTCATTCGCTTATAGCTAGCTCTTCTAGTCTTCCCCACATCCTAGCCTATCTGAACTGTCAACTCTGTTGCTATAAAGTACAAGGGGATGGAATGGTTATTAAATGCTGGTGGAGAAAACTGCCCTAGCTAGAAAATCTCATTGGGCTGGTCAATGAAACAAATTCAAAATCAGGCACATTTAACAGTTTCTGGTTCTACTAAAAGTATTCCTAGACTGTCACATACTCCCCAGCTTTTCTTCCTGTTTTTTCTTTTTAATGGGCAAAGAGAAAGAAGGAAAGGACACATCTTATACACTGTTATATGTTATTTCTGGAATTTCAAATGGCAGTGAGTCATGGTGACATTTACAAGTTTCTTTAAAAGAGGTACTTGGTTTGATCCTGTGTCATCAGAACATATACCACCTGTGGACCTGAAGGAGTAGATCTGAAGGAAGAGCACTTTCTTATCAATCTTTCATTATGGAAATTATGCATGTGCAAGAAAATAAGCCTTTAAGTCTAGGGGATAAAGCGTGTGTTGGTCACTCAGTCATGTCTGACTCTTTGCAACCTCATGGACTGCAGCTCTCCATGCTCCTCTGTTCAGTGATCTTCCTGGCAAGAATTCTGGAGTGGGTTTCCATTTCCTTTTTCAGGGAAGTCTGCTGGATATACAACTTCAGAAGTACTCTTCCAAAGCTGGCAGACACAGAGGTCTCTCTATCCTGCGAGTAAGCAATGAGTGGGAGGTGCCATTATGGGATCTGGCTCCTGCGGATGGGGTGAGGTGGGAAGGTTTTGGTTCACCAGCAGTCAACAGGAGGGTTCATGTAAAGAGGAGCTCAAATGGTAAAGCATGCTGCCTCTTATTAACCTACTGGGCTGCTGTAGGTTATCAACCCAAAACAAAGCCAGTATGGACCATAATATTGAGAGTCATAAAATCAAGATGGCAAGGGGGCTCTATTTCCATACATTAGTGAAGAAAAGCAAAGTGACACTTCTGAGTCACTCTCAGATGTCACTTGGTGGTGGTGGTTTAGTCGCTAAGTCGTGTCCAACTCTTGTGACCCCATGGACTATATAGCTTGTCAGGCTCCTCTATCCATGGGATTCTCCAGGAAAGAAAACTAGAGTGGGTTGCTATTTCCTTCTCCAAATGTCACTTTGTATCAAGATTGTAGGTCACTGAGTAGTTATCAACACACTTCAGGAGGGGGAAAATGATCTTCTCTGGGCAACAGTTAGTATAAGCCATTTTTAATTTCAAAGCAATAAAATGATTAAAATATATCATCCCCTTTGAGAGGGAAAACATTAAACCTCCAGACACTCTCTTCTTACTCTAGAGTCAACTTGAGAGCTTTCTAGAAAGATGTTTTTAGGCTTCTAATCTCTGCAGCTTTGCTCTTGCCTTTTTTCTTTCTTTCCCCAATCTCTCTTTTTCATTTGTCAGGAATGACTGGTGAAGCCCAGTTAAAAAGCCATGAATTCACCCTCGCTTGTCTATTTTCCTCCTGGGGAATGGGCTATTTCTATTAAGCCTCCTGTAAAAACTACAAGAGTCACTGCTACTAAACCATGAGGAACTCCCTGGGCCTGTTTCTACAAAAAGGGTTCTCAGAACACAATACAGATGCTAAAAAGCAAGAAATATTGAAGACTCACCCACTGTACTCACTCATACAACTCCCCATTAAAGGAAATTCTACAGGGCCTTCTTCAGTCTGTTAATCATGTTCTGAAGCTCTGATGAACCATAGATCCCACTGAGTTCTGGAGGACTACAAGTTGGGCAAGATATAAGAGGCTCGAATTCTGCACCTTAATATAATCCATTGCACTTTGACCTTTACCTTAGGGGTTTGGTCTGGGAAATGAGCCAAATTACCTTCGGGAAGCTAAGCAAAGTTAACTCTTTGAGAACCTGAGCAGCACAACCTATATTCTACACAAAGGTCAGTTTTCATAAGCACATTTTAAATAAGTGCACTGGTATATTAAATCATCAATTAAATCAACTGTCAGCTATAAAGAATTGTGCAAGAAGCTGGTGAAAGTTAAATCAAGTAGATTTACAAATGGGTGCTAAGACATTTAATCTACATCTACAGTGATAGCAGTGTCTAAGAGGAAGAATTCTGAAAATGCATCAATGATATGTCATGTCTTGATGCTTGAGGAAAATGGTAAAAGAGAGAACAAAAGGGAAAGGGAGAGTTTTGAGAGTTCAAGCTTAGATGTGATAGCATGCTGTGACTAAAAAATGAAAAAGAATCAAGAACAGCATCAGAGGAGGTGATTCAGTCACTATGTGCATGCACGTATGCTAAGTCACTTCATTCATGGCGGCTCTTTATGACTCTATGGACTGTAGCCCGCCAGGCTCCTCTATCCATGGGATTNAAGGGAGAGTTTTGAGAGTTCAAGCTTAGATGTGATAGCATGCTGTGACTAAAAAATGAAAAAGAATCAAGAACAGCATCAGAGGAGGTGATTCAGTCACTATGTGCATGCACGTATGCTATGTCACTTCATTCATGGCGGCTCTTTATGACTCTATGGACTGTAGCCCACCAGGCTCCTCTATCCATGGGATTTTCCGGGCAAGAATCCTGGACAAATTGTTCAGCAAGAAAAAAGGAAGTAAAATTTTATACTTAATTTATCTTAGGCATATTAATGTTATAAGGGAATATAATTTTTGACCATTGATTTTTTAAAATGTTTCATATTTAGATATAAAATCAGGAAACCCTTGAAAATAGTAATATGATGCTTTTCAAATACAGGTTTTTTTCTCCTAACAAAGTGGTTCACCACTGACATTTCATTGGGAAATGTTCAATGTAATGGAGAAAATATCAGAACAGGAATTGGAGAACCCAGGTTCTGTTTCCCTATTACTTTGATCTTCTGTGTAAACTAGATGATAACATCAGGAGGGAGATAAAGAAAAAAATGAAAATTTCCCCCATTTCATCCATGAGATAGATGGTAAAAAAACTCTTTAAAATGAAATTACAAGAAATCTACTAGGATTTCTATAGAGCATATCTTAGTAGGTCTTGAAAGTAGCAAATAATGATGAAGGTAACCAGATTTTTTTCAGGATAAGTACAAGTTGATAATCATTATTATAAAACAGAAATATTAACTGATCAATGGCCCACAGAGAGGAAGTTAAGGCTTTTCTATTCCTGCTAGTTAAATTCCTGTTGAAAATCCATAGTTCTCTAATGCAACAGAGGGTGTCTGCAGTAACTGTGGTGGTGACATCTAGATCCTCGATCACCAGGCTGGGTCAAACCCTGACTCTGCTTGCTCTTTTACTGGACCCGCAGCATTTGTTTCACTTTCAGGATAGAAGATAACACACATTTCCTTGTACCTCAAACTCTGACCAACGTTTCAATAATGACTAGTTTTCAACTGAGATTTGGTAATGTCACTTTGTTTATTTAACTTATATGCAGAATACATCATGCGAAATGCTGGGCTGGATGACTCACAAGCTGGAATCAAGATTGCCAAAATAAATACCAACAACCTCAGATACGCAGATGATACCACTCTCACAGCAGAAAGTAAAGAGGGACTAAAGAGTCTCTTGATGAGGGTGAAAGATGAGAGTGAAAAAAACTGACTCAACATGCTGACTAAGATCATGGCATCCAGTCCCAATATTTCATTGCAAATAGATGAGGGAAAAGTAGAAGCAGTGACAGATTTTATTTTCTTGAGCTCCAAAATTACTGCAGCCATGAAATTAAAAAATACTTGCTCCTTGGAAGAAAAGCTATGACAACCCTAGACAGCGTATTAAAAAGCAGAGACATCACTTTGCCGACAAAGATCCATCTAGTCAAAGCTATGGTTTTTCCAGTAGTCATGTATAAATGTGAGAGTTGGAGCATAAAGAAGACTGAATGAGGGCTGAAGAATTGATGCTTCTGAATTGAGGTGCCGGAGAAAACTCCTGAGAGTGCCTTGGACAGCAGGGAGATCAAACCAGTCAATCTTAAAGGAAATCAACCCTGAATATTCATTGCAAGGACTGATGCTGAAGCTGTAGCTCCAACACTTTGGCCACCTGATGTGAAGAACTGACTACTGGAAAAGACTCTGATGCTGGGAAAGATTGAAGACAAAAGAAGAAGAGAGTAGCAGAGGATGAGATAATTAGATAGTATCACTTGACTCAATGGACACGAATTTGAGCAAACTCCGGGAGATAGTGAAGGACAGGGAAGCCTGGTGTGCTGCAGTCCGTGGGGTTGTAGAGTCTGACAGGACTGAGCTCCTGAACAGCAATAACAATGTCTGACCTGACACTTAGAAAAATCATGTTGCAATCTCCACAAAGACACATCTCATTTTCTGAAAGCGGAGGATGAACTTAAAGTGTTCAAAGGAAATGGTAACATTGTTACAGATTTGTCTGTAATACAAATGATTCCCTTGGTAAGGGATTCATCAGTCTGCAATATTCATACATAATTCAAAGCTGCAGAAGCAATCTCCTGCGGGAAGCTCACTTGGTTTACCCAGGTGGTAGGATTAATCATTACACCATCAGATGAAATAATCCCTTTTTTTTTTTTTTCCGGCAAGTTTGTTCAAGACAGATTTTTGTAGAAATTCTGTTAATGTCTGAATATACTTTTTAAAAAGGCAAATCAAATGGCACATTAGAACAGATTAAAGGCCTTTATGTATCCAAGTATTTCCACAATTTCAGCTCAACTTTATCTTCAAATTCAATCACCTTCATTCAGCTTCATGAGGGACAGTAAATGAAATTAGACTTCTGTAGAGACCATTTGCCTTTTGGGGCAAATGGTATCCTAAATTCCCATTTGCCAGCTCTCTTCAGTAGCTGTCTCTGTCTTTAGTTGCCCCAGACACCCAATAAGGAAATGTGTGATTTTTACAACCTCTTTTTACCCCTAAAAATCAGATCAAAGCACATCAGAAACAGCATTTTGTAGTTTTATTACTGGTTTCCAAAGCTGCTTATTTCTGGAGTTGCTGGGGATGATGGACCTTTGCAGAAATGGAATGTGAATCGACATGAGGAAGAAAGTTCAAAGTTATTGAATCCTATACTCTTTATCTATTGAAAGAGGCAGGGGGAACTCCATTTCTTCCTGTCTTTCTACCTCTAGGACCCCCCACCAATATGACATTTCTCAATCTTATCTTAGTTTTCAGGTCATCAACTTGATTTTGCTACACTTCCCAATTACTGGCACTCTCAGGTAGAAAAGTGCTGTATCCATTGATCACTGTCTTAGTGTCTCCAATTTTCCACTAAGCCTTCTGTATTCTTTAACTGAAAAACTTCAAACTTCTTATCTTGAACTGAGATTAACCTTTAACTGAGATCTGATGATTTCTTGCTAATATGTCCAACCTAGTCTGGTCAGACGAAGGTAACTCCTCCTGGTGTGAATAAAGTGGCTAGGTCTTGGGATGAGGAAGATTGGCAGCCATGTGCAAGATCTTAAATAGACTCTAATTTCCAGAAACTGCACAGTTTCACCTTTTTTTTTCTTTAACAAATGTGAATAGCAAATTAAAAGTGTCTTCAAGACAGACTGTAAGACAGCAAAGTAGATAAGAACACAGGCCACAGTACATCACTGTCACCTTCATAATAGTAAGAAAAATTACAGTTTTAAAATCCTATGAAATGCAAAGTCAGAATGGCACCTGCACGAATTAACAGAAGAGATAAATTAATCTCGGAAAAGCACAATAAAATAGGGCTGCCTTTCTCAATAATAGAGGTGTGGTAGGAGCTTTGCAGCATCACCATTTGGCCTTAGCTCACTTCTAAAGAAGGGGGTTAGATATTGATGTTTGTTTCCTGGGGAGGCAAGGTGTTAGAAGAAAATATCCACAGGCCCCTCAACAGGACTAACCTAAGGAGGATATGGAACAGTCATCTCAGGGTCCTGGACTTTTTCCACATGCCCAGAAGCACTGGAGAAGCAAGTCACTGTACATTTTCCCAATTTCTTCTTATCTCCCTCAACTGTCCATTTGCCCTTTAAGTCAGAGGAGTGAGATGATAATGTGCCCTACACTCTCCAGAACACAGCTGGCTCACTAGCAGGATGGATGTCGGAAGGGAAAGGGAACCAGCACTTCTCAGGCCCTACTTCAACGTTACATAGCACAAGCTGCACACTTTTCGGTTTAACTCACAGGAACACCTCAAGAGGTAAAGGTGATTATTTCTCACTTTACACATGGGGAAACTGAGATTGAAAAAAGTGAAATGAACTTTCTTAGGGTAGGCTAGAGAGTCGGATATGACTTAGTGAATTCAATACTACGCAACTCTAACGTGTTCTTGCTACCACACTGGTACAATTAAGTAAGCCTGGTGCACTGTGAAGATTCAACAATAAATGCTTGATTATGAAGAGATAAAAAGGTTTTGAAGAGAAAGAAGCTATCATTGAAATGTGGGGTGTTAATGATTACAGCTGTGCTCTTTTGAAACATTCTAAACAAAGTTATTATTTACATGGCAAAAAGATTTTTTTAAATGGGAGCTGCTCTAGTGCACGAAAGACTGTGTTTATAGATATTTGGCTTCCTAATATTAACCCCTACCACTAACGTCTACACCTGCTGACTGCTAGATACTGTGGGCTTAAAATATGTATCTCCTACAGTAATCCTCTAAGTAAGAGTTATTATTCCCATAACAGCGAATGACAAGAGCAGCCAAAACTTACACGGTACTTACTATGTCCCTATTCTAAGCCATGTTTCTCAAAGCAGCACTGTTGATATTCTGTCCAAATAATTCTTTGTAGTGGAGGGCTGTCCTGTGCATAGTAGGGTCACACTAACATCTCTTATCCTCTCTCTAACCCGTAGGTATTGGAGTCACTCTCTGCTTCCCCAGTTGTGACAACCAAATCATCTCCACATATTGCCAAATGTACTCCAGGGATATAAAAATCCCTTCCCTTGCCCTCCTTTCTAACACTTAACATCAATCCTTTTAAATCATACAAGTGATTATTTCTGTTTTACAAATGAAGAAATATTAAGTCAAGAGCGATTTAGTTATCTGCCTCAGGTAACACAGCTAACACCTGGTGGAGCTGAGGTTCAAACCTGACACTTCAGCTCTAGTCTGTGCTCTAAACAAATTCTGCCTCTCAGTTTACGGATGAGGAAACTAAGAATAGCAGAACTCAAGTAACTTGTCCCAGATCCAGATGACAGAGCTAATAAGTGGTGAAAAATGGAAGTGAAAATCGCTCAGTGGTGTCTGACTCTTGGATTGTAGCCTGCCAGGCTCCTCTGTCCATGGGGATTCTCCAGGCAAGAATACTGGGTTGCCCTTTCCTTCTCCAGGGGATCTTCGCAACCCAGGGATGGAACCCACATCTCCAGTGGGTTCTTTATCACTGAGCCACCAGGGAATAAGTGGTGAAAGCAGGATTCAAATCCAGGTCTGAGTAACTTCAAAGCCTATGTTCTCACATACTATGCCGATTGTTATTAACATGCCTAAGAAGTGCTTGTTAAAGACGCAGATTTTCGGCCCCCCACCACGAGGGACTGATTTTACAGCTGTGGGGTTTGACCCAGAAATCTGCATTTATACAAACACCCCACATGATTCTGAGCAGTTGGTCCTAGGACCACAATTTGAGAAGCTGTTTTTCACTGCCTCCCTCTCTGCAGAGAGGAGCAGGAAATTAAGTATAAAGGGAGTAAAATGTAAGAAATGAGGAGGAAAATTTTTAGTAAAGGAGCATCATTGCTCAGAAGTGATATGGCTGAACAAGGGAAATAAAATAAGTAGTCACAGGTGAGAGATTCATAACAGGCTATTAAAAAAGGGAGGGAGTGCTTTGGGACCAATCCTTATCTTTTGAGGTTTATTTTTAGAGTACAATTATACAAACTTGCAACATGTTAGGAAATGAGGATACAGCCTAGTACACATTTCTGATTTTTATTAGAAGGCCTGGTTGGCTGAAGACCACTCTGAAAACAGGAAATGGCACCTGTGACACCAGTAGTAAGTCAAGTCTCCCAACATGCAGCATTATCTCATTTCTTCACATTAACAGAGGTTAAAAAAAACCCAAAAAACAAAAAACAGAGGTCAGAGGTGAACACAAAAGCCAAGCCCCTTTGGCTGAAAAAGCTGCTCCAAGACAGACCACAGCACCTGTACTTTCTACTCGCCCTGTAGGGGACTCTTCTTAAAATCTCTCTTTCATTCTGCTATTCCTCTGTTCTATATTAGCCATAGGTCCTGTGGTCAGGTGTTGAGGTCAGGTCCAGACCACCTGTAGGACTTCACTATGAGGTTGCAACATATGTTTTCATCTTTATTTCAAACTTTCTGAGACCCAGTCCTTCAGCTTCAGACAATGTATTGGCATCGTACATTGGACACACCATATTCTTTATCTCTGTGTACCTGCTTTCCCCTCTTAGAGCTGCCTCCCTTCTTCTTTCCATCTATTCCAAACTCAGCCATTCATTGAGACTATTCAAATCTCAACTACCCATGATGTCTTATTGTCCATGAGGACCCTTCCTTCCCTGAACACTCATGGCAGATGTTATAAACTGTTTGTATCTCCTCCAAATTCATATGTGGAAACCCTAAACCTTGGTGTGGCTGCAGGTGGAGATGAGGGCCTGTAAGGAAATAATTAATATAATATTAAATGAGGTCGTAAGGATAGGGCACCTTAACCCTGTTAGAGAGGATTTGTGTCCTTTTAAGAAGAGGCACCAGAGAGTTTGGTTTCTCTGTCTGTACCTATTAAGGAAGAAATGGAGGACATAGTCATCAAGTCAGAATGAGAACCCTCACCAGAAACCAAATCGGCTGGAACCTTAATCTTGGACTTCTGGCCTCCAGAACTGTGAGAAAACAAATCTTTGCTGTTTAAGTCAACTGTGTGGGGGTGTTGTTATGGAGCCCAAGCTAAGGCAGCAAGGACTGAGGATCCCAGAAAGCACTCAGTAAATGGGTGTTGAATAAACCCAATCAGGTGGGGTCTGGGCAGCAAGGGACCAGAGAATGGCACCAGGATCTGTGCCCACACGGCTCCCAGCAAAATTTCTGCTGGTATCACTATGGAGGACGGGACTGGGACAGGTTCCAATGAGGAGCATCCAAAGGCCCTGGTGAAGAATGGAACTCCTCCATGCACCGGCAGCAGGAAAAGGCCAGTGGCTGATTCCTGACGCTGTTTCACCCCATGATAACTAGGAGTTGCTGTGGGGAGCTGATCAGCATGCTCCACTATCATCACTTTGCTTTTTTTCAGGCAAGTCCTTCATCCTGCTACTAACAAATCACCATTATAAAGGCACCATATGAGGATAAACTGCTTGTCCTGGAATTAAACCTTTAAATATCACCTGATGACTCTAATCAATACTCGACTGCAGTTATATTAAGTAATCACTGACTGAAAACTGGCCTAGAGGTCTGAATAAAGGCCAAGAAATTAGAAACTCAGATTTAATTTAATTTCAGCTCTGCCACCAGTGCTAGTCTGTCCTTGTCTCCCATTATTCATCTATAAAATGGGTGCAGTGACATTTACAGGAGTGTATATTAACTAGGAAATTCACATGAAGTGCTTTGAAGAGAGTGAACAACTGTGCCAATGTTGGGTACTTCAAGACTGCTTGAAGTCAATGCATCAGTACACCTCACTGTGGCCCTTAGTGGTCACAGCATGCCTTCCTGCACGCAGGCTGACTTTATAAAGGACATATAGACTCCAATAGACTCAATAATCACCCAAAGAGTGCAGCAAAAGGTACTCAGAGGCCAAAAATCTCTGAAGTCAGAGTCTGGCTCTGCCACCTACTTGCAGAGTGGTCCTGGGACTATCAATGAGCCTCTCTGTTTTCAGTTTCCAATAAAATGGGAAGAATGTACTGTCAGAGATACTGGGACAACTGAGATAACATGAATGAAAATTGAGAATTACATAATAAGGTACTGGTATTTGACTTCAGATTCATTAGGCAAACAAGGAAACAAAGCTGACCTGACAACAGGGGAATTCTCAGTTTGAGTCTTTACTTTGGACTATGTTCATTATGAGACTCAAAACAAATCAATTTAATTCTCTGGATTTTTAATCACCTCCTCAAACGGAAAGGAACATAAAGCTCTCTGAAGACCACCCCACAACCATCCTGTATCATTTTTTGATTACAATAAAATGAGATATTCATCCGTTTTCTCTAAAAGAGGATTATTGAAAAATTCAAAAGTAAGGACTTTATGAACATATCTAAACTTCAGGAACAATAGGTCAGCAAATGCAGATGTGATTTTTATAAATGCTGACAGTCCAGAAGTTTCTTTAGAGCAAAGAACACGATCAGGAGAACAAGCAATTACTTTCAGCTTCTGTCCCCAGTTTTTTTCTTCATGAGAAATAGGAACTTGGTCTTCAAGGCCAGTTTGGCTCTAAGCAGGAAAAGATGACTTTGACAGTTCTCTTAGCAAAGAGTAGAGATAATGAAAATTAAGACATAACTGGAACACACCTGAAACTAATACAGCATAAATCAACTATTCTTCAATTTAAAAAAGTGTTAAAAATTTTTTTTAAAAAAGATTGTCCATATCAAAAGAGAGAGAGAGATAACTGGAGCATAAACATTAAAAAAAAAAAAATTCAAGCTTCTAGCAGAACTTTCCAGAGAAGGACATCACATTGTATTGTAATCTAGGAAGTATTTGAACTTCTCTGTCCATACTCCATGTGCATACACATACGTATATTAAGAGACTCAGACCCTAGTTACTTTAGTGAGCAGCAAACATGTCTAGCATTTGTCCAGAACAGCCAACAGGCCACCAGCATGCCTGATGACTACAGACAAATCAGATATTATAGTTTAGTCCAGGGGTCAGAAAACTTTGCTAGGAAGGGTCAAATAGTAAATAGTTTAGACTTTACAGTCCATGTATGCCTTTTGCAACTATTCAACCTTGCTTTTGGAGAAGGAAATGGCAACCCACTCTAGTGTTCTTGCATAGAGAATTCCATGGACAAAGGAGCCTGGAGAGCTACAGTTCATGGGGTTGCAAAGAGTTGGATATGACTGAGCAACTCACACACACACACACAACCCTGCTATTGGTACAAAAGTAGCTGTAGATATGTAAAAAAATGAGTGTGGCTGTTTTTCAATCAAACTTCATTTACAGAAACAGGTAGAAGGTTGGATGTGGCCCACAGTTCATAGTTTGCCAATTCCTGATCTATACTCCTGAACCTTGGAGTGGATTAGAGGGGCTCTAAGGATTGACTCCTGCATTATTGAGGAATATAGCTGAATTCTAAGGACTCTAAGAAGGTCAAAAAGGTCTTGGAAGGGTATAAGAAGATGTATATAGATGACTAGCATTTCTAGGAGAGCAAAGGTGTGCCAAACCTAATCTGCTTGTCCAAAATGGAAGCTGCTGCTGAAGTTTGGATAGAATCCCAGCAATATGAGGCAGAGCTGGATTCCTGAACTGGTTCTAGGACTCCCAGAGAAACTGGACTTACATGGTATCCAAGAGTACATGATAGGGGTGTTTGCTAATTAGGAACATGATGTTCAGGGCTGGTAGAACTAGAAAGGTTAGTCAAAGTGTAATAGGGAAGAGTCAGTTTTGACTCTTCTATGCTGGATTTGTTCCTTTGACTTTAACCCTTGGTTTTTTTTTCTTTTTTGCCACTTTTGTTATTATAATCATACAAAATGGCCTGCTTTAGTGAATCCTGTCCCCTCTGTCTGACCCTTAAAGTGTCTTTTTTAGCTTACAGAGAGATCATTTGACCCTGGCTACCTGTAAATGACTGCAAGAAACTAACACATCCCCCTGCCTAAGGTTTGCCATCCTAGGAGATATCTGCAAGAATCAAATGGTCTTTTTACTTTGTTTCCTTATCTCCCCCCATCTTTGATCCATAAAAGAACCTGGTATCCAGTCCCTGACAAGATGATTATTTTGAGACATTAGTCTTCCATCTTCTCGGTCAGCCAGCTTTCCAAATAAAGTTATATTCTTTGCTTCAACACCTCGTTTCTTGGATTCACTGGCTCCGCGTGCAACAAGCAGAGCAAGCTTGAGTTCAGTAACAAAAGTTCAAGAGGCCATTTCAGGGGGCAAATGATATCCTTAACTTCAGTAGAGAGTGTTATAGTTATTTTAGGAAAGTTACTGTTATTTTCTCAGTCATTGATTGTTTTTCTAATTGATTAGAAAGAAAAATTTTAAGCTAATTTTTGTTTCCTTCATGGGCTGAACAGCACAGTATGGACTCTTACCAGCACAGAATCTTAGTTCCCCAACCAGGGATTGAACCNTGAGAGTGTTATAGTTATTTTAGGAAAGTTACTGTTATTTTCTCAGTCATTGATTGTTTTTCTAATTGATTAGAAAGAAAAATTTTAAGCTAATTTTTGTTTCCTTCATGGGCTGAACAGCACAGTATGGACTCTTACCAGCACAGAATCTTAGTTTCCCAACCAGGGATTGAACCTGTGCTCTGTGCAGTAGGGGACTTTTCAGGTGGCACAGTGGTAAAGAATCTGCCTGCCAAGTAGGAGATGCAGGTTTGATCCCTGGGTCAGGAAGATCCCCGGGAGAAGGGAATGGCTACCCACTCCAGTATTCTTGCCTGGGAAATTCCATGGACACAGGAGCTCAGTGGGCCACAGTTCATGGGGTTGCAGAGTTGGATGTGATGTAGCAACTAAACAGCAACAAACAGCCCCTGCAGTGGAAGCAGAGTCTTAACAACAGAACCACCAGGAAAGTCCCTTGAGCCAAATTTTTAAAAACATGTACGTGACTGACAATAGTACTGTCTATCAATCAGGGAATAAATAACAATTTTAGTCAATAATCAAGAAATTATCACCAGTTTATGGAAAAGACTACTAAAAGGGGATTCCTTGGGAGGAAGTAAATTGAATCCAGAAAGGAAGAATGAAATAAAGATGGAAGAGTTTTTTAAAGTGATAAACATGTGAATAAATCTAAAATAAAAAAGATGATGTGATATGATTGGGAGTGACTGAGGGTGGGGGCAGTTTTTTATGATTGAGTAGCCAGTGAAGAATTTTCTGAAGGAGTGACATTTAAATTAAGAGCTGAGTGACAAGGAACCAGCCATGCCAAGATGTGAAAGAAGCATACCAAACAGAGTGAACAGCTGATAAAAAGGGAATTAGGCTTGGCATGTTTGAAGAACAGAAAGAAAACTCCTATTGGGAGAAGTTCATGAGCAAGGTGGTGAGTAAGAGACAGGTTATACCAGTAGTTAGAGGTCAGATTATGTAGGGACTTCTTTCACTGTGTTGAAACAATGCGATTTGCATTTTAAAAATACATACTATGGAATATTACTCAGACATAAAAAGGAATGCATTTGAGTCAGTACTAATGAGGTGGATGAACCTAGAGACTATTATACAGAGTGAAATAAGTCAGAAAGAGAAAGATAAATAGCATATATTAATGCATATACCTGGAATCTAGAAAGATGGTAATGATTAACCTATTTGCAGGGCAGCAGTGGAGATGAAGACATAGGGAACAGACTTGTGCACACAGTGGGGGGAGGAGAGGGTGGGACAACTCGAGAGAGTAGTACTGATACATATACATTGCTGCTGCTGCTGCTGCTAAGTCGCTTCAGTCGTGTCCGACTCTGTGCGACCCCATAGACGGCAGCCCACCAGGCTCCCCCGTCCCTGGGATTCTCCAGGCAAGAACACTGGACTGGGTTGCCATTTCCTTCTCCAATGCATGAAAATGAAAAGTGGAAGTGAAGTCACTCAGTCGTGTCCAACTCTTCACGACCCCATGGACTGCAGCCTACCAGGCTCCTCCGTCCATGGGATTTTCTAGGCAAGAGTACTGGAGTGGGGTGCCATTGTAAAAAAGATAAACAGTGTTAATTTGCTGTATGATGTAGGGAGCTCTGTGCTCTGTGACAACCTAAAGGGGTGAGATAGGGTGGGAATCAGGAGGGAGGGGACATATGTATACCTGTGACTGATTCATGTTGATGTACAGAAACCAACATAATATTGTAAAGCTATTATCCTCTAATAAATACATTTAAAAAAAAAAAGAATACATGGCTGTTCCAGAGAAATTAGATTAAAAGAGGCGAGAGATTAGGCAGGTAGATCAATTAAGAAAACACTTTACTAGGCCAGGTGAGAGAAAATGGTGGCTTGGACAAGCATGGTAGAAGCAGAGATGGAGAGAGGTAAACAGATTTGTGATATGTTTTGGAGGTTGAGTCAACAACACTTGGTGATATTTTGGATGTAGGGGATGAGGGGAATAGAAGAATCAAAGATGACTCCTAGTTTTCTAATCTGAGCAACTAGATGGATAGTGGGACTGTTTAGCAAGGCAAGGCCTGGGGTAGAATAGATTTGTAGGGAAAAGTCAAGAGTTCTGTTTTGGACACATTTTATTTGAGATGTCCAGTTGTTTAAGTAGAGATATCAAATGGATAGCTGTAGGTGGGGAAAATCCCCTGGAGAAGGGAAAGGCTACCTACTCCAGTATTCTGGCCTGGAAAATTCCATGGACTGTAATAGTGCAGGGAGTTGCAAAGAGTCAGACACGATTGAGTGACTTTCACTTTCACATGAATCACAGAGGAAGAGATCAGAAATGGAGATACAAATGTAGGAGTCAAAAGAATATACATAATACTTAAAATCTTGATACCAGATGATGTTTAGCTAGGGGTTAGCCACTAAAGTTTAAGGAATTCTTTTGGCACATGGTTCAGTTCAGTTCAGTTCAGTTCAGTCGCTCAGTCGTGTCCGACTCTTTGTGACCCCATGAATCGCAGCACCCCAGGCCTCCCTGTCCATTACCAACACATGGTTACAAGGAGAAAAAAAACCCTTTATCTTTTAGAGATACATATTGAAATGTTTACAAATGAAATGATGCCTGATACTTACTTCAAAATAATGGGGGGAATGGGATGAGGTCTGGGTGAAACAAGATTGGCCGTAAATTGGTAACTAGGGTAAGTGGTGGTTCATTTTATGATCCATCTACCTTTGTATTTGTTTAGAATTTTCTTTCATAAAAAGTTTAAAATAAAATAAGGGGCATTTCCTAGTGGTTCAGGGACTGGTTAGGACTCGTGCAGTCACTGCCAAGGGCCCGGGTTCAACTTTGGTTGGGGAACTAAGATCCCACAGGTTGTGCAGCGTGGCCAAAGCAAGCAAGCAAGAAAGAAACCGAAAGGAACTATTTTATTTATGGTCTCCATTAAAAGTGGTAGAAGCAGAGATGGAGAGATGTAAATAAATTTGGGATTAAAAGTGGCCCTCCATTAAAGGTGGTACTGAGGTAACTATTTCAGTCAACATTTTAAACAAGACGCTCAGAAAGAAAGCCAGAATAACCAGAGGGACATGAGGAAGAGGGTAAGTAAGATTAATCAGGTAGACAGAGGTCACATATATAGGGCCTTCCGTGTGGGGATATGACTGGGCTTACATTGAAGAAAGAGCACTTGGCTATTTATTCTAAGTATAGAATGCTGGAGAAAAACATTAAGCAAAAATTATCTTAAATTCTGATATCTTAAGCATAATTTGTAAAGAAGTCAACTGATATTGCTTGGTATTGTATACTTTACAGATACCTATTTAGTCCTCATGATGTCTCTTTAAGGTAGGTATTATCACTATGGTACGGGGTGGGGAACTTCAGCTCAGAGAGGTGAAGTCAAAAGTCACGTAATTACAAGTGGCACAGTTTGAATTCAAATCTTTGTCTGACTTCAGTGATTCAATTTTCTCACTATGCAATATTATGGACATGCTATGGATACCAAAGAGTTGCAGAGATGGTAGGTAAGCTAGTGCTTATTCTAAAAACTTGGTCACAGACCTGACTAACCACTAAATTAATTTCTCTTGATCCAGACTAGCTGGATAGAAATGATGACTATGCATACATTCTTGAGCCAAAATTTGACTGATATTGCTGTCACCAACATCTTCTACTTCCGACTCACCTTTAATACTACTGCCAGAAGAGTTTTTAGATCACTCTACTTTCCCCCTTGAAAGCTGTTTCTGCTACAAAATCTATAACATAAAGGCCAAACATTTCAATGTAATATGCAAGGCTCTTCACAGTCTTTCCTGGCAGTTCTCAAACTTTTGGTTCTCTTAAAATTTATTGAGAACTGTAAGGGCTTTTTGTTTATGTGGATTCTAGCTATTGACATTCATTTTATTAGAAATTAAAACTGAAAAATTAAAAAATGATTAATTTAAAAACAGTAAACCTTTAAATATTAACCAAAATAATATTTTTTTCCAAACCTCTTTAATATTATAGAAGACCACTGAATTCTCTGATATGTTGCTCTGGTTGAAGTATATGAAAAATATCTGGTCACATCCATGTATGTAGGTGGCAAGGGAGTATTAACAGTCATCTAGATAATCTTGGATATTCTTCTTTGGTACTATACCAGACCTTGGTTAAGTGGTAGTTGCTTAAAACTTACTTGCAATATGGAATCTCAAACCATATCAATGAACATTTTGTACTCAGTTACCTTAAATTCATTGGTTTAACTTGCAGTTTCAATGGATCTTTTACTCATGCATAATTCTGTAACACCCTAAATGGGATCATTTGGAAGTAATTGGTTCACTGAGTTATGTGGATCTTCCAAATGTTGACACATTTCATTATATAATTAAAATCTTTTTTGCTAATGCCACCAGCAATCTCATCAGAAAAAAATGCTTAAGTATTATGAGGCTGTCATGGTAGCAGATACAAGTTTTCAAAAATTCTTATTTTTATGTGAAAGCATGAATTTTATCATGGATGAGAAATACTGTCAGTTGTTTTCCTTGAAGTAATAGGCTCACTATGCTCCTTCTTAAGAAAATATCTGCCAAATACCCAGTTCTGAATAACCACAGCTGGTTTGCCACTTGTTCTTTTAAGATGGTCCATAAAAAGAGGCTAGTTCAGCTTTGTAATTCAAATTTTGAAACTTCAACTATTTAGCAAGTGGTTTTCCTTGAGATGATCATACTTTGGTATGCAGCATATTTGCTTTCTGTGTACTTTTCATTTTATCACACAGAATTTTTTAACAGATACATACTCAAGGGTTGAGATTTAATACGATGTACTACTTCATCAAGAACATTCTTAAGTAAAACTGATGTTTGTTTTTCTAAAACTTCTGGTACCATATGGTACCATGGTTTTGATTCGCACAGGTGTAAGTAGTTTTACCCATTATCATTTTTCATCTTCAGTGCAAATGTCAACATACTGAAAAAGACAAATAATGTTTTGGTACTATTATGAAAATGGTGGCTTTTTCATGGTCACTATTTGACCTTGCATGCACCACATCTGAAGAACCACTGCTTTATTTATTATTCTTTTCCAGTCACCTGTCCTGCTTCTGTTTGCCATCATCATCCCTGTGACTTTGCATATATTGCTCCTTTGCCTACAGTGCCTTCGTCAGCCAGCTGGCAAAATCTCATTTGTCATTTAATATCTGGTTTGTATTTCATTTCTGAGAAGCTGACTTCATGTCTTTTAAGCTGATTTAATCACTCTGGTTTTTGTGCTTCTGTGCCATTCTGAGCATACCTTGTTTAGCATTTATCACATTGAGGGCAGAGGGTCTAGTAATATTTTTAAGCACCTACTATGTGCCAGACCCTGTGCTAAGTCTTTTACATGTTACTATTATGTCCCCCAATTAATTACAGACTGAAGGTCCAGACAGACAGCTGAAGCTGAAGTCAAACCCACGCCCACTATTTCAGCAGTGTGGTAATCTTTACCCCTGTTTATCCCTATGGCACATAGACAGCACAGTTAAGATATTTAACTTATGTCCCTTGAACAGTCAAATAAATGAACTTAGTAAAAAATCTCAACTCATAATGCAAGGCTCTACAAAGTCTTTCATCTTTCAGAGCCTAAGGTTTGGCCTTTGGTACAGTATTTTTCATTCTTTATGTACCATTTAGATTTGGAATCTTCATTTACTTATAGAAAAACTTGCATTTTCATTTCTTCCAGCAATGTGTTCCCAGCCGTGGGATGGTAATTTAATGATCACACTGCCATCAAGCTGGAAACACAAATGTTGACATTTGACAGTAATGTTTTTCCTCTCAAAGTTGCTTCAAGTAAATACTAATGGTGTATCCAAGTAAATGAAATAATTACTGAAAAAGCAAATGGTGTCTATTTTTCAACATGAGTATTCAAGTTTTAAACTCTCCAAAAATTTTTTTTTTAGAAAAAAATCTGTTTAAGACTCATACCTCTTTTTCTACTTAGTTTGGGACATTATGAAATGTGAAAATTCCATTGTGCCTCTAAGAAAAGCTTAATGCCTCAAAATTCCTTTATTTAAACTATAGTACATATCTTGAAAATGGGAGGAAGACCAGTGGTTCTCAAAGTATGGCCCTAGGATTAGTATCATCACCATCACTTGGGAATTTGTTAGAAGGACCCAACTCAGACCTATCAAATCAAAAAACTCTGGGGGCCTGGCCCGGCAATTTGTGTTCCAATAGTCCTCCAGTTATTGAGATGTATGGTTAAATCTGACAACCAGTGGGGTAAATGCACTGTATCTTTTGGATAAATGGATGCTACCTATCCAATCCCATCACTTCATGGGAAATAGATGGGGAAACAGTGGAAACAGTGTCAGACTTTATTTTTTGGGGCTCCAAAATCACTGCAGATGGTGCCTGCAGCCATGAAATTAAAAGACGCTTATTTTTTGGAAGGAAAGTTATGACCAACCTAGATAGCATATTCAAAAGCAGAGATATTACTTTGCCAACTAAGGTCTGTCTAGTCAAGGCTATGGTTTTTCCAGTGGTCATGTATGGATGTGAGAGTTGGACTGTGAAGAAGGCTAAGCGCCGAAAATTGATGCTTTTGAACTGTGAGGTTGGAAAAGACTCTTGAGAGTCCCTTGGACTGCAAGGAGATCCAACCAATCCATTCTGAAGGAGATCAGCCCAGGAATTTCTTTGGAAGGAATGATGTTAAAGCTGAAACTCCAGTACTTTGGCCACCTCAAGCGAAGAATTGACTCATTGGAAAAGACTCTGATGCTGGGAGGGATTGTGGGCAGGAGAAGGGGACGACAGAGGATGAGATGGCTGGATGGCATCACTGACTCGATGGGCGTGAATCTGAGTGAACTCCAGGAGTTGGTGACGGACAGGGAGGCCTGGCGTGCTGCGATTCATGGGGTCGCAAAGAGTCAGACATGACTGA